>OU015607.1:6020000-6620000 GCA_907165245.1 Habrosyne pyritoides | reverse complement strand
TTTCTAAACTAATGGAAAGTGTAAATTATTAAGGGTAATTTAATAATTAAAAGTGTAAGGTACAATTCTACAAAGGACATAGCAACAAAATAAAAGGAGATAATATTAGAGAGGCACTATTTCCTGCAAGTAGTGACGCCACGTCTGTTTTTCGTCACGACATCCTTGGGAATAGCCACTACTTGTTTGGGACTTTTAGTAGCAACTTGCTCACCAACTTTATCCAACTCCGAGAGGCAGTTCACTCGATGGCGCGTTCCGTCGGGCCCCAACACAAACACAGTACCCTCCCGGGTCCAAGTCTTCGTCACACCAAACCGCTGACGTGCAGTCATGAATATATCATGCCGGGCTTTGGTTAAAAACTCAGACATCGTTATGCCCGAGCCCTTAAGGCTGGCTTTGGCACTCCAGATTTTATTTCGCAGAGTCAAGTCACGAATCTTTACAAGGACAGGCCTAGGCTTATTGGTGGTGGTAGCCCGGCCCATTCGATGGCAGCGACTTATACATTTTGTAGTGAAGTCCATCACTTTAAGCTTACCCACTATGGTGTTCACCACTGCAGTTGCAGCAGTGTCTTCAGTGTTGGATTCTGGTATGCCATGGAAGAGCAATATTTTTCGCCGACTCTGCATTTCCATATTATCCTGATTGCGTGATATAAGATGCAACTGATTTTGGAGGGCCTGGAGTGCAGCAAGGATAAATGATTTAAATGTAGCAAAGTCAGCAGTTAAGGCCACAACAGTAGATGGTGCAGATGTCTTCTGTAGCTGCGCCTGGAAATCTTCCATCTGCTTTGAAAACATTTGTTGCATCTGGGACATTGATTCTTTGATGTCTTCCATATTGTAGTGCAGTGCAGTGATGATGCCAATACAGTGAAGTGCTTAGTGCAATTAAGGAGATAACACAAACTGGCAAGTAGGGTGCTCCGAACTTTAAATTAACATTAAAGGTTTATTGTAAATACTTGTTTAACCTATTTTATTAAAAATTTAAAGTTTAATAATTTTGAAATAAGTGTTCACTTTTTTACGCCTACCGTCTTTTAATATTGATGAAGCTTGGGTTCGTTATACTATAATACAACATACAGCTACAATATGTAACTCTTGCTACCAAGAATATTGTAATGCAGCGCGGAGCTCATACGGATGATGTAAGGCGAGAGTAGAGACTGAGAGGCACAGACTACCCGCGTATATAACAGGCTAATTCAGCTAATACAAACATCGTCGTAGAGCCGGCGGAACGAGGCCTCAGAGAGCTTACCTCTCACGTGATTGCGTATTAAGCGAAAGAGACGGAGCATAGAGAGAGATTCAAAACTCAGAAGCATCTAGCTGCGCGGTGCCATATCAACTCTGAACAACTTAAATTATATTAATTAACACATACACACAAATAAAGTATTAGTGTAAGTTAGTTTAAGAGGATATTTTAGAGTAGTAGAGCTCTTAGTGCAGAGTTCGTCCGGGGAAGTACTACCACCTTACCCATTTCTGCCGTGAAGCAGTATTGCACTTGTATTACTGTGTTTCGGTTAGAAAGGTAAGGGGGCTGGTGATTTTACAGGCACATGAGACAACGCATTGGCAATGCCCTTAGTGTTGCGAATGTCCATAGGCAGCGGCGACCACTTACCATCAGGTGGACCGTCTGCTTGTACGTCTGCCCAAATGGTAAAAAAAAAAATTGTCGTACCAAAACTGCAAAAAACATGCGACTAGTCGATTTTACTTCAATGCGGATAAAGTCATAGGATAAAGCTATTATTACATTTATATATTTTTATATGTCGGTTTGTTGGGCTGTCCTTCTTTCAGGCAGAAATAGAGCAACGCGTTTTTTGCATGTACATATTTTATGGTCCGGGTAAGCCATATACTCCTTTAACCCCTCCCGGAAACGCGGGCGAAACCGCGGGGGACAGCAAGTACATTTAAATTTAATTGTTTAATGTAAAGTTTACGTGCCATTACCGGTGGTAGGTAGGCCAGTGGAAAATCGCCCTAAAGATCCAAACTTACGTTCTAGCTGTTTTACGTCGGGAGTGAAAAATAAAGTTGCTTTTCCCAGCGTAAAATATAAATTAAGACTGTTTCAGAGAAAATTAGCATACAGAGTATATGGTGCATATTCGTGTAGCTAAATTGCGACGAGGCATTGTGACTAAATTGAGGACGTAATATTCGTAGTTATTCTAGGAAATAGAGATTTTAAAAAATGCTGTAACATTTGGAGTTTCCATGGGTATCTAGTGGGCACTAATGTTATTTATTAAATTGAATGAAAGAGAAGGAGAGTTTATACCCTTGCAATTTCGCGTTTTAACAGCTACCGTACCCAAAATGTGCCAACAGGACCCTATTACTAAGACACTTCTGTCTATCCGTCCATCTGTCATAGGAGGCTCTTGAAATGTTGACAGAATATGTTCTACTAAGGCAGCTATAACAACGCATACAAATAAAATAAATTAAAGGGGTCTCCATACAGGAAACGTGTTTTTTTGACGATTCGTTAAATATTGTACGGTGTTATGGAGCCCTTCATGTGTGCTTGCGTTTTTCATAGTATTTTACTGGGGATGTTTGTTGGTGCGCATTAATATGATGCTAAAATTAATGTTTTGTTAAAACAGAATTTAAAAATTCGGTCACTCCTTTCTTTACTTTAAGAACCAAATTGGGGTCAATTTAAAATTAAAATTGTGATTATTACTTTAATGATAAATGACAGGCGGGGCCTCTAGACAATGGACTGCCATTTTGTCGAATAAAATCTTTTTAATAATTCAATTTCGTTGATTTTCAGTATCTTTTTTAATAAGGTTCTAGATCCCGAGGAATCTTATATTCTTTACTGCAAAATATATCCTATTGTAACACATTCCGTTTGCGAGATCGACCCGTAATATACAAGACAATAATGCCCAGTGAAAGTCTTTGAAAACGGTCCCCTAAAAACTGAAAACTTCAAGAAAAGTAATATCATCGTACTAACACGCACATAATTCTTGACAAATTGAAAACATTGTGTTCAAAAGAAAAATGATAAGACACATTAATAAAGTTGGCAAATAAATGGAGCGAGTGTGGTAAATGTACATTCCAAACAAACTTGGCATACATAAACTAGGGGGGAATTGCCTGCGAGTCAATTTGTTAACTTTTTCCGCTCACACTACCACTAACGGGAAAATGTATTCGAACCATTCAGTCAATTTTGAATTTTACGCTGCGATTTTATTTGCGGCTTTGTAAATACTTTTTGGTGTGAAATGTGTTATAGGTTTACTTGTATATATAAGATCCAAAACAAATAGATCTCTGCTTCGAAATATTTGCATTGCGAATTCTTTGCTGAGAGGAACCGGCAATAATTTATTGTTTACTACATACTTACTATACTACCGGCACGCTATGATGGCCTTTTGACGTTTCGGATAGTCATAGGAAAAGAAACTGTATTGCTTTGGAATAAGGTTCAATTACATCATACAATTAGCTGTTGGATCAATAGATGCACCATATGTTTGAAGGAATAAAGGTTATTTTTCTTTGTCATTGTTAAACGTCAATACGGCCATCATAGCGTGCCGCAAGTTTAGTCGGCATGGGTTGCATAATTTTTCATTTTTTTTTAAATTTATTTTATGATACACAATAAAGTATTAAATCGCCTAACACTACAATCTATCCTAGGTAAGTAATTGAAATCTATGGTAAACTTATAAATTCAATTAATCAAAGAATGTCCCCATCGGCACTTTTCTTATTGTCTCTATTATTAAGGCAAAGACACATTGTTATCGTGTTGTTTATACCATAATTTCCTTTATAGTACTGCCCTGAGCACAAACGTCAATAGCAAGCTCATTTTCCATACAAACCAACCACCTTTTTGGCGGTATCGATACGATTACGCTACGCTTGCGATATACGTCCGTGCTTAGGGCTCTGTAGTGCGGAAGACAGAGTCTTTAACTGCCAAGCCAATTGACCCGTCAAAATATTATACCTATTTGAAACAATCTTTTAGAATTAGAAAAGTACATTGTTTCAGATATACATAGGATATGCAACATAAATAAAAAAAAAGTTTTGACGGAAGCTAAAAAATGATGATAAATAAAACAATCCTAGCAAATAAGGGTGAAGCTGTGGGACGGAATCTAGAAACTAAATAAAAAAGTCCTAGCGAATAAAGGTGAAGCTGTGAGACGCAATCTAGAAACAACATAATAATAATGAATTAAAAAATCCTCGGCAATAAGGGTGAAGCTGTAGGACGCAATCTAGAAACAACATAATGATAATGAATTAAAAAATCCTCAAGAATAAAGATGAAGCTGTGGGACGGAATCTAGAAACTAAATAAAGATAATACATAAAAAAGTCCTAGCGAATAAGGGTGAAGCTGTGAGACGCAATCTAGAAACAACATAATGATAATGAATTAAAAATCCTCAAGAATAAAAATGAAGCTGTGGGACGGAATCTAGAAACTAAATAAAAAAGTCCTAGCGAATAAGGGTGAAGCTGTGAGGCGCAATCAGGAAACAAGAAAATGATAATAAATAAAACAATCCTAGCAAATAAGGGTGGAGCTGTTAGACGGAATCTAGAAACTAGATAATGATAATAAATCTTCGGGAATACGGGTGAAGCTGTGGGACGGAATCTAGGAACTAGAAAAGGTTATTAAAAAAAAAAACAACAGGAAAACGGGTGAGGTTTGGGACGGAAGCTAGATAATGATAATAATATGACAAATGAAATAATTATTTGACCCTCTCTGGTATAACTTTGCATACCTCAGAACCATTGTAATCTGTACTCATATTGTACAGTACATACTGTGAATTTTGTGAGTTTGTGTGTAATCTCTGAAACCACGGTACACTTTGACAGGTACATTATACCGGATGGACAAAGGCTATTTTATCGTCCCTGGATAGATTAAATCCTACAGGAATGCGGGCGCAAGCGCGTCACGGAAAGCTAGTGTGTTATATAATAAACAATATTTAGGACATTATACGGAATCCACAGTGTCCATGGTCTGTCACGAACTAGACCATTTTTTTTTCATTAGACGTATGTTTCATTTTATTATTTGGGTAATCAATAACTTAAATTAACAGAATTAAATGCTAGCATAGCTATCTGAACATATTACACTACTTAAAACTAACTTAGAAATTGGTAAAATAAAATGCCAAGCTTTATAAAAAATAATCAAAACGATTTATTCAGATTTAGTTCTAATAATAAGAATTTAAATTAATGAAGCTATCAATGGGTAAAGCTGGTTACGTTGCTTGAAGATTTTAATGCTTTAATTTACTAAACGACTACTATTTATTAATTTAAAATTATATTAAAGTAACCAGTTAATTTCTAATTACATCTTGTCTTCACAACATAGGGCTCTAAATCCTTCCAACCAGACAAGTGGAAGACTAGATAGTGTCTCAGTGTAGTCTGATTAAAATTTCCGTTTATATCAATCTTGAGGTTATTGAAGAACGAACATGCAAATTGAGATCTTATTCAAGAATTGCTTAGAGCTCTATCTTATTATGCTTAGGAGACATGTGATTTATCACAATCTTACCATGGCAATTAGTTTATTTTTATTTTTTATATATATTTTCCATGATTTTGTACTACATATTATTTATTGTTACATAGTTTATGAATAAATACTTAAATTTCAATTGGATAGTATAAATAATCATTACTGTCGCACCATTCATTGTGACATCCAGTCATGTGATAGATTTTAGGTGATAATCACTACGGCATAGTTAGAGTTGCGATTTAGAGTACTAGATCTCTTACTGCATAGTTCGTCCGGGAAAATGCCACCTTACCCATTTCCGCCGTGAAGCAGTAGGATTAAGAGAAGCACTTGTATTACTGTTTCGGTTCGAAAGGTAAGGGGCCAGTGAAATTATAGGCACATGAGACTTAACAACTTCACGTTTCAGAGTCGATAACGCATTGGCGATGCCCCTAGTTTTGAAATGTCCATAGGCGGTGGTGACCACTTATCATCAGGTGGACCATCTGCTTGATTGTCGGCCAAAGTGGCATAAAAAAAGTGGCACAGACATTCCGCCGGGTTGTTCAGTTGGCCACAGGTTTTTAATTTGAATGTGGTACCAAACCAGATAGAGAATAGTGACCACTTCAGGGTTAAAGGAACATTGTTTTATTAATAATAATAAATAGCCTGGGACATTCTTTTACACTAATACTATTACTTTACTAATACTTTTTTATTTTTCTAAATACATACATATATAGATATTTACACCCAGACACAGAACAAACAGACATGTTCATGCACACACATGTTTGTCCTGGGTGGGAATCGAACCCACGACCTTCGACTTGGCAGTCAGGGTGGCTAACCACCAATATGTTATTGCACCTCCCTAAGGGATGATATAAATTACATCGCTCAGTATTAACCATTTCATTATTTGCATCAAGAAGTAGGTATATGTAGCTCTTAAGAAAATTTACAACGGAATAAGATTTCCAATACAAATGTTTTAACTCCTCACTCTATTAAGTTCGGAATTAATAAAAAAAGGTCATTCACGTTCTTGTTTTTATGTAAAAATTCAAAACCATTATTCAGTTTAGGCCCTCGAAAGGCACTTATGAACGTTAAATTTAAAGATACTGAAGCTACTATAGGCCGGCGATAGGTGGTCCACCTGTTGCAATGCATTGTCGACCTTGAGCCGTGAAGGTGTTGTCTCCACTTGTGTACCTATAATTTGAAAATATACTTACTTACTCTGTTAGCACAGTGACCTATAGAGTGTCTTGGCCCGGTCCGGTACAGTATCTTGCCAGTCGCAAGTCTGAAGCTCGCCCCTAATTTCCAAAAATCCTGTCATACGTTCGTTTTGCAGGCCGTTTACAAACATTCTGTAAAACAATACAAAATTAATTAAAATAATAATTATATCCATCAGATTTCACAACTGGCGATAAGACGATCATCAAAGGCCCGTTCTGGCACGAAGTATTGACGGAAACGTACGAAGAGCGAGAGGAGGATATATCCACGACAACCTTGGAACCGCTGCCGCTTTTTGAAGATGAGGCATCCACAAATGTTGTGATTGCGCAGCTCGGCAGTCGGGTCCATTTACACTGCAGGGTCCACGATTTAGGTGAAAAGACGGTAAGACTTTGCACTAACTATAATAATGATGCTGGCGCTATGACTTTAAAATCATAATTATATACTACCTACTTATGTGAGTGAAAACAACATGTCCAGGGGCTCGATTCTGTAAGTAAAATTACACTAACTCGAGGATGTTTCGTCGCGACCTCTATGCTCTATCTCTGTCGCTTACTACGCTAATACTACTAATCACGTGAGAGGTAAGCTCTCCGAGGCCACCGTGAAGTTGCTCGCCGAGAACGTTTGTATTAGCTGAATAAGGGGGCTGGTCGCTTTTTATTTCCTTCTTTTGATTTTTTAGAATTTAGTACTCAAAGGATGCCAGCGGGACCTAAAACAAATCATAAAATATATTGGGGTTCACATACAAAAAACGATATTTTATTTTTTTTACGTTGATACGGAACCCGGTATGGAAAATGTCCGACTCGCACTAGGCCCCTTTTTTAGGTTACTTTAAAGTTAAAGATAACTAATTGACTCAGACGTGACCTTGCGGAAATCCATTGTAAGATTATACAAAAACAAATATCTAGTAACTAATTCTGCTGGATCTCCTTCAATGTCAAGTCCCTTGAGTTTCCTTGTTTGGGACTTGACAGAAAAGGAGATCCAGCGGAATTAGTTACTAGATATTTGTTTTTGTATAATCTTTAAAGTTAAAATAAAAATGGTTTTTAGTATTTTAAAATTTCTCTTATATAAGTATCCATACTGTAGCTGTAATAAACACTTTCAAGTTTCAACTCTCTACTTCAGACCACTTCCAATATCTTTTTTATTTCAGTTTTTTTATGCTGGCAAACATGCTCTACTTCTGTGCCAAAACACAAGTTGATAGCACCTTCGGGATTTGTAAAGTAGACGATAAATAGCTATGAACGATTGACACACTTAATCGCATCATAAGTTTACAAAATATTCCCTACTTTCCACTCTGGGGTTTTAACCGCACTCCTAAGGAATCTATTGTTTTCCCAGTGTAAAAGTTACCTGTGTGTTTCCTGCTGTAGTCTACATGCGTGTAAAATTGCATCACAATTGATTTTATTGTTAAACAAACTCACTTGTGCATTGATAATACTAGTGCTCGCCTAGCGATCAAAATTCGATGGTATTTTTATATATATTTTAAGTTAGAACTTTATTGAGGTTTGTTTATGATAGTATGTAAAATCTATGATCATTGCAAAGAAGTTGCAATTCGTGCCTTTATAATATAAATATAACTAGCATTCCATACATTCACGTTATTCCAGGATATGCTCTATCTATGTGCCATGTTTCATCCAAATATGTCCGGTAGTTTTTGCGTGAAAGAGTAACAAACATTCGCATTTATAATATAAGTATGTTTCGCATAAACTTTCCCTAAGAAATTCTCAATTTTTTTTTTTTTTATTATTTATAGTTATTAAATAATAACGTTAAGAGGCAAAATTAAATAGTATTCATTTTTAAATTGATCGTATTCGTGTCGTCACTTGTCGCCAGGCTCTGCCAGAATACCAGCGTTGCTCTGCGCATGCGCAGTGCAACATCATGCTGAGGCAGGGTCCTTTTGACCCACGCATAGAAGTTATTATTTTTATTTATTATTTTATTTGTATTTTATAGATATTTGTATATTCTTTTGCGTGTGTCAATAAATGTTTTTTCTTTCTTTCTTTCTTTCTTTCTTTCTAAAAGATGGTGAAAAGACCATCAAACCTATTGTGTTGTTTAAAATATATAAAGGAATAACAAGAGAGATAGAATAATAATTTTGTTTAATTATATTTTGATATAATAATAAACATTGTTATGATGTCTGGTCCAAAATACGATCTCTAAGAAACATATGGGTGTAAAAATAATTTGTTTTTCTATAGGTTACAATAATACAAAAGACTCCTAACGTCACCAAATCTAATTATCCCTTCAAAATGTAACACTGATAATGTAACGCCAAAACAAATCTAATGATAGTAATGGCAAAGAGGATAAGCAATCCTATTTCCAAGAAAGGTATTGAATATGTATTTATTTTATTCACACACGAAATTTACAAAGAAAGTGTTGTCTTTGATATAGATTTCTAGGTATTCTTGCATGTTCGGATTACACGATCGGATCGCATGTTTAAACAAGAGGCACTGTTGTTGTGTTCGGTTGTAATCACATAACTAAATAACTATAAGACATGCACAAATAAAATTGTAAGTCTAATAAAGGTCACTTATATTCTAGAAATTCTACTGGAATACCTAATTTTATGAGAAAACCAATTTACAATGTCGTTTGTACCCAACAAGGCTCCTTTTTACACGTTATATATTAGTTTCACTTGTATGTTTGTAACCGATTCCTTTGGGCGCGATTTTAACCCACTTTAAACGGTCAGATTTCATTCAAACTTTGTAGATTTATCGAGGACCGATGAAAATTCAATATTTTAAACAGTTAGACCCGTTACCCTTACTAGGATAATCAGGATCAGCGATTTACTAAAATATGAAAAATAAATACAAGTTTAAAAAAACTAAGAAAACACGCTTTTATCGAAAATCCAACTAGAAAATATTTTTTTATTAATTGGAATTAAGAATAGTGTAAATATGAAAAAAAATATTTTACTGTAAAAAAAGTTTTTTTTGTTTTTTTTAACTATTTAACTATTTTTTAACACCTTCACGTGTAACTAACTAATAAAATCATGGATGTAGATTCTAACCTACATCTAAGTGTCTTAACGATTTGAAACTTTGCAAGTATATGATATGGATGACAATACAATAATTTGAGGCCATCGAGCTGATCATCATTTATCATTAGGATAAAGCCAGTAAAAGGATAGTGGAAGAAATCAACGGCTACGAGTAAATGCTTCGATTTTCGGTTCATTTGTTTTTTTTTATGAGACCTATCAATCTTACTATAATTATAAATCCGAAAGTTTTGATGGATGGATGTTTGTTACTCTATCACGACATAACGGCTTGACAAATTTGGAAGAAATTTACCACAGAGATAGATAACAGTTTGGAAGGCACACCCGAAGCGAACACGGGTTAAGCCGCAGGCGATGGCTGGTATATTATATTCGATATTGAGGCAAGGATTTATAGCGTACTTTTTAGTTTTTTAAGTATTCTGATTGGCTTAATTTTTTTTGGTGGTTATAGTCCTTGTAGAACACTGCAAAATGGCCAAAAATAATTAATTCGTTACTATTTTTCTAGATATCCTGGGTACGTCGACGGGGGGAAGAATTACACCTCCTCTCCTTCGGCCGGCACACATATTCAGCAGACTCAAGATATAGCTTGGCTTTTGAGCATCCGAATGATTGGCGCCTGCTCATACAGTACGTGAGTGAAAGAGACGAAGGATTCTACGAGTGTCAGATATCGACGCATCCGCCGTTAGTGAGGAGAATACACCTCACTGTTGTTGGTAAGTTACTGATTTAAATAAAAAAAAACAAAGGGTTGCACTCCGGGAGTGCCGGCAGAAGTGAAACTTGAACATTAAAGTTGTGCATTTTTACTGTCTTACGAATTTTCGATCAGGTCACGTGTCCTGACGCGAGTTTAACATTTTATACCCATCCCAAGAAAAGTACTGAACGCCGTTAAAGAAGTTTTCACTTCAAAAAACTAGCTTAAGGCAATTATAAAGTCAGTCAAATTGAAATGGTTGTGTATAATGTATTTACTTTTGTTGAATTGTTAATTCACACTATCTTCGAATGAATTGCAAGATCTTTCAGATTGAATATTGATAGACCGTAGCAAGAAGTTTTATATGTGTGTATATGTATCTTGACTAGCAGCGAATAGATATTCATGAACTTAGGTACGATATATATAGTTGAATACATTCCTGCCCCGGATTGAATCCATTCTTGGGTGAATCTATTGTTTTCTCGGGTAAGAGTAACCTTAATGGTAATCCGAAGCATATTTTATCTAAATTCGGTTCAGGTTCACATGCATTTGGGTCACAAGCAGCTAAAGCTTCATTTACAATAAAAGAGATAAAATTATTAGATGTAAATTGTATTTTGAACTCTATTGCTGCTACTTACAAGTTTTTATTTAGCTTGCAACCGTCCATGTCGTTTTATTGCCATAATTTTGCAATCGGTCAAATTATAGGTTCATGAGACTTGGCAACTTCACGTCTCAGGATCAACAACGCATTAACGCATTCCTTGTGTTGCAAAGTGTCCTTTGGTAGAACTTTTCCATCGGATCTTCGGCTTGATTGTCAGCCCATGCCTTGAGCAGGGGCTCGATTCTGTAAGGAAAAGGACACTAACTCGAGGATGTATCGTCGCGGCCTCCGTGCTCTCTCTTTCGCTTACTACGCTAATACTACTAATAACGTAAGAGATAAGCTATCCGAGGCCTCCGTGAAGCGACTCGCCGACGAAGTTTGTATCAGCTGAATAAGGTCCTGCCCGGACTTGGACAGAACATATTAAAAAAAAATGCTTGTGATAAAGAAAAGGGATTTTATTTTTTTATCTCTCTTAAATATATGAGATTTAATGACTGCATATTATTTGACTATTGTATAATTTTTTCGGAATCGCCGTTGTAGTCAATTTGAACCCGATAGTGCTGGTCTTCCAATATAATTTATGAGTATTATTATTATGTATTATATAACGTGTTACAAAATACCCCGAAAAAATAGAATTAATCATCAAAGTTAACAACCCTAGTAAGTCATCACGGAACCAGATTATTTAACAGAAAGGCCTACGTACCTATTTTACCTCATAATTGTCCACTTTAATAGTTTTTCTATTTTTCATTCATAAAAATCTGATTTTTTAATTTTTTTGGGGTATGTTATACAGCGTTACTACGGTTCTTAAATATTGTGAATGGACTCGTTATAAGGCCCCATTTAACCTCCGGGTAGTTTTGTAGCATCCTGTATACGGTGGATATCATTTATGTTGGTTTAAATGCACAATACTCTGCGGCACAGTTAACCAAACCATAGGTACTATACGGTACAAAATAATTTTACTGAGGTTTTAAACAAATATGAATTTAATTATTTGCCAAAAAACCGCGGCGTGTTTAACGACTCAATAAATTGAGAGAGAAAAGTAGAGCTCTTGGTGCAGAGTTCGTCCGGGGAAGTACTAACACCTTACCTATTTCCACCGTGGAACAGTAGTGCACTTGTATCACTGTGTTTCGGTTAGTAAGGTAAAGGAGCCGGTGAAATTACAGGCACATGAGACTTAACAACCTCACGTCTCAGAGATCACGGCGATGCTCTGATGTTGCAAATGTCCATAGGCGGCGGTGACCGCTTACCATCAGGTGGACCGAGTGCTTATTTGTCGGCTCATGTGGTATAAAAAAAATAACACGGCGTAAAAGGACTGGTAGGATCTATCCATATATAATATCTGTATTTACACGTGGCGTTTCTGTAGACTGAAAATTCTAGAGCCGGAGAATAAATTGACTATTCTTTACATCTAATGGGAGCGCGAGTGAAACCGCGGGGAACGGCTAGAAAATGAATTAACATTAATTACACGCGGCCATCTGATGCCACTAAGTAGAGCTTGCTATGGAAACCAGATATCTTATAAATACAACATTTTTTGTTTGTTCCATACATGCCGAAATAAGTATTTAACACTAAACATACCATAACCGGGTCAAATGACCCATTTAGAACTGCGCATTGAAGATGCACGTATCATCTTATTCTATTTGCACATTTGACTTCAAGACTTTTTCTTACTAATTAATATACAGTTATACTATTTATTTCCCTTCCTAACAACCATATTTCATACATTCAAGCCCGAAACATAAAGTCACATTTGACCCGCTATGGTAGAAATAGGTACCTAGTAAGTGTTGGTACGATTAGTGTTAAAATAGAGTTCCTTTGGCGCGCCATCACCTCAAAACTACTAAACATATCGGGATGGGACTGCTACCATTCGACGCGGAATTTTTCGTAGATTGTTTTAGGGTATTATGATATTGATAAACGCGGGTGAAACCGCGGGGGATAGCTAGTGTCTCCATATAAGTATTTACACCCAGACTTGAACAAACAGACATGTTCATGTGCAGTTATATTTTTCCTGGGCAGAAATCGAACCCACGACTTGAGAGTCTCTCTAACCACGAAGCCAACGGGCCCGTCAAAACAATTTCCTTATTAATCAACGTACGTTGAAGCAGATCTCATTTTACTTATATTTCTTTCTGAAGAAATACAGTTACTCCGAGGTCAATTAAAATTATATTTTTTTAATGAAAACGGAATTCTCTGAAAACGGTCCAATATAACTTAATAAGTGATTCTATTACGGATGTTATTAACAATATGATTTATTTTATCTGCTTTACCTATTCAACGTTTCTTGGGTTCAGTACTAAATAATACTATTTTAGTCTAGTTTATATAATTTACTAGCTGTCCCCCGCAGTTTCACCCGCATTCCCGAGGGTTATAACATTTCCCGGCACAAAAAGTATCCTATGTTACTTTAAGAATATGTGTATAAAGTTGATGATCATGATGATCGGTTTAGTAGTTTACGCGTGAAAGCGTCACAAACTAACTTACATTCACATTTATAATATTATAGATTAGATAATTAATGCTTTTGATTTTGAACCAAGAGGTAGAAAATTTCAAAAAAAACATGCTAACTATGTAAATATCCTGGAAAATTCTTCACGCTTATTTGATCCCAAATAAAGCTAAGCTTGTACTATGGCAAGCAGAAAACTGATATACTATTTTTGAAGTGAAAACTTCGCGTTGAGCACTTTTCTTGGGATGGGTATAAAATGTTAAACTCGCACGACACGTGACCTGATCGAAAATTCGTAAGACGGTAAAAATGCGCAACGTTAATGTTCAAGTTTTCGCTTCTGCCAGCACTCTCGGAGTGCAATCCATTGTTTTTTTTAATACATTGAACAAAAAATATGTTCTTGCACACAAACGTTAGTCCTATGTGGGAAACGCACTCACAACCTGTGCGAAGTGATTATCAGGGTATCTAATCACCACCCCAACTGGCCCGTCACAGAAATTTAAAATCATTGCTAATATACACAGCACGGAATCATATATTCCTGGCTGGATATTTATATATTAGACAAACGTTATATTAATTACAAAGTCCAAGATTAATTTATAAGCAAAATCCACCATTTCGCATGATAATCAATTAAGATTCCGGTCACGTATTCTGACAATAGTCTTTATTAATATTTTTTCACTGTATATAAATAGGAATCAAGGGGCTATTAACCTACTCAAGAATACACAAACGCAGGTAGTTAGGTATCCTTATATACTGAAAGAGAGCTCTACTCCTTTGGGGAAATTCCGGCGAAAATTCTAGTTGAAAACTTAGTCTATCGCTACACTGCGCCTATTTAAAACTCTCCACACGTTTTAGCAAAACTTTTCAGCAGTAACTAAACTTGAAACTTTCCAAAAATAAAAAAAGCTAGGGTATTTTTTATACACGAATTTTAGGACTGTGTACGAAATGCTTTCGTATCGCCTTCGTAGCGATAAAGTGTCGACAATATCTCAATTTTGACACAAGTTGTAGCGTTATCAAGCTGAGTTATCGATTTCTTCATTAGCATACATAGTAGCTATCGAAATTGGCCTGTAGCTAATAACAACGGAAGTTATCATCGTCTAACCTAATTTGTTTTTTTGTACATAACAGTTTTACGAAAAATATTAATGGCCTATGTAATAAATATTTTTTACAAAATTTAGAATAAGCTCTCATTTATCCTACTTATACGAGTATTATAAATGCGAAAGTTTGTGAGTTGTTTGTTACTCTTTCCCGCAAAAACGACAAAACGGAATTGTATGAAACTCGACATATAGATAGTTAATAACCTGGATTAGCACATAGGATATTTTTTTCCCCGGGGAAAGGTATCATCCTTCGGGAACGCCGGTGAAACCGCGGGGGACAACTACAATTTATAAAAGCTTGCGGATAAAGTACCTATACCTATTTCTATTTCTATGACGGGTCGCTTTTACCTATTGAATTTTAAAGTAATGTAACTAGTTCATAGGCCAGTTGGCTTGGTGTTTAGAGACCCTGACTACCATGCCGTAGGTCGTGGGTTTGATTCCCACCCAGGACAAACATTAGTGAACATGTCTGTTTGTTCTGTGTCTGGATGCAAATATCTATATATAATTCAAAAGTTGCGTATCAGTTGTCTGGCTTCCCTATATTGAGCTTGTGCTCTGCTTAGTTTGGAATCAGATAGCCGTGTGTAAAAAAATATCTCAGGATATTTATTTATAACATAAAATGACAAATTTCGAACGTGTTATTATCCGACCTTAACACAAAATAGTGTTATTACCTACAATTAGGTACGAAATTTTGCCAAATCTACATACACCCAATATTGACCGTAGGCTCATTTCTGAAATGCAAAATGTGCATTTAAATCACCCAATATCTGCCAATTACTGCACTAACCTCGCTCAAACGGTCGTAAGCTTTCCGAGTCGGTCTTAAAACCAACTTTTATTAGATGTACACTCGAGTTCACTCGCATTCAAGGGGAATCATAATGATTCTCTGTAGGTACGTAATGAAAAGGAGCCCTGTATCGCGGCTCTACAATATTAAACGCCGCGTTCAGTGCAGTCACGTGCTGGAAATTGGTTGTAGTGTGGAGCCTTTCAATGAAATAAGTGTGAGATAGATGTGAAAACATACCAACAATACTTAGTCTGTGGAATGAAAGAAATACCCTTTGATGATTATTTATTTATTTATAGACGAGCAGCTTGGTTGCTGATGTATCTAGATAGCAGAATTGAAAGTCACTTCGGAATCTATACTTCACGTTTGAAGATTTTGAGACCGAGTCCAACTGTCTAATTTGTTTTGTAAAGAGTTAATTGAAGTAGCAGATACTACTTTGTCCGGTAGTCGGTTCCAATTGGAGACCAAATCTGTTGCTGAGTAATTGATGAGCAGTGTTTTATTTTGTACTGATGCCCGCAGGAGGATTTATCACACACATTCATTATAAATATGACATGTAAGTGAGGCAGGTTATAATTTCGCCTCAGGATTGTACTCTGAACAAGGTCGCCATGAAGGGGTCCATCCTCAAGAGTAGTGAGGCGCAAGATGTGAAGCCTATCTTCAAACGATTTTTGTCGTAAAATTAAGAATGTAATGTTAGCTCTTGAAATATGGTTTTTGCATTAATGATGGTGTCGATGAATAAACTTTATGGTAAAGTGATAAAGTTATTTTTTCTTTGACAATTTTGAACGTCAAAGAGTATGGAGAAGTGATTTGTGAGACTCCTCATCATCCACCAGATTAGGTGATCATGCCATTGGATTTTGGTCCATCTATTTAAAGCATTTATATAGAGTCAATACATGAGAAAATTTTGCGCCATGTAGGATTGTCGCGAATTATTAGATATTACCACGTCACTCACATTCTAGATCAGAAGTCGATTTGTTGTTGTTGCATCATTGTAAGTTTTTCTTATATTTGACAGTGTATATTTGAGTAGTAGAGCTTTTAGTGCAGAGTTCCACCGGGGAAGTACTATCACCTTACCTATAAATTGGTGAAGCAGTAGTGCACTATTTCTTTGTTTCGGTTAGAAAGGTAAGGGGGCCAGTGGAATTACAGGCACATGAGACTTTACAACGTCATCGCATTGGCGAAGCCCAAGTGTTGAAAATTTCTATAGACCGCGGTGACCACTTACCATCAGGAGGACCAACTGCAGATGTTTGTCGGAATTTTTGCTTTTTACATGAAATAAAAGATATTATAGTGAGAAATTATGACGTACCAGGCTTTAGTATCTACATCAATTTCGATTAAAATGAATACAAAATAGTCAAGATGTATCTAATAATAAAAACCCTGGTAAATAAGATGGATTTTTGTTTAACAAAGATATATGATCGCCTAATTTATACGTAACGTTAAATCCTACGAACTCAACTGATAATCCTACCGCAGCATTCAAACGCACGTTCCTCTTATTTTATAGTTTCTAAAGATTCGAGATGTGTTAAGATTCTGTTGGAAGTGATTTATGATTTATTTATTTATGACAGTTAAATTGGCTTGGTGGTTAGCGACCCTGACTGCCAAGTCGAAGGTCGCGGTTTCGATTCCCACCCAAGACAAACATTAGTGAACATGTCTGTTTGTTCTGTGTCTGGGTGTAAATATCTATTAAGTATGTATTTAAAACAAAAAACTGAACATCAGTTATCTGGTTTACATGGTACAAGCTTTCCCAGCATATTTATTTATTTTTATAATTGGCACTCATCATCACTAAAATACTATAATAAATATACTGGGACATTCTTTACATACAGCCATCTGATCCCAAACTTAGGAAAGCTTTTACTATGGAAACCAGGTGACTGACATTTGCTATTATACTTTTTTAACAAACAGACATGTTCATGCACACAAAGCATTGTGATGAATGAAAATCGAACATGCGACCTGCGCATTGGCAGTCAGGCTCGATAACCACCCAGCCTATTGGCATGTCAAATGTCACTATGGCTAAATCAAGTTAATAGTTTTTTTATCTTTCTAAAATAGTAAGAGATTCATATAGATTGTAGGTTATTTTGTGATGTTCATCATAATCGATACAGATGATTCCTATTCCAACAGAACTTAGGTACATAATTAATTGTTACTATAACTTAATTATTTTTTGAAGTTCCCACCCCATAGATAACAAGGTACAGGGGAGGGAATCTGGTGCAGGACTTACACGTAAAACACATAATAGAAAATACCTTCTGACCCATACCAATATTTATCAAATCACATCAAAACGTACAGTGTTGGGTTCTAGCACAGAAAAACTCTCTCAATCAGAAATTTTCTGATGTCACATTTGTATGTGACTCCCCACGGCGAGCGAGACACCCACTTCAAAGAGTATGAACTAAGAGTCCGTAGAAAATGTAAAGAGAAAAAAATATATATATCAAACCGTACAAAAATCGACCCTTCGAATCAATCTTCAAATCCTGCTTCGGATACCCGGCGGCTCCGGGGAGAGCAGCTGGATTATGTCGACCCCCTAAATCAACTCTTAAGAATTCTAATTTCAAAAGCAGTTTTTTTACAGTTTATTTATTTATTTATTTTTTTTATGCCACTTGGACCGACAAACAAGCAGACGGTCCACCTGATGGTAAGTGGTCACCGCCGCCTATGAACATTTGCAACACTAGGAGCATGGCCAATGTGTTGTCGACCCTGAGACGTGAAGTTGTTAAGTCTCATGTGCATGTAATTTCACCGGCCCCCTTACCTTTCTAACCGAAACACAGTAATACAATTGCATTACTGCTTCACGGCGGAAATGGGTAAGGTGGTAGTACTTCCCCGGACGAACTCTGCACTAAGAGCTCTACTACTACTATATAAAAATGTTACGTAAGAAAAATATTTTATAGCATTTGGTGCACGAATTTCTTGAAAGTTGAACTTTTATTTCTGACATATATTTTTTTCAATAAAAATCATAAAAAGTGACGTCTTTACGTTAAGTGGTTTTTCTAGTACAAAGACTACACGAGTGGATATTACATGGAGCTGTGCCAAAACCTGATCTTAAGAGCTTGTGGATCTGCAATGGGAAACCTTTTAACTAAACCTTGTTAGCTACGTGACTGTCATTTCATTTTGGGTTTTATATCCACTTTTCCTTAATTTCACCGTCATTTATCTTTATAATTTCTTTATGTTAGGTATAATTCTGACCATTCGGCTATTTCCAAATGTTTTTTGATTATGTCAAATTGCTCATTAATGACTTTAGGCCGCCATATTTGTATTTTTCTGCGGGAGCACTATCTGGACCAGTTGCTTCGAATTTAGGGTACCTTAACCTTTTGGCAAAAAAATAAATCATAAGATCCATTTCTCCTCTTAAATTAACGTCAACAGTTTTTTTATGTAGCTCTATTCGTAATACTGTTAAAAGAGAAAGCGGCTTTAGTAAATTTGTTTACATGTGGAGACTAATCTCTGGAACCTAAAAAATAACCACAAATTGAAATGTAACGTATTCCAGATGGACATAAGCATTATAATACCAGCATAAAATAAATCCCTCAGAAACACGGGTAAAACTGCAGGACGGAAGCTAGTACCTATACAAATAACGATACTCAAGTAATACAAAACCTTACTCAGATTATTTGTATTAGATTTAAACTTGCCCTATCTCATCGCATAACAAGACGTACCGACGATGTCGCAGAAATAAATTGTGGCAATACTTGGATTCTTTTCTGGAAAGTAACGTAAACTTTCCCGTGTATCTGCGAAACTATCTACGAATACTAATGCCATCTGTCCTTGGGTACATAAAGTTTAAGAAACCGCTTGTTTGTGATGTGAGTAACTTCATCTCTTTCTATTTTTCTAAGATGGAAAGAATAGGAAAGTCGTAAAGCTTAGTCCTGCCAAACGCGCTTTTGATTTTGGTCTACCTGTTTTACCATAAATTTATAACCATCAATCTCGTATCCTAGTATAGCCTACTATAGGTACCTACTAAGGTATCATTCAAAAATAGGTAACACAAATAACGAATTTTTATAGTCGGTAATTAACGTTGCTCAGAAATTTGTACCGAACCCTACACACTGCGGTCCGATACGCATTTGCAATGCAGTTTATTATATCTAGAGTTAACATTCTTACAATGAAATCCTTAGTAAGATAAAACCTTTTTAGTAATACAAGTGCACTTCTGCTTCACGGCAGAAATGGGTAAGGTACTCAAAAAGTCTCACGTGCCAGTACTGTTTTAAGTTTTCAAATGGGAATGTATTCTATGACGCTGGAATAAATTACTCGGTAAAGAAAATATGGTATATAATACGCTAGGGAATGTATCTATTCTTATTATAACTCTTAATATTCTTATTATATTATATATTATTGAATTTATAAAAATTGAATTTAATAAGGCTTTTAAACTTAAGACTTTCAACGAAAATTATAAAATTAAGTGTAACGACTGGGCAACAGTTGGTATTTATACAAGTAGAGCTATGTTGTATGAGTTGTATGGTATGAAGAAATACAATCAAAATGTCGATTTTATTGATTATGTAAGAAAATATTCCAAAGTGTTTAAAAAAGCTTGCACTTCGGCAAAATCTATATATCTAAAAAATAAGATAAGCCAATCAAATAATAAAGTAAAAACTACTTGGAACATAATTAATTCAGAAAGAGGTAAAACTCAAAACAATAATAAGCGCATTGAATTAAATATTAACGGAAATATTATCTGTGAAGATGACCAAATTGCACTTGCTTTTAATAATTTTTTTAGTGATATACCTATAGCCACAACCAGCTCCTTAGATTCTTCACCGGCAGATGCTGAGTCGTTGTTAAAAACTAACGTATCAGAGTGCAATGAATTGTTTAGGTTTAGGCATATCACACCTTTCGATGTCATCCAAAGCTTTCAAAAGTTTAAAAGTTAAACGGACTGGCGACTTATGGGGTATATCAGTAACAGTTTTGCAGGGTATAATTGATAATATTGCTCCCCATTTAGCTCTAATTTTTAACCGATGTGTAGATTTTGGTAAATTTCCGGATTTAATGAAACATAGCAAAGTTATACCTTTGTTCAAGGCCGGAGATCCTAGTGATCCAACCAATTATAGGCCCGTTTCTATCTTGCCAGCCCTAAGCAAAGTATTCGAAAAGATTATTTTAACGCAACTACATGCTCACTTTAATTTAAATAAACTTTTACACAGTGAGCAGTACGGTTTTACTAAAGGTCGCTCCACTATTGATGCCGGGGTAGCACTCTTAAAACAAATTTTCAACGCTTGGGAAAAGTCGCAGAATGTTATTGGAGTGTTCTGTGATTTATCTAAAGCTTTTGATTGTGTTGACCATCAGACACTTACGCGTAAATTAGACTATTATGGAGTTAAGGGTGCAGCACTTAATTTGATGAAATCGTACCTTAGTGAGAGAACTCAAAGTGTTAATGTGAATGGAGTTAAATCATCTGGTTCTCCTGTGCATATGGGTGTACCCCAAGGCTCTATTCTAGGGCCTTTTTTATTTTTAGTATACATCAATGACCTACCATTTTACGTAAGAAATACCTGTGGAATTGTACTGTTTGCTGACGATACCTCACTGATTTTTGGTGTTGATAGACTGAAATACAATTATGACGATGTAAACGGTGCATTAGCCCAGGTATTAAATTGGTTTACTGTTAATAATCTTGTTTTAAATGCAAGAAAAACTAAATGTATTAAATTTGCATTACCCAATGTTAAAAAACTAGGCTGTAGTATAATGTTAGACAACGAAGCTCTTAGCCTTGTTGAGTCAACAGTTTTCTTAGGAATTACTTTAGACTCAAAACTTCAATGGGGGACACAAATATCATGTCTTGCGGGAAAACTTAGTTCAGCAGCTTACGCAGTTAGAAAAATCAGGCAGATTACAGATGTCGATACGGCTAGATTAGTTTATTTTAGCTACTTTCATAGTGTTATGACCTACGGCATTTTGCTTTGGGGTAAAGCTGCTGATATAGAAACCATTTTTATATTGCAAAAAAGAGCTGTCCGAGCCATTTATAATTTGAGTTCTCGAGCTTCCCTCAGAGAAAAGTTTAAACAAATTGATATCCTCACAGTTGCATCGCAGTATATTTATGCAAACATAATATTTGTACATCAAAATATTAGTCTTTATGTCAAAAAGAGTGATATGCACTCCATCAATACTAGAAATAAGGATAAACTTGTCACTTCTGCATATAGACTGCAAAAAGTGCAAGGCTCATTATTAGGACTTAGTGCACGCATCTATAATAAAATCCCTACTGAAATTTTAAATTTGCCTTTACAAAATTTTAAGGAAAGAATTAAGACTGTTTTAGTACAAAAGGCTTTCTACAACACAAATGATTATTTTAATGACGACAATGCTTGGGTGTAGCGCTCGCTCCAGCAAGACACATCTTTATGTACAAAATCTTATTTTGAAAAGAGTAATTGCTGAGTTTATTGCCGGCTCTTCTCAGTAAAAGCAACCTTCCGAACCGGTGGTAGAGTCTGACCATTCAGTCATGTGGGTCAAGTGTGCGCACTTAAGCTTTGTTACGCCATAAAATCTAAAATTATTAGTAAAATAAAACAAAAGAAGGCTAATCAGTTAGTGTATTTATTAATCAACAAAATAATAAACGAAACAATCTTTAATCTTCGGCCAAATCCTTAAAAAATAATCAAAACAAGCGTAATCAAAATGCGTACACATACCCCAAAGGGAGGGTAAATGTGCGCATCACTTGGGGTAAGTGTACGAAACTTTTAATTGAGGTAATTATTAATTATTATCTCTAGTCAGACTAAGAAAAATTGTTCTTGAATGATTTTTAAACAATGACTAACATTACTGTCGTAACCGACATAAAAATTATCTTTGAGAACGAGATCAATCAACAAAAACAAAAATTACTTATTGCAATTATCACATACGAAATTTCCATTTTCAAAGCTGGTACATTTTTCGTGCCACCAACTTTCACATAAGCTACATTTAATCCAGTCTTCATTAGGTGGATAAACATATTTTTCGCCACACAGGGGACAAAAGTACTCTTTCTCATAATTTTCTTTATTCTGATTTTTAACAGTCTTAGTTTTCTTAATTATAGTCTTAGTCTCAGTTTTCTTAGTGGTAGTCTTTTTAGTTGTCATGTTTTGTTTTAAGTTTAATCGTACTTTCTTTTTAGCTAGTTTTTCTTCTTCGGCTTTTCTCTTTTCTTCTAGCTCCAATTTGTAAGGGCTTTCAGTTGCAATAATAGACTTCTTGCCTTTTCTTCGCCTATTTTGTAGCGAAGCCTTTGGAAATGCTTGAATGGTCGACAATGCTACGTGCTCCCTGCTGGTTGAAGGTGCAGAATATATTGGAGACGATAAATTAGGTGGAATGATCATTGTTACGTCAGTCATTGATTCCGATAATGAGGTATCAATCTCTTGTGATAAGATACTAGGAGACGTTGTTCGAGATTCAATAGTTGTAGGTGCTGTGAGACACTGCAAAGGCGACTGTTGCTCAGACTCTTTGGGATTTTGCGTATTCGAACACCCAGCTTCTAAATTCTTATCTGTATCTGAGGCTGGAATCATGTCTGTAACAGAAGCTGCCGCAAAATCTTCGTCCGAGAAAATATCTCTATCTAATGGCCAAATTCCGGAGACTTTGAAACCCGAGACAGCATTACTGAGCGATGCTGCCTTTTGAAAAGCTTCGTTCACTAAGTGAGCTATTTCTGTTTGACCAATCACACGACCTGGGTGGTGGCTTAGCCATTTGTCACATTCATAGGCGAATTTGATTTTCAAAGGTCCAAAGAAGCCACGATCTAAGGGCTGCATCTTATGAGAACTGTGTGGGGGCAGCGTCAACATGTGAATGCCATAGTCACGACACAAATTAACAGCAGCCAAGGAGATGTGACTGGAGTGGTTGTCCAAAATAAGCAGGACAGGATTATCCTTAGTTGGCTGAACATTATCTTTGAAATGGCGGAGGTAGTCAATAAACAGATTGGTATTTATAAACCCAGAATCAGAAACAATTCCAATACTTCCTTCAGGTGCGTTATTCAATAAATATCCTTGCATTCTCTTTCTAGGAAATATAAAAGCAGGTGGTACAAAATTTCCAGTAGCACTCATTGCACAAACTAGTGTAATCGTTTGGCCTCTTTCGGCAGAAACGATTTTCCCGACTAGCTTCTTTCCTTTTACTGATATCACTTTGGGGATTTTTTTTGGTACCGTATTAACACCACTTTCATCCATATTGTAGATTCTACTGGGCGCAAAATTATGTTTTTTGTAGAGGTCTTGTAAGTTGTCATAAAAAATCTTAACTTGAGTTTTATTAAAACCCATCGCTCTGGCTATACTAGTAGGGGTCGGTTGTCGCAATTTCAATTGAGGATATCTTTTTAGAAACCCGTATACCCAGTCACGTCCAGCTAATTTTGAGGACATGGAGAATCGATGAGGTACTTCATTCAATTCTGCATACTCATAAACCAATTTTCGGAGGCTGATCATAGTCAGACCATAATAGAGATCATCACTTCGTTTCAGATATTCATATATTTCATCCTCTTGTGCTTTTGTAAATGTTGTGGAAAATCTTCCCAAGCTCCCCGCAGTCTTCCCAGCTTTCAAACGTTTCCGAAGAGTGCTTTCCTTCAGTCCAACTTGTTTTGCTGCTTTTCTCTTGCTGGTACCCTTTGAAATTAATACTCTGGCAGCTTCAAGCTGATCATCTGTAACGACAGTTCTGTCTGGGGCTTTTCTCTGGTAGTTTCGAGGCATTTTTAATATCTAGGTAAACCCTGAAACAAAATTTTGATTCATTAACACCAAACCATCGTAAAGCAAAATGATGAGGGGTAAGTGTGCGCAAGCGTCTGCGTACACTTAACCCAAACGATCAAATCGGGATGCGACTAAAATTGTTCAATATTGCGTCATACGAGTCACTAAAACATTAGCTCTAGTCAAACTAAACGAAACGTGGTAGCCAATGATGTAAAGCGTATTTACAAGTAGGATATGGGTTTATAAAAGATTACAAGACAAATATTACAAAATAACGCAATAATTTATGCAAAAATCTTCACTTACCTTTGAAATCAATATGGCAATACGTGCGGCCGATGACACACGTGCACTTCGTACCGACTCGCGTGGGGCACTGAGGGAGGGGGATCTCATTCTGTAGTTATAAACCATTTCCTAGATATCTGTCATGCGCACACTTACTCGCTGCGCACACTTACCCCACATGATCTAAGTGCCTGTGAAGGCCTATTTGAATAAATATTTCATTTCATTTCATTTCATTTCATTTCATTTCATTTTATATGCCATGGGATCACAAACAGTCAGATGGTTCTCCTGATGTGGTCACAGCTAGAGGCATCGGCAATGGATTGTCGACACTGAGACGAAGTTGATAAGTGTCATGTTCCTGTAATAACAACGGCCCTTTTACCTTTCTAACCGAAATAATCATACAAGTGCACTGCTTCACGGCGAAAGTGGGAATGGTGATAGTACTTCCCCGGTTGAACTTTGAACTATGAGCTCCACTCTCGAATACTAAGAAATATTCTTAGAAATAATATTTTATCATTCATTACTTGCAGTATAAAGCTACAAGATTTATAGCAATAAATTTTCTTTCTGTACCGGGTGAAACCGCGTCCCGGAAGCTATATCTATATAAACTTGTTTGCGTATGTGACGTATCAGGTCACCAATTGGCTTGGTGGTTAGCGACCCTGACTGCCAAGTCGAAGGTCGTGAGTTCGATTCCCACCCAGGACAAACATTTGTGTGCATGAACATGTCTGTTTGTTCCGTGTCTGGGTGTAAATATCTATATATGTATGTATTTAGAAAAATAAAAAAATAGTATATGTAGTATATCAGTTATCTGGTTTCCATAGTGCAAGCTATGCTTAGTTTGGGATCAGATGGCCGTGTGTAAAAGAATGTCCCGGGATATTTATTTATTTATTTATTTATTAGTCGTAGTTTTATTTTATTTTATTTATTTGGGGAAACAAACAGTTACACATTACATTTGAACATAAATACATAACAGATAAAAAGATGCACAAATGTGTGACCAACAGCATTTTCCACAGAATATAAGTAAATTTAATTATGTTAAAACTATCAGGCGACTTACAAAACTATATGTATTGTAGTTCGTATATCGTACATTGCATTATGTTCCCTATTATGACCTATAGTTATTCATAGTAAATGTTTTAGTATATCTGTCAGTAAGGTAGGTAAAATTTATTTAACTGTACTTATTATGATCTAGTACACCAATTACAATAATAATAACATTTTATATTAAACTAGCTGACCCGGCAAACGTTGTTTTACCATATTCATTTTATTAAAAACTATACATGAAAATTTATCGTACTAAAATTATTATATTCGATTGCCATCTTGCAACCCTATTGCGGATCTGTGGATGGAACAGAATGATATAAAAATCACGATTTAAATCAGGGATTGGTGATAGAGAGCATTTAGGGTTGTATGTATTTTTAATGACACATTATAAAAAAAAATGTCCAAAAAATTTAAAAAAATCTAGTGGACTACTAATCAATTAGGGGTATGAAAAATAGATAGTAGCCGATTCTCAGACCTTCTGAATATGCATATAAAACTTCATAAAAATCGGTCGAGCCGTTTCGGGGGAGTATGTTAACTAACATAGTGACACGAGAATTTTATATATAAGAAGATCAATTAACAACATTAATGCTAATAATAATCAATATACAATCATATACAAAAACGCAAGCACTCAGTCAATAAATATCCCGAGACATTTTTTAAACACATCTGATCCGAAACTAAACTGGGCTTGTACTATGGAAAGCAGATAACTGATAAACTACTTAAAATATTTTTTTAATTTTATAGATATTTACTCTCAGATACAGAACAACATATTTATTGTACTTAGTTAAGTATTTCTAAATCTAAATTTGCATGCTTCCGTTCAATTTTGAATATACCTTAATCCAAGACATCATCTTCACGAATTTGTAAGTTACCTTGAGATACAGTCTCAACTAGTTCAGAAGTTACGGAACTATATTTTAACGTAACCTAAACTAAAGACCTAAACAACAGACACACCTTAGTTTTCAAAGTATAATGTACGTATATGCTTCCTGTATTCTATTTTTAAGGTTTATTTTTGGTTAATAAAGAATTTTTGATTTGAACAATATACTTATCCATCTGCAAACACATAGTTTCAAATTATTAAGTTATTTTTTAATACAATTCTCTCTAAGTCAGTCGGAGTTTCAAAGATTGTTTGTTCTTTGTTAATCGCTATTGATTTCTATTTGTTTCTATTTCGCCCATAGCAGGGGGATTAGGAGTAAAAACATGTTAGAGATGTAAGCAAACAACTCCGCTTGGTTTCCGGACCCACCCTGGAGAAGCTGCCTCCCCTAAGGGGTGGGCTAGTTGTTTTGGCCCTTGGAAATCCTTTGTAATCTTCGACAGGGAATAACTTATCATCTGCCGATGCACTAATGGTTGATAACTTGTGACAAAACTCATCAATTTCATACTATCTTCTGTCACGCGGTTTCATTCGCGGTTTTGAAGGACTTTAAGATACATACTCGTATGTGGGTTCGATTCCCACCCAGGACATACATTTGTGCGCATGAACATGTTTGTTTGTTCTGTGTCTGGATGTTAATATATATACCTATATAATTTTATATAAGCATGTGTATTTAAAACAAGTCGTTCAGTAATCTGGTTTCCATAGTACAAGCCCTGCTTAGTTTGGGTTTAAATAGCCGTGTGTAAATAATGTCCCAGGATATTTATTATTATTATGTATAAACTGTATATGCAGAGAATATTAAATTAAATTAATATTTTAATTAAATTCAATATTCACTCCTCTCTTAACCTGTCAAATATTTCTTTGTCCAAACAGTGCCGAAAGTAGAAATCATAGATGAGCGCGGTCGTCCACTACTGGATAAGTTCTACAAGGAAGGCTCAGTCATTGAGCTGCGGTGCGTAGTCAGCGAGGTGCCGCATCCAACTCGCCAGGTCAACTGGAAACATGGGGCGAGAATGCTCAACTATGATACCAAGCGTGGAGGAGTTAGGTGAGAACACTTTTATATATTTTTCTTTTCACGTAAGACATATAGGCAGATGGAGCAACATTGAGATGGCCAATGCAGTGTCGACCCTGAGACGTGATCCTTAGGTCTCATGGCCCTGTAATTTCACCGGCATCACCTTTCTTAGCGAAACACAGTAATTCAATTGCATTACTGCTTCACGGTGGAAATGGTAATACTTCCCTGGATGAAGTCTATGCTAAAGAGCTAAAACTAAATAAATAAATATCCCAAGTTAAGCAGAGTGTACTGCTTATAGTATGGCTACCAGGTAACTGATATACTACATATACTACTTTTTAAATATATACTTATATAGATATTTACACCCAGACACAGAACAAATAGACATGTTCATGCACATAAATGTCCTTGGGTGGGAATTGAACCCGAGACCTTCGGTTTGGCAGTCAGGGTCTCTAACCATCAAGCCAAATGGCCCGTCTAAAAACATTTCAAAAAAACATTTCACTACCATAATAAGTATCGTAGCAATCAGCCATTAAAATATTTGAAAATTTCACCTCACGCCTGATTTAAGTTGATTTTGGGGAGGTAAAAAACAATGATTATTTTTAAATATTGATTAACGCCAAGTTAACACCTAATTTCGTAATAATAGTTTAATACTGTACTGAAAGCTGCTAGAGTATTTTTTGAATACGTAATCATCTTTAACCTATTCAAACAGACTAGCACGAGACTATTCTTTTGCAAGTCTATTTATTCAGTTAAAAAAAAACCTTCCCAAATACAAGCCATTTTACGCCATGTAATAAAACGAATAAAAACTTGCCTTTTTCTATCGTTTGATTTATTTTGTTCTATAAAGTTTTTATAATGACGGAATCTTCAGAAGTTGAAGGGTTTTCCTTCTACTCTTGCATTTTCACATAATGTTTTGAAACTAGCTGACCCGGCAGACGTTGCCTGTCTTCAATGAATATTGAATTCGAATTGGTATCATTAATAAAAATAAAATACCGAGAACATAGTGTTTATTATTCTTGATAATTAAACTTTTAATAGTAGGCGTGATGGCGTTCTGAACTAGACGTGATGAACAAACACTTTTTAAAAAACTCGCTGAACAATACAATTTTCCGATTTAATTGACTGTGATCATATGTGCACTAAATAATGATAAATTAATTATTTGATCTATACAGGAATATTTTTTATTCGGTGCGCAAACTTTGACAAATTAAACTTAAATGATTTTTATTAAACAAATAATTTTTATTTTCGTAGGGTTTTAGTACAAAAAAATAAAGTTATCGTTAACGAAAGATATAGACTTTAAAATTGATATTATGGCGGTCGCTCGGGTCGGGTGCCCACCCCGGCCGTGGCCTTGGCAAAAGCTGGCGCGCTTTTTGATATTATTATGAATAGATAGTGTCCATTGTTTGTTGATTTTAAAGTCGAAAAAAAAAATACAAAAAACATTTAAACAAATAATGGAAATGTGTTTTGTTACTGTTACTGAACCACCAAAATTTTTTTGCGCATTGCTTATAAAATATTCCTGTATAATTCCGACCCATACCTCTGTTTTAAACGATATTGACAAACGACTTACTTTTATGTCAAATACCATAAGGTAACATTATAAGAGTTTATATTGTTAAAAGCGGTAAAGTTACATTAGAACAGTTAATATGGTCGTTTTGTTTTCTTAAATTTTCTAATTTTCCGCGCAATTTTTTAAATCTTTTCTTTCATAAAAACCTTCTCCTGACAATAACAAACACAACAAAAAAAGAATTAGCGAAATCGGTCCAGTCGTCCATGCGTGTTGCCGTGACCAAGCATATGCTCTATCTACGTGCCAAGTTTCATATATATCCGTTTAGTAGTTTTTGTGTAAAAGAGTAACAAACATGCTTACATACAAATCTTTCCTCTTTAAAATATTAGTATAGATATAGACTACACATATATTATACTACACTGATGTTTTTACATTTCACTATTTTCTTTCAAACATCACGTTCCTTTGACTCTCAGTTAAGGCTCTGCATAGGTTTCTTAGTCAGTCAATCAATTCGTCAGGCCTTGTTTTTTGAAGTGAAAACTTCTTTAGCGGCGTCACTTTTCATGGGATGGGTATAAAATGTTAAACTCGCACGACACGTGACCTGTGATCGAAAATTCGTAATACGGTAAAAATGCACAATGTTAATGTTCAAGTTTTCTCTTGTGCCGGCACTCCCGGAGTGCAACCCATTGTTTTTTTTATTGTAAGATTCCAACATTTATAGATAGGCAATTATAAAGGAAACCTTTATCAAGCTATCACTTCTTGCTATTTCCAGAACAAATTAAATCTTTGAACTTCGACTCGAATTAGCTGCGAGCGGTGATTTATTGATACTACCAAACCAATTAATAACAATCCTATCTTAATTAATTTACTCAAATCCAAGAACTTAATAATAACAAGTTGGCAGTTCATTATTCAATATATTTTATTTAACAATTTCTTGATCGGTATATTCTCGTTATTAATTAAATATAACCTTGCCAAAATTTCTTGGGCAATTCTCACAAATAGGATTTAATACACCATCAATTAAATCCGATTTATTTAGGACAAAATAAGCTATTTTTATGATTATGTGTATGGGCGCAGTGGTCAAAATGGCTTATCTACACCTATGTAAATGATAGGGTTTCTTGTTCTTTAAAATCAAATTTCAGTGCAATTCGAATACCTTTTTTTTTACCACACGGGCCGACAAATAAGCGGACGGTCCACCTGATGGTAAGTGGTCACCGCCGCCTATGGACATTTGCAATTCTAGGGGCATCGCCAATTCGCTGTCGACCCTGAAACGTGAAGTTGTTAAGTCTCATGTGCCTGTAACTTCACCGGCCCCCTCACCATTCTAACCGAAACACAGTAATACAAGTGCACTACTGCTTCACGGTAGAAATGGGTAAGGTGGTAGTACTTCCCCTGACGAACTCTGCACTAAGAGCTCTTCTATCCCTTCTATTCCAGAAAAGGATTATTATTATGTTCAATATTTATTTATTTTAATCGCTTTTTCTCAAAACTCAGACTTGATCAATTTGTCGGGATTGTTGGCTTAGAAGACCCTGACCGCCCCACCATAGTTCATGGGTTCACTTCCTACCAGGACAAACATTTAATACACATTGTTTATGTAGTATATCAGTTAACTTTTATCCGTGGCCCAAGCACTGCTGAGTTTGAGATCAGATGGCCGTGTGTAAAAAATGTCCTGGTTTATCTATATATCTATACTAACATTATAAAGAGAAAAGATTTGTATGTAGGTATGTTTGTTACTCTTTCACGCAAAAACTACGAAACGGATATGGGTGAAACTTAGCACATAGATAGAGCATATCCTGGAATAACATATAGGCTATTTATCCCGGGAAAATATGATATCCCTCGGGAACGCGGGTAAAACCGCGGGGGACAGCTATTTAATTACAGAGTTGTGATCACGATGTAAACATCTATATGGTAAGAAACTAGTCTCATGAACAAAAACTGTCCAATAAAACTGCGACCAGTAATAACCAATTTGAGAATGTCAAGTTCAAACTTTGGCTTTGTACCAATCACTTTTAGTTTTGGCATCCAGCTCAAAATGGCACTCAAACGTTTCAAGTCAGGTTAGCTTCGTTTTGTATTTTGACCTGGCTGAAAGCCAATATGATAAATTGCCTTTAAAGAATTCGCTGTCCAAACAGAAATATTTATCTAAAAAGCCTGTGATATAGCACTTCAAAACCCGTTGTATATTCTTCTGCATGAGTTATCTCGATAAACAGACTATAGTTTTCGAACGGACGTATGAAATGCAAAAACAAGGACTCTATTTTATTATTGCAAGCTCCCTTCTCTGTCAAATTACCCTCGTTTTTAGAGTAGTAGAACTCTTAGTGCAGAGTTCGTCCGGGGCAGTACTACCAACTTACCCATTTTTGCCTTTAAGCAGTAGTGCACTTGTATTACTGTGTTCTGGTTAGAAAGGTAAGGGGGCCGGTGAAATTACAGGCACATGAGACTTAACAACTTCACGTCTCAGGGTCGACAACGCATTGGCGATGCCTCTAGTGTTGCAAATGTCCATAGGCGGCGGTGACCACTTACCATCAGGTGGACCGTCTGCTTGTTTGTCGGCCCAAGTGGTATATTAAAAAATAAAAATATCCTACTAATATTATAATCCTGAAAATGTGTATGTATGTATCTATAGATGTATGGATGTTTGTTCCTCTTTCACGCAAAAACTACACATATAGTAGAATAACATTTAAGTTACTTTTTATCCTGGAAAAATGTTACATCCCTCGGGAACGCGAGTTCTGCGGGGGACAGCTAGTATCTCTAGAATTCACTTGCAACCCGCCCCGGCTTCACACGTGTGCAATGTTGATACTAATACATATAAACCTACCTCTTGAATAATTTTTTCTTTTGTTGAATACCGCATCAAAATCCGTTGCGTAGCTTAAAAGATCTAAGTAAATACGACGGGAAGCGACTTTGTTGACAGGCCAGTTGGCTTGGTGGTTAGCGACTCTGACTGCCAAACCGAAGGTCGCGGGTTCGATTCCCACCTAGGAGAAACATTTGTGTGCATGAACATATCTATTTGTTCTATGTCTGGGTGTAAATATCTATATAAGTATGTGTTTAGAAAAAAAAAAGTAGTATATCTGTTATCTGGTTTCCATAGTACAAGCTCTACTTAGTTTGGGACCCGATGGCCGTGTGTAAAAAAATGAATGTCCCAGGACATTTATTTATATTTATTTAAAATTTCTAATAAAACAATTACCAATAAGTATTATTAGATAAAGATACTAGCCGATATCCAAATACAACAGCGAGTAACTAAAATATTCCAGTTCTATTTTGTAAATAAACTTATTCCCTAATGAATGAAGCTATATTTAAATGAACGTAAGATAAGCAATATGACGTAAAATCGGAGAACTAGAAATAAAACTGAATGTAGAATGGTCCAAAGGCTATGTTTAATCATTTAGTTCAAAAGCGATACGAAGCTGAGAATTAGGTTAAGCTGATAAAAGCGAAAAGAGCCTAGCGCCTCGACCAGCGACTCCGGAGCTGCTGGATGCAAGCGGCCCAAATCCGTTTTTGTGAAAGACTTAATCCATTTGTTAAATGTGGTGGCTAATGGATAGAGCAGCGACTCTGTGGTCAATGCACAGACACAAAATCATAATCCATAACTTTTCGGCCCAAAGATTTGAACCTGCAGTTTAAGTCCTGCACTGTAAAGGACGTGTATAAGATTCTATAGATCTTTAGATACTATAGGAATGTGAAGTCCAAAATGATGTTCTTATTAATTTAGTTTTTTTATTGCTGCTACATGATTTTATTTAAAGAATATCCACCTCATTTGAAAAGTCAGAGGTCTCACGATTTACGAGAGAATATCTCATAGCTCATATCTTGCAAACTATTTACCTAAAAAGTATAACTCGGTAAGGTTTAGTTGGACTTACAGTCAGAGATAACCAGCTATATTTTATCAGCACATACATAGCTCCATATCACTTTGCGTATCATCAATCAGTCTTTTGTCAATAAGATTTTGACAACAATATTGTGTTACAGTTTTCAATTTAATTTTGTTGACAGTGTAAAGACGGAGGCGACGGCAAACGGCGCTTTGTCTCGCCTCTACATAGCGAACGCTAATCGACAAGACTCGGGGAACTATACGTGCTCTCTTGCTGATGTGGCGACATCCGCGGTCACCGTTCACGTTCTAAGAGGTAAGTAGGTGTTTAAGGGGATCTCGGAATGGTAATTGTTCTCCCACAAAGGTTAAGGGTAAACTTACTAATCCCAAGAAACAGGAGACGGCCCACCTGATCGTAAGTGGTTATCGCCGCCTATAGACATTTGGAACACCAGAGCAATTGCTAATGCGTTGTCGACTCTGAGACGTGGAGTTGTTAAGTCTCATGTGCCTGTAATTTCACCGGCCCCTTTACCTTTCTAACCGATACACAGTATTACCAGTGCACTAGTGCTTCCTCCCTGTGCTTCCTTGTCTGTTAAACCTTAAGATTTTGGCCACATAATCATTTATGTGCAACAATGGCAATTGTTGTCAAATAAAATAAGAAATACCGACACAAATACTACGTTTGGATTTTCGTGTTTCAGATTTAGATTCTATGTGATTTCTTGTATAATTGTTACTTTAATCAACGCTACACATTATGTCGCTTAATAAAAAAGGGTAACTCATTGGACTACCAGGCGTGGGGGAGGTTTCACCCTTGTATTGTAGACATTCCACCAATTCGCACGAATCGCCTTGTTGCTTCCTTCCTCAGGCGCACAGCTAAATATTGGCGTCCCCTGAAACTTACATCATCGAGAGATGATGAGTGAGATGTGATGGTGAGAGAGACTCACTCTCTTTAAGAAAAGAGTGAATAGGCTACTAACGGGAAAGCGAGCTCCATCTACGGCCTCTTCTTCAATTACCATTGGTGAGATTGAGATCACTCGTAATCCCGTCTTAAATAAAAATAAAAACTCGCTTCTATGTGATCTTCTGGTCTATTAATAGTAATTTTTATGCTAAATACAAAGCTCTCGTCTAGTTAGTTTATAAAAATGAATAATTCATTCTTATTCACAAGATGAATAACCACTGAGATGTATCTTCGTAGTAAATTAAGTATTCAACCTCTATAAATTAATTTCTGTACATTATTTACATAGTTGAAAGGTATTTTTATTATAACACTAATATATAGCCTCTTCAGCTGTACCTCTACCATGAGTTGCTATCGAAACTTACTTTAGTCACTGGCGAGTAAACGAACATCGAACCCGATCGACTCATACTACCGATTTTAGTTCTTTAGGTGACCGCTAGTGGCGCTGTACACAGTTGCCATAGAAATGTTTTACGCCGTCGCTAGCGAGTACGTACGTTTAAAACTCATGGTAAAGGCACTGATGTGATAAATAATTTATATTTAATATTAGAATATCTTTATTTTAATCTCAATAACCGATCGAGTATTACGCATAATTTTACTAGTTACCTCCCGTGGTTTCCTCTCGTTCCCGAGGGATGTGACATTTTCCGTAGTATCTTATAGGTTAGGATATAATATAGCTATTCCATTTATTATAACAATATCTTCCCAACACGTTTCACGGTAATGCAATTGCATCTGCATTTTGCGCAAGAAAATAAAGTCGAATGTTTCTTTCACAGGCGAGAACCCGCTTGCGATGCAAAGAGGAGGCGTCGCATACTGCTATCCATTACTGACAATGTATGCAGCAATCATTAGCTGACACTTAGCCAGCGCGTTATAGATGCGCTACACTATGTAAGGGTTAAGTTATAATCAACATGTTTGATCGCTAGAATAATGATTATTGTTATTAAGTTATTACCTACCACGTCGTCGAATTTAACTGTGAGTACATTTGGGTGTAGTTTACGACTTAAAGGAAAATATTATTTATATTATACAATGATATATGCATAAAATAGAGATGTGTTGTCCGCGCTCAGAAATGGCAAATAAAAAATATGGTAATTGACCTTATTCCGTTTAGTCGCGCACCAACCACTGTCACGGCAAGACGCACGGTTCATTCAACACTCAATCTTTTTTATTTTTTTTTCTATTTGTGCACTACATGCTAGGACATTTAATAGTTGGCTGGTTGGGGTCTGTCATGACATGCTCGGAATGTGGCCCGAGTCAGATCCTACTTTACTTTACTGTGATTTAAGAACTCAATGTAAGTACCCAATCTTAACGTAACTTATGATGTATATTCTTCTCTCTCTATAACAGGTACACCGTAAAGTAGTGTTTATTTTCATTCCCTTTCTTCACGCGTATCTAGTATTTACGCAGTTTTAGAGATGTTGGTGGATGATGTGTCTATATTTTAATACAACATTTATATTATATACGAATTTTGTGTTACTGTATATACTATAAAACGTGAAAAGCACATCTGCCAAAGTCGAAAGGTTTCACTGTTTTATTTAAGCAAAGCAAAGTAAATGTGATTCTGCCATTCAAAGTACACTTTGAAGCGTTTCTCTTCATATATTATCGTCAGAAAAGCTAGTGGAAAATTCATTTAAATTTGGTTTAAGTTCTTGCATTAAATGTAAGTCTACAAGTAATATTTTTCTTCTATCCATCTTCTTTCTTTACTATAGTAATATTATAAAACCTAAATGTAGATTGAAAATACTTTCCAAAATCTGATTGTAAGGAATGTAACAGAATATAATAAGACTGTTTTTGGAAAATTTTGTCTGTCCATCTGTCGGTAATCTCTGAAACACCTGGACTTATTTGAATGAGGTTTTCATTGAACCGTAGCTTTCGGCAACATAATACTTTTGCCTTTGCATGCCAGTTTCTGGTGAATGGTGAGGACATATATACTGTATTTCAATAAGACCTTATTGTACCACAATTTCTCGCAAATAAATTATTATTATTGTTTTATCAAGATTTACTCACAAAATAAAAAAAAAATCTTTTAAAGTTATCACGCGTAGAAAGTGGCGTGCACGGTTGCGGTTAGTAATAAAAATAATAGTTTAAGCATAAAAAAATCCACAAGCACGAGAATATAATAATTTTAATTCTCATATTATTTTTTTTACTCTCAATACAAATGGATTTTGGGATAGACGACATTTCATAATTCATAACTTTTTGGTTAGAATAATACTGTTGTTTGCCTTAATTTTGGAGTGACATGACGTCACTTGTACGGTGTAAATAAAATACGTAATATTTTGATCACTTATAGAATTTCTTACTAGCTCTTAGAAGGTATGGCAACTTTTCCAATGTATTTCTCCCTAAAAATCATATTCAACGAACACTTTTTTAAATAAATCAACCAAATCATGCCAGCTATTCTTGAGTGATGCGATGGCCTTACCAATGAACAGCATACATACAATTTTTATGTCTGTGGATATATTTATAAAAATTCTAGGTAAACACAAGATTTTTTTTTGTCTAACATCTGCTCCATGGCAATCTGTTGTACTCAACAATAAGCCACTGTTTTGGCTGATATTTTTATCTGGTTAAGGCTTTTAGCTTGGAGAGACACTTCTCAGATGAGTGTCTCATTCTATCCTGACAAATCTGTCCTGAAGTGTTAGTATACTATGTCTCTTTAGTCTTCGATATTGGAGACCTTGGTCTCCACGGTAAGCACAAGATAAGTATTATTTCATTGACATGTAACACGCAACGTGTTTTGCAAAAAGGAGAATAGTTTCCAAAATCCGTAAAACAAAAGTTCTATAATCTATTAAAAATGAATGTAGCCGCACAGCCATAACACCAAATGCTGCAGCGCCTAATGCACAGACATCATACAACCACATTTATAAAGTGGTAGCGACAGATACTTTACTGTCAAGCTTTGTGAATCCTTACTGACTTTTCCCACATTTTATGCCACTCAAAGCCGTTTACAGCCGGCTTTTTATAGCTCTTTTAGAGGCTCTCAGACGCACGCGATGACTCACGCATCGTAAATTAAGAACACGCATGTTTTGTTTACGGTTCATCGATATACGATTACGATTGGCAGAAACGGTCTTGTATAAAAAAAAATTGGCACTCAATTTGGTTCTTGCTTTTTTTGTCAAGTTGACTCACAAACTGGAAGACGGTACGGTCGACCTAATGGTAAATTGCCACCACCGCCTATATACATTCCCAACACTAGGGGCATCGCCAATGCGTTGTCGACTCTGAGACGTGAAGTTGTTAGGTCTTATGTCCCTGTAATTTCATCGGCCCCCTTACCTCTCTAACCGTAAGTGCATTACTACTTCACGGCGGAAATGGATGAATATAGGTGACGTAGTATTAATAATTTTTCTGTAAATTAATGAACGAACGAATGAATGAATGAATAGTTATTGTGAAAAAGAGATTTTTAAGATCTAGGATTTATAGAAAAATACGAGTACAAACAAAATGAGCCAATCTGACTTTTAAACTAACTGATACTAAACTAGCGGTGATGTATGCTTTGAATCAATATTTTTTTAGTTTAAAATGTTGCAGCTTAAATGATGGGTAACTTAACATTCTTTTTTACATTTATATTAAAAAATAATAAATGGAGAACCCTAAAATTTTGAGACTTAAAAGTTTTTGTTCAGCCGAGGTGTTATAAATATTTTTAAAGCCCGGCTTACATTATACATAAGTTATGCATTGTTTGTATTAATATATATCTAGATATTTTTTATACCACTCGGGCCCACAAACAAGCAGACGGTCCACCTGATGGTAAGTGGTCACCGCCGCCTATGGACATTTAACATGCAACACTAGGGGCATCGCTAACGCGTTGACCCCGAAAACGTGAAGTTGTTAAGTCTCATGTGCCTGTAATTTAACCGGCCCCCTTACCTTTCTAATCGAAACACAGTAATACAAGTGCACTACTGCTTCATGGCAGAAATGGGTAAAGTGGTAGTACTTCCCTGGACGAACTCTGTACTAAGAGCTCTACTACTCTTAAAACTAATACTAGTGTTAGATAAAAAACAACTAGTTAACCCCTGAGGTTTCACCTACGTTCTTGTTAGGGGTAGAAAGTTGTCTATGTTTTCTTGCCCTCATTAAATATGTCGATGCAAGTGTATATAACTGCGTCCAACCGCTATTACTTCGTTTTCATTATCGTTTACAAATAATCTGACCTTCAATACTAGGGCTATCATATGTAAAAATGTTTTTTGATTCCAAATGGTAATTTTCATTGTTGCGTACAAATCATGCCGTATACAAACAGACAAAAGTTGAAATGGTTCTGTTAGTTATTTTTTAACACCCCATTCTACTATAAATTTTCTCTGAATTTTCAATGTACAGAAACAATAGGGATGTGTCCTGACACATCAAATCAGCAATTCTTTATGAAATGTCAAAACGATCGAGTCTATGGAGTATTGTATGAAGAAGCAAGTTGTGACGTCATAATTGTACAGCATCAAATAACATACTCTTTGAGATTAGATCGGTATTTAAAAAATCACATTAATGATTTAATTCCTATCATATTTGATATTTTCGTATATTTTTGAATGTTTCAGTTGATGTGACAGTTCCCTATTACATATTTATTTTATTTATTTATTAGAGCATTTTTGTCTTTAATATAATTGGGTATAGATTTATAGATTATGAATAAAGTTTTCTCTTAAGATTTTAATTTAAAATTGACAGCTATAAAATACTAAGGATTAATATTTGCTGTCAAACAGAGGGAGAAACAAACCTTTACGAACTTTGACTTTCATAAACAATCGCCTGAGCGTCCCCTAGCCGAACTGAATTAAAAAGTTAAATACCGCCCCTATATTTATTCTGAAGTTATAGGTATTTGTTTTAGATTTTATAAGCTTGTAATTGGAAGTTATCTTTGTCTAAAAGTATGGTAAGATACTAGTAGATATTGGCTTGAAAAAAAAATTTTTTTTTATTAATTATTTAGCAAACTTTCTACTTACCTAAACAACAAAAATGTTTGCCCACCATATTTAGAGCTAGGAACAATTTTATTGTAAGATATATATGCCGATGCGATAGCGTTGGTAGTATCTTTAATAGCGGTCTTGTATTGATCTATTGCCTAATTTGAAATCGAAATGATTCAACTCAGTTCGCCAACCGAGCAGTTCCGAAAAACCCCGATTAAAAGATTTGTAATTTTAAGGCAAGGAGACAGCTTATTTGACAAAATTTGAAGCGCCACCCCCTGGGGCCGTTCACGAGTTCTTATTTCCGGTAAGTTGACGGCGTCAAATCGAGTGCCTTGCAATTTCGGTATTAAGGGGTCATTTCATAATGACAGGTATCTCTTGTCTTGACCGGAACCTGACAGACTTTAGATATTTAATTGGCTGAGCGATGCAGATGAAAATAAACCAATATCTATCTGAAATCACTTTTTACTAATATTATACTAATAACAATATAAAAAAAAATTCATGTAGTATCACTTATATAGTTTCTGAGTTTATTGCCGGATCTTCTCAGTAAAAGCAACCTTCCAAGCCAGCGTTAGAGTCTGACCATTAATATGCGCCTGTGAAAGCCTATTTTAATAAATATATTTCAATATGGTGCAATTCTTAGCTTGAGGGCTGTGTGTAAAGAAGAGAAAGATACTTATTTTTTTTATTTATATACGTAACAGCCCCCAGGACGAACATCTTTTGCAATGGTAGTGTCATTGTATCGAGTGTGCCAAAAATGTAGTTTCACATGGAAAAGTTTACATTACGTATACCGTGACGTTTTTGGGGCACTCGATACGCTGACTATACGCTTACGATAGATGTTCCTGCTTAGGGCACTGACGTCTGACGAGTTTGGGATTACTTTAAAGAATAATTGTCGAAATTACTGCACAGCGTCTATGTCATCTCCTAGGGGTATCATTCTTCATCTTGACTATGAATTCCAACGTAAGTAAAAGTGCAAGAACAATTTGCATTTCATCGGGTTATTTTTGTTCTTTTGTCGCGTGGTATAATATTTTCATTATGTTAAGTTCTATTCTATTTCTTTTAAGGGTCCATGCAGCAATTTGTTAAAATTAAATGGAATAGCTTTACAGCTACAGCACAGCTTTACCTGCATATATCTATAGTTAAAACATACGTGGGTATTCTTTTACTATGATCCAAAAATTATCTGAAAAAAAAAACACAAAGTATGCCCTTAGGGGGTAATTGGAGGTCAAATTCCAGATTTTCTTTGAGAAGGTTGTATTTACACCAAGCTTTGACACAATCAGTTGCAGTATATTTAATTCTACACAAACAATACTCTCAGGTTCACCCCCTTAGGGCTAGATTAAAAAAACCTTGGAATGCCGCTTCCATTATCTACTCTAAACAATATATAAATAAAGTTCCGATTCAACTTTTGCCCAAACTGTATATTCCCTTTTTAACCTTAGCGTTTTAATTTCGGAAAATCCCTTTGTAGTTCACCTTTACAGTATTTAAATTCGCCCTTCGTCTTAAAGTATTTCTGTCAAGAACTGTTTGTATATACATAGATTAAGCTTCCTACATTGAAATTTATGTTTTTTTATACCACATGTGCCGACAAACAAGCAGACGGTCGACATGATAGTAAGTGGTCACCGCTACCTATTGACTTTTGCAACACAAGGGGCATCGCCAATGCGTTGTCTTTCCCGAGACGAGAGTTAACGAGATTTATTTTATCTCATGTGCCTCACCGGCCCCCTTACCTTTCTAACCGAAATAGTAATACAACTGCACTACTGCTTCACGGAAATGGGTATGTATTTTTTCATTACACCAAAAATGTACTCCAGTTACAATTCCGACTGCATCTCCTTTATTTGTAGAGACTTTACAGACTCCGTAAATAAAGGGTTAGAAATATAGATAAATGTTTTTTTACGGTGTTGTAGTATTAAGTGTTTATTCTGTGATAAGTTAGTTTTCGCTACGGGCTTATTTATGTTATCAAAGGTTGTATAACCAGTTGTCCGTTATGTTAAAGTTTTGTTATTAAATTAATAACTTAATTTTATCTTCTTCAGAAGTCAATACACGTAGTGGATTAAATATTTACAGTTTGTATATATATTTACAATCGATGCTTCAAACTCAGAATTTGTAACATTTTTCCAGTTTCTGCGTAATATGATTTGATTGCGAGGGATTTATAGAATAAAGTTAAGATACTTGGAATAAGCTCAAACATTGAATGAGAAAGTAAACCATGTATGAGTAGTGTCCTGAGATTTTCTTTGAGGAAATATCAATTTGCTTAAGTATTTATTTTCTTTGAAGTGAAATTTTTGTGGGCCTAAATAAAAATGATTTTTAAAAACTAAACTTAGCTTTACTTCTGTGACTTTTTTATTTATTTATTTATTAGGGTGTCAACAGGTGATACACATACACATATTTCAAACAAAAAGAGTAGACTTGGTGGACATCGACTCACAGGCAAACACAACATACACAAGTAACTATAACTAATTATTTCCTATCTATTAAAAATTACAAATGAAATAAAATTCAATCAAAAGTAAAAGTAGACAAAGGTAATATAAAAATAGAAAAATAACATGATAAAAATCTATTTAAACAAAATTAATACAAAACAAAATTAATACAAAACAAAATTAAAAACAAAACAAAATTAAAAACAAAACAAAATTAAAAACAAAATCAAATTCAGCGACCGACTAACAATAAAAATTAACAGAATTAAAATATATTATAGTTAACTTGACTTCAACCACATTAGGATTTATGAGACAGCCTTACTCTCAAAATCTGTAAAATTACATATTAATTGATCAAAACATATATCGTGACATAACTGAAACCAAGTTATAAATAATAGCTATTCAAATCAGCATAATGGGGGCGTATTGTGAGAGTAAACAGAGTAAACGTTTCAGGTAGTTATTTCAAAGTTCCACCTGATTAAGGTCACTTGAAGGATAAACCACCAGACAACTAATTGACTCAGGCGTGGCCTTGCGCAAATCAATTATAACATTAAACAAAAAACAAATATCTAGCAACTAATTCCGCTACATCTTGTCACCGTCGTCTGATAAACCGCACAAATGGCCCCTTCACACTTTGGTGCAATACAGTTGATTTGACGCCGTCAACAATTTGGAAATAATAGCACGTAATCAAGCAGCTGTACTTTGCCAATTCCCAAACCTATCTACACACACTAACTCTTCCTAATCAGATAAATCGACGAACAGACAGAATGACGCATCGACATCGTATCTCATTAGATATATTGCTCATTCAGGCGTCGTTACATACATTGATAGCAACAATCCCACGTCCCATTGTATCCATAAACTAAAGCTACAGCTAGCATTTGAAGTTGCAAGATGCCCCTGGGAAGTCTGTTAATAGCTGTGAGAGAAAATACTGCCTGATTAAAACAAGCATTTTACTAAAAGTACCTATAATTGCCACAGTAGATGATCGCTATTGCTATGCCATTCGAGAAACTTAATGTTATTGAATATGCTCGAAGAAAGTTTATTTCCTACAGTATATTTCAGGCTAACTGTTTATAATAATGAACGTGATACAAATAATTTGTATTTGTAAAATTTGTAAACTAATTAAAGTCAATTTCAAAAAAGTCAAAAACAATCAAAAGTTAAATAGTAATGCAAAATTATGTTAGCTACAGTTCCTTGCTGTTTAATTATAGGAATACAGCTATTCATGTAATGTCACTAAATATATACGCTAGGAAATAAACTTTCTGCAAGCATGTTGAATAACCGTAAGTCACATGAATCCAGTGTCAATAACAAGTATCTATTTAGTGATAAACATATGCTGTGTATCTATTAAACAAAGCAATACTTAGAAGGGAAATAAATATGATACAACTGGACCAGTGATCGATATTAAAAGTGGCTTGTCCCAAACCATAATCTGGTCTTGACAAAATTTGGATTTACCGTATAAATTGAAAGCTTACGAAGTTTTGACGCAAGTGGTCTAATCCAAACTCTTTCAGCTGTATGTAGATTATCTTTTGTCTGAGAGTAGTATCTAACAGAAGATTTCAATTTTACGTTTGGACGGAAAAGTGGAAGTGTGGCCTTTCTTCTTACATTACTGATAACCCTTTGAGGATTATGGATAATATATATTTGTACAAGCATTTATTTAATTACACGTATTAGTTACTATGCTTGGGCCAAGTCTTACAAAAGAATTTTAAACCAGGCGCTCCGTATTATTGTGCTGACATGATTGTTTAATAACTTTAATCCAAATGTCATCATCGGGCAAGGCCAGCCTGACATGAAATGTTGCACACAGATATCTTTTTGGTGACAATGCATAATCAACTAATGTCGTTATTCTAAATCCATGGTGGACGTGACTTGGTAATTTATTAATTCACAAACCACCATGTCATGGACATGTATCTAATGGAAGGGTTTGTTAAGCAGAATACGTGACGTCATTCGTTTTTCGGCGAGCAAATGCTTGTTTTACAGCAAATTATTGTCAAATTTCATGCAAATGCATACTTTTCTACGTCTAATTTTGCTTCTCGTCGGCTGACTGGGTGTAAAGCTCGTGGGTTGTCATCGCGGTTTCCTCCTTGTCTATGAAAATGGGTTGAGCAGCGCACTGTGTTGTGCTGTAATGGGTATGTCTACTGTGAAGGGTGCTAAGTGCCAGTGTACGAGAGCCTCATTATACTGTGTTGCGTTACTGAGCCATAGAGAATTTATGATTATGATTGTTATTATGTATGTTCTGTGGGCAAGAGACAGACTATGTAGGTTACCACTACTCTTGGACAGTTTACGTAATAATTTAAGTCATTTGAAATTATATCTAAACATTACTATGATTTTTTAAATTAATGTATTTAAATTATAGTTTTATTTGAGATAAGCTAAGGATATCGGCATACCAAATCTGTATATGTCTGATTAGCTGTGCTCGCGAATTTGCCTGATAAGATAAAATTTAAATATGTGGGTTTTTATGAGCTAATTTTGTTAAAATAAGGCCTATATGCCCCAAGATACGTTCCAGTTACCTATAGAAGCCCCATTTAAATTTGTCTAGTAGTTTCGGAGATTCACGTTGTCAAACAGAGAAATATTTAAAGAATAGTATTAGTGTTTTCTAATAAACTCCCATTAACAACCGCAATCAGTATCTGCAAAATATTTTCAAAGTCCAGAATCCGCGTTTCTAAAGTGTTTAGTAAAGCATAGAAGATTGAGTCACAATCATTCAATTGTCAATCTAGCCAAATTTCAACAATTGTATTATTGGTGGAATGAGTGTTTTAATTTGTTTCTAAGGACGTACTTTGGCATTATTATGAGTCTTTACTATGCAATGAACATTCAAAGATAAGGAATTCGAAATTCGTAAAGGTAAAACGATAGAAATACGTGAACAAATTCTAATAATTTAACTGGTAATAAAGAGAAAATTTTACGATCCCCGTCCCAGTTATCATTCGCGATAGCCACGGGTCAATTTTAATGCTTTACCGTAAAATTATCAGGGTCCGATACGGAATCCAAACAATAAAGTTGGCTTATCGTATTACACGAACCATTTGAAATTTAAACCGTTACTTTATTTAGTAACTGTGAAACGAATTTTAGATAGATAAATATATGTGTTACTTTTATACACATATAATGTGTAAAATGTTATGTTGTTATTGAATGAAAGTCTTATGAAGCAACGGCGTGGTAACCAAAGCCTCAAAAACCAGGCCTCGAAGAGCTTACACCTCACGCGACTGCGTAGTTAGCGAAAGAGTCAGAGCATAGAGAACACGACGCTTACTCGTGCTAGTATCATTTTCCTTACAGAATCAAAGCTCTGTTGATAGAAAATTACAGAAATGCCCATTTTATTGTAAAAAAAACCTTTAATTATCTATCAAATGCTTGATATATGTAGTTAATTAATTGATTTTGAATATCAGCTGTTTGATTATAGGTTAGAAGCACTACTATAGTCTATTAAACTTGGGTTTTGGTATTCAGGAATTTATCATAAATGGTTAAAGAATAAGTACAGAAGATTTTGATTATTTAATAAGTACTCTTAAAGTCGACGGATGTTTTTGTTTAAGGACTCAATTCAAATGTAACAACTGTACCTAAACTTAAACTGTACCTATTTCAATATGATATAAATAATAATAATGAAAAAAAAGATACTGGCGATATATTAATGTAAAAAAAATAACGCTTACCTAAAAAAAATACGTTTTAATAATTCAAATGTAAAAACTGTACCTAATTGTACCTAATCATGAACTGAACCCATTTCAGTATAATACATAATAATGAGAATAAAGATACCGACGATGTATTGATGTGAGAAAAATAAACGATTGCTTTGAAAATTTAGGTTTTATTAATTAACATTTAACAACTGTACCTATATGCACCTGAACTTAAACTAAACCCATTACAATGTAATACATAATAATAAGAATAAACATACTGGCGATATATTGATGTGAAAAAAATTAACGATTATCTTGAAAATGTACATTTATTTTACATGTACATATTAATTTAAATGTAACAACTATACCTACATGTATCTTAATTTAAATTAAAGCTATTGCAACATTATGCATGATAATGAGAATAAAGATAATGGTGATGTATTGAGGTGAAAAAAATAAACGATTATCTTGAAAACTTACGTTTCATTAATTCAAATGTAACAACTGTACCTATATGTACCTAAACTTATCTGAACCTATTAACCTGAACAATATAATACACAATAATGAGAATAAAGATACTCACGATGTATTGATGTGGACAAATAAACGATTTTCATTTTATTAATAAATAAAAAAATGTTAGAAAAATCATTTAATTACATATATTATTCCCCCTATACAATTATTTCGCATAGAAAACTCATTGTTTATTCCATTATCGTAGTTAATATCAAGAAACGGGTTTTTATATTTAAGAATGTGTCATCATTGGTTTAAGAATAATAACATAAGATTGTAAATGTATAATACAATACAATAAATACGCATAAAATTTGATCGGTGTTTTTGTTAAAGGATTGAAAAACAAATGTTACAACTGTACCTACATGTACCTAGACTTAAGCTGACCTATTTAAATATGATACATAAAATGTAAGAATGAGAAAAAAGGCACTGATGATGTTTATAAATGTGGAAAAAATAAACGTTTACCTTGAACATTTTCGTTTAATTAACTACTCCTAGTTGGAAGGAATACTCAATTATCTTAATAATATCAAATAATCGGCGACCAACATGCGCTAGATTGAAAACAACAGTATTGTCTTGTTAGAGTGGCCGGCTAAATCCGTAGATCTGAACCCTATCGAGCATATTTGGGGTATTCTGAAGCGCAAGGTCAGAGAGCACAGCATTACATCCAAAACTACGTTAAAAAATGCTTTAATTCAAGAGTGGGACGCCATAAGTGCAGCCGAATGTAAAAGCTTATACGCAGCATTCCCCAAAGGATTGCTGCTGTAATCAAGTGTAATCAGGGGGGGGGGGGGGGGGGGGGGGCAACTAAATATAAGTGATTTGCATAATATAGTTAAAGTTACACAAATGTAACATTACTTGATTAAAATTTATTTATATTATATTTACATGATATTAATTCATATTTTAATAAATATAATAACTATTTTTAGTATTTCATTCGGACCATCATTTACTTTAGATAAACATCTTAGGAAATAATAGATAAATAAAATAATGAAATAATAATCCTATTTGATTTCTATTGGATAGTACAAAATGCCCTAAATATACATCTAAATATGTTTAAAAAAAAAAGGGGATGCCCTATAATAGGTATGTAGTATTTTAATTATCTGGTCTCCATAGTTCTGCTTAGTTTGGGATCAAATGGCCGTCTGTAAAGAATGTTCCAAGATATTAATTATAAAGAAATACTTCTTTTTCAAAAAAAATTTTTTTTTCACTACTTATAACTAACACTAGGTTTATATCAAGGACAATATATTTATCATCATCATCATCACCCTATCTCCATCCACTGCTGGACATATGACTCACCTATGGCATGCCACTGAGCTCGATCCTCAGGTCTTTGTTTCCAGCCGCTGGCAGCCAGCTTGCATATATCATCGCTCCATCTTACTATATTTTATACATGGTAATGCTTAAATATTTCTACAAGAAAGCTAACATTCATAAGATATGATTGAAAAATAAAATTGTTTGCTCTCTCACCCGATAGTAAAGCCAAGGAATAATAAAGGCAACATTTCATACCGTCGCTCGTCTCGTTGAAGTTGATAAGTGTCAGTTTTGTGTACTTTAATTTCCACAGGGAGCAACTGCCACTCACTTACCTTCGTACCGGGTTTCGACGAAATATGACGTCATGGACTTCAAAACTCTAAGCTATTCTGTTGGCCTAAGAAAGGTACTTGTGAAGGTCAAACGACTTTTCTGTCTACAGGATACAGGGTAGGAGTCAGCCTTCAACTGAGAAGAACCGATATGAAACTAGGTAAGGTAAAATTGTTTTAATAAAATAGCTTGTAATTTTAATTCGAATATATTGATTTTAATTTCAAAAAACGGACAAGTCCGAGTAAATCTCATGGAAAGGGGTTCCTTATGATGATAACTATCATGGTTTTTAATATGGTGGACTTTTTAAAAAAAAATCTATACCATTAGGTATTAAGATTACTTTAAGTAATGATTTTTTTTGTCTTTTTTTCTTAAATTTAGGTACTCTTTAATTCCTAGTTCTTATTATTCTGTAGCCTTGGAGAGGGGGTCATATTTCGCGTATATTCTTAAATATCTATAATAGTATTTATTTTACAATACAACAAGCTCTTAAATTTGATGTGTCAGCGATAGACGAGGCAAAAAAAAAAATTTTTTCCTTTTATAGTACGGAAGCCTAAAACAGATTACAATCTATATTGAATTTGAGAAGTAAGATGAAAGTTACAGATTTTAGTTTAGATCACTACTAACATACTCAGAACTTGGAACTTTGCGTAACATAATTTATTTAATAAGTTATTAGTGTTAGTTTAGAAATCAACCACGGTTGTAATTCTAGTTATAAACATATATCCAGCGCAGCCTCCTTATTGAGCTAATAGAAACTTCGTCGGCGAGCGCGCAAGGAGCCCTCCGAGAGCGGACCTCTCGCGTGTTTGCGTACTTAGCGAAAGAGACGGCATGGAGGCCACGGCGAAACATCCCCCAACTAGTGTTGAACATTTTACTTTTAAAGCCGTTCATTTATAAAAACACAATACAATTAATATGCAAAATAATGAATCATAGAATCTTCAAAGAGTACGGACTAAGCGTCCGTAGAAAACATATATAAAAAAAAAAATACATTTTACTTTACTTTCTTTATAATAAATAGCACGAAGGTTTGTAGCAGATTTAATCCTCTACACCTCATGGTTAAACTGTTTGAAGAAGGGCAAGATTTTCGTATATTACTTAAGCGAGGACAGTAGCAAATAAACCTAGTAAAGTTCTTGTTCGCTGTGTAGAAATTCTGTAGGTAATTAAAAAACACAGTAAGAACGCTGTGAAGTATATAAAAATATAACACAATTATTTTATAAAAATAAACATAACAAGTCACATATATTTTTACTCAAACCAAAGCTAAAACTAAGGGTTATTTGTAGGTAATATTTATTTACAGAAATAGAAATATTCAGCCACAGGCTTTTATAAAAATAACCTTATCACGTTTTTTTGCAAACACTTATATAAATATAGAATTTCACGATAAAAATATTAAATTCTAAAGGTTTTCAACAATTTATTGCCAAGAGTTATTACGATTAGTGACGGGCTAGTTGGCTTAGTGGTTATAGACCCTGACTGCCAAACCGAAGGTCGCGGGTTCGATTCCCACCCAGGACAAACATTTGTGTGCATGAACATGTCTGTTTGTTCTGTGTCTGGGTGTAAATATCTATATAAGTGTGTATTTAAAAAAGTAGTATATGTAGTATATCAGTTACCTGGTAGCCATACTACAAGCAATACACTCTGCTTAACTTGGGATCAGGTAACCATGTGTGAAGAATGTTTTGGGATATTTATTATTATTATTAATTTCTAAATCTTACTACTATTTAAAATATGATAGTTTAGATGGCTGCATGTTTGTTTTTGTATCACGCCACGGCTGAACGAATCTGGATAAAATTTGGCACAGATATAGATTATATTCTGGAATAGCACAAAGAATTTTATCCCGGGAATATGTAACATCCATAACATGTGATTGCAGGTGAAACCGCGGGGAAATAGCTAGTAATCAAATATAAAAGTATTATAAAAGTCCTTTTGATATAAAGTATTCTTTACTAAAATTTTACAAGCTTTTAGTTAAACTGCAAAAATAAGAAGTTGTACCCAAAATTATAGGTGATAAAAACAGCACTAAAAGCATTTTTTACTATCGTCGTGAAATTGTAGTGTCCAAACTCTTTGCACCTGTCTGTAGCAACGAATATCAATTTTTTACGTTGTTAGGTTATTATTGACAATAACATCATTACTCACTCATTGACACTGACAGTTGCGATTTGTGCGATGTTCCGGAGATACAGTTATCAGCCAACTTCATCCGTGAGAATTTTGTGTTATACTGATGCGAGCGCATCTTACAATTTCACTTTCATAATTTTTTCATAACGCGCCCAAAGAAGTATAACTTCAGTTATTTCAGTGAGATAATGACATCACGCTTTCGTGATAGTTCGTGCAATTCCAAAAATCTTCGGCTTCGAAAGGTCAAGAAAATAACTTTTCAAGAAGCGATTTGGTTGATTTTCCTATGACATTCTTGATCACCTTCATTCTTCATCTTTTTTGATTACATTTTACATTCAATCAAATATTGACAATATAGAAATGCTTTCTTTATGATTTGAAATGTCAACTCAAAAAAACACACAAAAATCAACCATACCCCTTCACAACACGGTTCACCTGTATCATCATATAATAATCGAATTGATATGACATTCCTTTGATTCTCTGTATATAATTCTAAATTCAAATCTAACATTGAGTTAAGTATTATACTTCAAATAATATCTATCAAAACTGAACCTTACTCCTACACAAAATTCACTCTCATCATTTTTCTCCATCGCACCAAAAGAAGTATAACTTCAAAAAAAAAGAAAGGTTTGGTTAGGTTAGTTTTTTTTATGACGGGTTTGCTATTGACCTCGATCTCATCTGATGGTAAGAAAAGATGAGGCCCAGGATGGAGCTCGCTTTCCCGTTAGTAGCCTATTCACTTTTTTATTAACGAGCCCCAAGTTATAAGTTTTAGGGCACACAGACTAGTTAAAACCATTTTCTCTGATATCCCTCATTCTACAGAGTTGACTTTACCTCCAGGAATAGCTCCAGGCGAGGAACTCCTCAACGGTCGACAGCACGGACACGAATTCTTGTAGACGCATTGAATAATTATAGCTAATTACATCTCTTACTACTCTCTACTCGTCGTTTTCTTCCTATCTTCATCATAGTTAGCCAGTCCCCTGTGCAGTGAAATTGGTGATTCCCGAGTAGATGAAGCTAGATAAGTGGATATCAGTTATTTTCATGGGATTTTTAATTTACTTTTGTTTATTACGTCTTTGCAATACCTGGGACATCTCCAATGCGTTCTCCCCTCTCCTTGACGGGAGAGACGTGAAGTTGTAAAGTCTCATTTGCCTGTAATTTCACCGGCCCCCTGACCTTTCTAACCGAAACACAGTAATACAAGTGCACTATTGCTACACGACGGAAATGGGTAAGGTGGTCGTACTTCCCCGGACGAACTCGGCACTAAGAGCTCTGCTACTAAAAATCTCTCAAAATATCTAGCTCCAACATATAATATGTATGTACTAGGTCATATGTTTTAATCACCTTAACTAGTTTCTGAGTCGCATCGTAGATAAGAGACATTAAAAACCATCTTAAGAATTTTTTACACAAATTAGAACTCTGTTTTCTGATATCTTGATTTTTGCTAATGGCATTGTATAACGTAGGTTCATGAATTTCACAAATCCTTGAGCAAAATGCTGCACCAACTTGTAGTTGGCACTCAATAAAGTTTATCTTCCTTTCTTTAGTAAGATAATCTGTTAAGTAACTGCATAATGGTGAAAGCATTCGCTTCTTTGTAAAGCTGTTCTCTGGGTTAGTGGAATGGTTTAAATACAATTTATCCGAAAATGCTTCTATCTATCTGATCTCTTAGTAGGTTGATGATTTTATGGCAATAAAACCGACAAACAGGCAACCTACCTGGGTCTCGACTTAGTAAGGAAAATGACACTAACTCGAGAATGTTTCGTCGCGGCCTCCGTGCTGTGTCTCTTCCGTTAACTACGCTAATACTACTAATCACGTGAGAGATAAGCTCTCCGAGGCCTCCGTGATTCGGCTCGCTGACGCAGTTTGTATTAGCTGAATAAGGAAGCTGATCGTAAGTGGTCATCGCCGCCTTTAGACGTTTTACAAAAACAAGAAACCAGAGGCATCGCCAATGCGTTATCGACCTTGAGACGTGATGTTGTTAAGTCTCATGTGCCTGTGCATTTTTACTTGTGAACACAACAAGCATGTATGCACTACTAGAATGATAAGAAATAAATAAATAACCACAGACATTCTTTACACACGGCCATCTGATCTAAACTAAGCAGAGCTTGTATATACCTTTTTTTTTAAATACATACTTATTTAGATATTTACACCCAGACACAGAACACACATGTCTATGCATAAAAATATTGGTCCTGGATGGGAATTGACCGATTCTATGGCTCACAGCCAGGGTCTCTAACCACCAAGCCAACTTGCCGGTCAGAACTACTATACAACTTTCACCCTATGATTTCCACCTTGTTGCCAAGGGATCTATTGTTGACGCACCAGTTCTTGAGTAGTAGAGCTCTTAGTGCAGAGTTCGTCCGGGGAAGTACTACCACCTTACCTATTACTGCCGTGAAGGAGTAGTGTACTCGTATTACTGTGTTTCGGTTGGAAAGGTAAAGGGGCTGGTGACATTACAGGCACCTGAGACTTAATAACTTTACAACGCATTAGCGATGCCCCTAGTGTTGAAAATGTCCATAGGCGGCGGTGACCACTTACCGTCCGCTTGTTGGTCGGCCCTGTTGTGGTATAAAAAAAAACCTGTTGGAATAGTGGTTAGAAGGTTCAATTTCCACTGACAAAAAATATTTATGTTTAGGATTTTTGTTCTGTGCCTGGCTATCAATGACTATATAAGTTCTAGCTAGCTAGGCATAACTTTTTTGAGCTTTAGGTAGTAGCGTAACTACAGCGGTACTTCTAAAATCCTGGTTTTGAAACTTTATCTTGAACAATCTTGTGTGTTTGACCTTAATCGGTATAGTAGTTCAATACTAACAGATGCACTAATATTACTATAGCTAAGTTTAGTATTAAATGCAGTAAAGTTGTTTGGTTTCCTAGTTCAAGCTCAGGTTAGTTTGGAATCAAATAGCGGAGTAAGAGTGATGATGTTCAGGAAATGAAATTTCAACAATAAAGTACGATAAAGAAACTAAATGGAAAAAAATAATTGAACAATCTTGTACGGTTTTCTTGTTTTTTATTCCATATGTGCAAACAAATTGACGTCCACCTGATGTAAGTGGTCACCGTCGCCTATGGACATTTGCAGCACCAGGGCCATCGCCAATTTGTTTTCGTCCCTGAGACGTTAAGTTGTTAAGTCTCATGTGCCTGTAATTTATGTATTTTTAAGTATGTAAAGTTATAAAATACAATTGGAATGTTTATTTATTATCAAGTAACTACTGACATAGATACGTCTTCCAATTGTTTACACTTTTCCAAATTTTTTCTTTCCCAAATCTGTCCCTTTCTTAACAGCATTAATCTATATGTTGATATTTGTGCGAACTGTGTTTTCCCTCAGACAAACAAAATATGTTTGTTTTGTGGGCACTTTTGTATCCAATTTATTTATTTAAAATTAATATATTAAAAATATATAGTTACCTATTTTTCACCACACAATTTTACCTGACCTTGTTTCACTTTTCATTCCCAAAAATGTTTTGAGGGAGCCGATTTTTTACATGTTCTAGTTTTATGCCTTAGGCATGCCTCTACTTTTGTTTTATGAAGGCTTTTATGAAAGTAACCAGCCGCTTAAAAACAATATTTTAAAACAGAGCCCCGTGTATTTTTTAAACATGATTCTTGAAAAAATAAAGCGCAGAGGTAGGGTATTTAAAGTTTTTTATTGTGATAAGAAACCTAAAAAACCGGCCAAGTGCGAGTCGGACTTTCGCACAATGGGTCCCGTATCGTTATCTATAAAAGCAGCAAAAAAAAACACGTTTGTTGTACTGGAGGAGCCCCCTTAAATATTTATTTTATTCTGTTTTTTTAGTATTTGTTGTACCGGCAATAGAAATACATTATCTGTAAAAATTTCAACTGTCTAACTACCACGGTTCATGAGATACAGCCTGGTAACCGACACAGACGGACATCAGAGTCTTAGTAATAGGGTCCCGTTTTGCCCTGTGAGTACGGAACCCTAAAAGGACGGGGCAAATTTGCAAAAGGAATCAAAATAATACAAAACCTCACAATTGCTGACTTATATCAGGCTTGTACTTTCGCCCGCATCAAAGTGCGCGTGGATATTTGAAACAGCCATCATAACAACAAATACGCACGCGAAAACGTAACAAAGATAATAAGAGAGAAAATTTTCTTTTGTGTGCGGTGGATAATTCCATTCTATACGGATTAAGGGGCGAAACAATTACGTGAGAAAAAGTCAGGTTGGGTAGAAGGTCACGAAAATATTATTTGCTACACGTGTAAACCTCGTCAACACTACGATACATTCACACATTGGCTTAAAATAAATATAGCGAAAGCCTTTACCTATTTAGGATTTATTTTGAAAAACAACACCAAAAATCTAACAAGATACTCTAACACATATTATCCTAAAATTTTATTCTTACTAGCTGTCCGCCGCGTTTCCGAGGGATGTAACATTTTCCCGGCAAAAAAGTATCCTATGTTACTTCTAATACCTCCATGAATATGTGTACAAAGTTTCATGATGATCGGTTAAGTAGTTTTCGCTTGAAAGGGTAACAAATAAACTTACATTCACATTTGTAATATTTAAAGGATGGTAATACATAATAGGTTGGGGAAAAAGTTCCTTCGCATTTTTTAAGAAAATTCAAAACATTTTTAATATAATTTATTTACATTTAACTAAAGTATGTAGGTACCATTTTGTTCGATAACTTTTTGCCATCTTGTAGGTAGGGACATGATCCCATTGCTATAGACATTTTGGTGAGTGGATTTTACAGTCCTCTAGTGATGTTAACCTGACACTGCCTAAAGAATTCTGAAGAGACCGAAACAGGTGGAAATCTGAAGGTGCAAGGTCAGGACTATACGGCGGATGCATTAATACCTCCCAGCCAAACTCTCTTAATTTTTGCTGAGTGGCTAAAGATGTGTGAGGTCTAGCGTTATCATGATGAAAAACCACACCCCTTCTGTTGATTAATTCCGGCCGCTTTCTCTCAACTTCTTGCTTTAATCTCATCAGTTGTTTGCAGTAGAGTTCAGAATCGATGGACCTGCCTGGTGGTAACAGCTCATAATGAATAATGCCCTTCCAATCCCACCACACACACAGCATCACCTTGTTGCGAGTTAACCCGGGTTTCGCCACAGTCTGTGAAGCCTGACCGGCCTTTGACCACGACCTTTTTCGCACGTTCTTGTCGTACGTGATCCACTTTTCATCACCAGTTATCAGCTTCTTCAAAAATGGTTCGGTTTCATGACGTGGTTCATTAGGTTTCTTTCAGTGAGCTCCTGAGGTACCCAAATATGTAGCTTTTTTGTGTACCCAGTTTTTTTCAAATGCGCCATAACTGTTTTGTGGTAAATTCCCAGTTCTTCAGCTACGTCGTAACTACTGATATGCCGATCTTGCGCCACTTTTTTCAAAAATGGCATCCATTTTATCCGTGATGGGGCGACCGGAGCGACGTGCATCTTTGACATCAAAATTTACGGATTGAAAACGCTTAAACCAAATTTGTGCTACTCTCACAGACACTGCACTAGGTCCATACACATCGCAATTTTTTTTCGCGGCTTGCGTTGCATTTTTACCTTTTTGTAGTAAAATTTTAAAATGAATCGAATTTCTTCATTAGATTCACTCATCTTGGCGGTACGAAAAACAAATGCAAATCACACATTTTCCTAATTTGAATTTGGAATTATGTTTTTTAAAATTTAAACTTTCAATGATACCAAAACCAGCCAGATACAAATAGTATAGCCAAAGAGATTTTATTACAAGTTCATACATACTATAATGCGAAAAGACTTTTTCCCCAATCCAATATAAAGAATAAAAAAATAAATATAAAACTCTACTGACTAAACAACTTAAAATTAACTAATAAATATAGCAATAATCTATAAATAAAAAACTGAATTTGGATTATTAGAGCCGTCTATGGGTAAAACGCCCAGAAGGCTCGCTATGTTGCCTCTTTGTATGGCTAAACTTTTTCTCTGACCGAGATACGAGTCAGCCCTCTGGTCACCGGACGACGCAATGAGGCGTGTCGAAAGATCTTTGAGTTGTTGAATGACAATAGTAGACTTATATTCTAAAACTCTTATCTCCAAAACATACAATTACAGACATTGGGTTGGCTACGGACTTAAGTGTAATACATGTTACTATTTACATTTATTTGAGACGATATATATGCATGGTCTTATTTGCAATAATGTGTGTCTTAGTAAAATAAAAAAGAAACAACGGGTTGCACTCCGGGAGAAGTGAAAACTTGAACATTAATGTTGTAAATTTTTTAACCGTCTTAAGAATTTTCGATCAGGTCACGTGTCCTGACGCGAGTTTAACATTTTATACCCTTTTTTTTTTTTTTTTTTTTTTTTTTTTTTTTTTTTTTTTTTTTTTTTTTTTCGGAGGGGAAATGCATTACGCATACCACCGCGCCCGGGGAGAGACGCGGTGGTTATGTGGGACTCCCACTCGCAAACTCCCCTTCTCATATCAAAAATGAGAAGGGGCCCGAGGGTATACCCACTAAAACCCCTCCGATGTTCCTTCGCACACTTGAGCGCCGAGGGTCGCGGGCACGAATTCAGCTTCCGCAACCCCCGGCTGGTGCCGGCCCGCCACCGCGGGCCCCGTCTGGTCGAGGGGGGGGAGCGAGGTGTTAACTCCTCCCCCCCCGACTTCTCTGAGGGGCGCGCGTGGAACATCACACGCGCGCCGCCACCTCGGGTCCTTATGATGTTGTGGGGCGACAGACGTATCCCCGTGTCTGACGCCCCTGGACCCATTTAGGGGGGCTGGAAGAGGGCGTTGTCCGCCCTCCGCCGACGCCTGGTGCGTCTGCTGCGGATCGGGTGAGGGGTTGAAATCTCCCTCTCCCTTTCCGCAGCCTCCTTCTGCGAGATAACCGTCTCGCAGAAGGTTACCACTGCGTCCCAGGCCTCTTCGCCGCCGACCATAGACTCGATCACGGCCGGCAGCGAGAGGTCCGGGCCTACTCCGGCGATGAGGGCACGGCGCGGCTCCTCCCAAGCGGCACACTCTGCCAGCGTGTGCCGCGCCGTGTCCTCCCGGCAATGGACGCAGTGGTGACACCGGGCGTCCGGCTCCCTGTTTATGCGACACAGGTACTTCCCGAAGCAACCGTGCCCCGAGAGCACCTGCGTCGCCCGAAACGACAGGGAGCCGTGCCTCCTCCCGAGCCAGCGCTCGAGCACCGGCCGGATCGCCCCGACTATGTCGAGGCCGGCGGTAGGGCGCGAAAGCCTGTCCCGCCATTCCGCCACTAGGACCTCGCGGAGCTGAGACCGACGCAGCTCGACTTGACGCTGCATCGGTCGTTCGCCCCGCTCCGCCTCTTCCTCGCGCCACTGATACAGCGACGCGAGTACTTTGGCCTCCAGGTCCCAGGGCGGGGATCCGGCCAGTGCACAAGCCCCCTCATACGAGATCGTGCGATACCCCCGTATGACTCTGACGGCCATGGCTCTTTGCGGTTTCCGAAGAACCGCAATCGAGCCGGCCGTCAGGTCGTGGGCCCAGATCGGGGCCCCGTACAGGGCCATGGATCGCACGATACCCGTATAGAGCCGTCTACAGACGGAGCTCGGGCCCCCCAGATTGGGAAGCAGCGTTGCGAGCGCTCCCGCCGCGCCCAACAGCTTGGGCGCCAGCCGTCGAAAATGGGGTCCGAAGTCCCACCGGCTGTCGAGCACCAATCCTAGGTACTTCATGGTGGGCTCGACAGCGATTCGGACCCCCCCGACCATGATGTGTGAGTCGGGCGGCGGCGCCCGCCGGGGGCCATGGAACGTCATGGCCTCCGACTTGCTGAGGGCCACCTCCAGGCCCAGGCGACGGATGCGGCTCACCACCTGTGACACCGCAGCCGTCGCCAGCAACGCTGCTTCCCTGTGCGAGCTCCCCCGGGCGGTGACCAGCGTGTCGTCCGCGTAACACGTCAGGTCCACCCCCGGGCTGAGCTCGCCCCTCAGCACCCAGTCGTAGCCGATGTTCCACAGGAGCGGCCCAAGAACCGAACCCTGTGGAACACCGCACGACATCGGGCGCTGGTGAACGCCATCACGTCCCTCGTAGGTGACACACCTCTCGGACAGATAAGCCCCAACTATGCGGCGGAGGTAAGGAGGCACTCTATGGTATCGCAGTGCCTCCCGGATACAACTCCAGGGCAGGGTGTTAAACGCGTTGGCGATGTCTAAAGACACCGCCAACATCACCCCGCCCCGGGACACCGCTTCCTCCGCCAGGGCTCTTACCCGTGACACAGCGTGCACGGTGGAGCGCCCCTGCCGAAACCCGAACTGACTACCGTCCAGGTCCGGCCCCTCTTGGCACAAGTGGCTGACGAGGCGGGCTGAGAGAACTCTCTCGAACAACTTGCCCACCTCGTCCAGCAGCACTATGGGCCGGTACGCGGACGGTGAGTCCGCAGGGCGCCCCGCCTTTCCGAGCAGGACCAGTCGACCAGCCTTCCACAGACTGGGAAACTGGCCCCGCTCGAGGCACGCTGTGAAGAGCCCTCTCAGTTGGGGCTCTAGCTCCTTCAGAGCGAGGGCTAACACGCAGCCGTGGATCCCATCGGGCCCCGGAGCCACATTCTTGGCCCGGAGCCGGATCACGGCAGCCCCCAACTCTGGGTGTGTCACCTCAGGGACGTCGATGGCGCTCTCCGTCGTGGACTCTGCGGCCGAGGGCAATGCCATCTGCGGCGGAGTATGCTCGCCTCGTGCCGGGAAGAGGGCTGCTACCACCTCCTCGAGCAGCTCGGGTTGGAGACTCTCGGTGACCGGGGGCGCCGCGGTCCGAAGTTGATTTCGGACCGTGCGATAGGGCCGCCCCCACGGATCTCCGTCTAGAGTCTCCAACATCTCCTCCCTGGCACGCGTCTTCGACTCGCAGATGGCCAGCCACAGAGTCCCCTTCGCCGCGCTGTACACCTCATACAGCGCGGCCTCCTCCTCCGGGACCCGTCGACGTCTTCGCCGGTACCGGGTGTACTGGCGCCTGACCGCCACGCACTCGACGCGCAGCTGCGCGATCTCGGCGGTCCACCAGTACACCTGGCGCTTTGCGGACTGAGCGTGGACGCGGGGCATGGACGCGTCGCTGATTTGCGTCATCGCCCCGCGAAACCACAGCGCTTCCCGCTCGACGTCGACGGGTCCGTTCGACCCCCGGACCCAGGCCTGGACAATGGCGGCCTCCTCGAGTAGTCCCCTGTCGATGCGCTTGCGCGACCAGCGCGGACCGTCCGATCGCCGGGTCGGCGGGCGGCTGCCGCCCGTGGTCTGGGCGGAGACGTCGAAGCGGATGTATCTATGATCCGACAACGTCTCCACCTCCACGGCGACATGCCAGCCCGAGACACGGCTCGCGACAGCGGGGCTAGCGAACGAAACGTCCACTATAGACCCGCCCCGCTGCCGCACGCACGTGTGTACCGAACCCCGGTTGAGGACGATCAAGCCTGTCGCGACCGCCCACTCCTCCAGCGCATCGCCCCTAGCATCGGTCACTGGGGATCCCCACGCCGAAGATTTGGCGTTGAGATCACCCAGCAACAGCACGGGGCGAGGGTGGAGTCGGCCCACGACGGCACCCAACTCGACAAGGAACACCTCGAAGTCGGCGAGGCTCTTGTTGGGCGAGAAATACGCCCCAACAGTGCCGATCCCATCCACGAGGGCGGCCACCCAGCCGTGACCTCGGGAAGGACCGACCAGAGCCCCACCGATGATGGCCACCAAACCGTCAAGGTCACCCACCCAGTTGTCCCTGGGGGGGACGAAATACGGCTCGGCGACCACCGCCGCACGAATCGACCACTCTGCCATGCTCTGGAGCAAGAGATCCTGAGCTCTGGCACAGTGGTTGACATTGCCCTGGAGGAAATGGTATTGCGCCGTTATGCGCAATCCATTCCCTCCGCACCATCCCTAGGCCGGGGGTCGGCCTGAGGGCCGCCAGGCTGCGGGGGGGGTAAAGAGCCCCCGGCAGCTTTGGCAGCCCCTCTCCTCTTCTTCGGGGCGGGCGCAGCGCACGCCTTGCCCCCCGCCCTGTGCCCCGCGGGCCTCCCTGCAGCTGTACAGAGGCTGCAGTTCGGCGCCGCCGAGCACTCCGCCGCCTTGTGGCCGGCCTGACCGCAGCGATAACACAAATCGCTGCGGTCGACTTCAGCGGTGCACCGTGCCCGGACATGCCCCATGTCCAGGCAGCGGTAGCACCGCAAGGCCCTGGGCTGCAGCCGCTTCACCCGCGCTGCAGCCCACCCCACCAACAGGCGCCCGGCGTCGGCGACTTTATTCGCCGCCGCCACCGGGCACCGCACCCAGATCGTGCCGAGCCCGGATCGCTCGGCGCGGATCTCACCGGTCCGCACCTCCTCCGGCGAACACCCACCGGAGCGGGCGATGGCCGCCACGACCTCACCCGGGGTCGTCGAGTCGTCCAGGCCATCGACACGCAGTTCTGCGGTCTTCACGGGCCTGGACACCCGAACGTCCTCCGGGTTGAGGACCTCCCTCAATTTGGCGGCCAATACGTCCGCCTTCTCCGCGCTGGCGTCACCGGACACCTCGAAGAGCCGCGCTCCCGTGATCGCCGGCCTCACCTTGAGGCCCGACGATATCCCTATGTCAGGGAGCGCGACTTTCTCTTTCGCCTCTTTTAGGACCGCACTATATGTGATGCCCCTTTCGACGGCTCCGGGCTGCAGCGTGATGACTACAGCCGCGGAGCGTGGGGCCCTAGGCGGTCCTTTGGCCTTCTTCTTTTTTTTCCCCTTTGGTGCCGGTGGCGCTTTGGCGGGTGCCGGTGGTGCCGCCTTCTTCTTACGGCGGCCCCTCTTCACGACCGTCGTCCAGGTCTCTGCGGGAGACCCGGACGCGGCCGCCGAGGGCGCGTTCGCCGGGGGTGCGGCCGTCCGGGGAGCGGATGTGGGCTTTCCGCCCTTTGGTTTGCCGGCTGTGGCTGCAGGGCCTGGCCTCGTAGCCTCCTCCATTCTCCTCCTGTCCGCAGCGAGCGGCGGACGGAGGGTCTGCGCGGGGAGGAGCCTCGACTCCAGGCCCTGCAGACGGGCATTCACCATGCCCCCACACTGCAACATGCAGACGCGGACGATCTTTTCGATCTCCGCGTCCGTTCGCTGTGTGGGGGCAGGACGCGACGACTCGCCCGACGACGTGGCCGACGGTTTCGGGTCGGCGACAGGGGCGGAACCGGAGGCAGCAGGACGCCTCTGCTGCCATTCCGCCCTCTGGGCGGCAAGCTCCTGCCGCAGGTCCTCCAGCTCGGAGCGGAGACGGCCGTTCTCCTCCCATAACTTTGCCGTCTCCTCCGAGCTCGTCCTGTTCAGGAGGACCCCTGTCGCCTCCTTAATATCGTCTGCCGCCTCCTTCAGGGCGCGCGTGAAGGTGCCCTTTAGGCTGCCAGATTTTGTGGCAACCTTCAGGATGACATCCACGCCACCCAGAACTTGGCGGCTGAGCGCCACCGCCGACAGGCCCTCTCCAGTGGCCGCAAGTGCAGAGCGTCGCTCTCGAGCCAGCCGGGCCATCTCGCTGACCTCATCTTCTGCGATCGCCTTCCTTTGCGCCCGCTTCGCCGCGCTCGCCTCCGCCCTATTGCTTTGCAGCAACAGCGGGGACGCAGACGCGGCGGAGTCGTCGCTCCGTCTGTCTCCAGAGTGACGCGAGTCACTCTCCACGCCATCTACGGGCATCGGCAACGGTGTGGGGGGGCGTAAGAAGCGACCCCGCAGGTCGCGCGCCACCCGACCACGCCCCCTTTGCGCGGTTCCTATTTTGGGGGCCGTTAGGTCCTCCTCGCTAGAGGAGACCCCTGACGGCCCCAATTCTCCACTGCGGGGACGCTTTCTCCAAAATTTGGAGGAGCTCCCCGTGTCCCTATCGGGATTTGAGCCTACCCGGCCCTTGTTGCCGTCGTTTCCGACGACGGCAAGCGGTTGGCGTGTGGGGCACAGTTGCTCCAGGCTGACCCGGAGCTCCCTTTCTTGCCCAGCACGCGGTTGACGGGAGTCGGCGGTGTTGTGCCGACCCACGAGACTATTGTTGCCCCCCCCAGATACGGTGGGGCAGCCTTCCGAGGAAGGGCGGGATTCTCCCTCCTTTAAAAGGAGGGTACCCGCCTGGGGTAGTGTTTCAATAGCCTTTTTGTCCATTATGTCCTTTTTAGGGGTGAGGTCCCCTCCACTGCGCTAATGACCGGGTTCCCCCCCGGCCACTCATCCCCTCGGCACGCTAGACCTTGGGATTGGGGTTATTTATTATAGAGGTTTTCTTCCTCGCGGCCTTGCGGCCTCCGATCCCGACTGGGATTGCGGATTGTCCGACGTCGGCAAAAGCCGAGTGCACCTGGCACATCGTCGCACGAAATGGCCTTGTTTTTTAGAGAGGTTTCCATCCTCTTGTCCGGCGTCGGCAAAAGCCGAGTGCACTTGGCAAACGCACCGCACCCGCTGCATCCCCTGTTCCCTCTCATACAAAGAGGGATAGGAGCAGCGTCGCCCCCTCACTGGGGCCCACCTCGCCCCTCACTGGGGCCCACCTCACCTTCTAGCGGGTCTCGGCCCGACGGGGCCGGACGCACCGCTTGCCAACCCCCCAATATGGCCCAGTTCCCTTCACCGACCATCAAAGATGATCGGTGACTAGAACTGGGCCCTTCCCCGTGTGTTGAGATCAGCCGCCGGCCGTAAGTGTATTGTGGCACTTGAGACCGGCGTTGCCCAGGGTGCGCCACGTGGAGGCTCTCAACCTGCACCCCAACATTTTATACCCACCCCAAGAAAAGTGCTCAATGCTGTGAAATAAGTTTTCACTTCAATAAAGCTTTGTAAGTAAAATTTGGGGCTCTCGGGTGGCGACCATGTACAGAAAAGCGCCGCGTGGGACGATCTCTCACAAGGGGACCGAAGACCTGGTCAGAATTGCTGGAAGCCGCTGGATGCAGACGGCTCAGGACCGTTTGAGGTGAAAATCCAAGGGGGACGCCTATGTTCAGCAATGGGCATCCTTGGGCTGATAAGATGATGATAATGATGATGTAAATAATACGGATTGTTTTTATTATAACTGTAGTTAAGAATGTTAAGATTTCCATTTCAGGTAAGCTACATTAAATTAAACTCATTCAGATGTATAGGTAGCCGATAGCAATCATCTAGGTTGTCAAGTAGTATAAGCCCGGCCTGAGATCCGGAGTTCCAGGTTTCTGGGTCAGGCAAGGTAATCTTAACAGTATAGAATATATATTATATAGAAACATTTCTATTCTTATAAATTATAACCTGTATCCCAGAAAGTCGTACTATTTTGAAATCTTCGTTGGAATTTGATTCTTAAAATAGAAACCTAAAGATTTAAATTGATTGTATTCATTAAAACTTATAAAGATACAAGTTCTGCAGGTAAGTGAAGAGGACTAAGGCGATGCGAGCTCGCATGTCAAAACTATTACTTCATTTGATAATTCAGGAATCTTAAGCGCACACTGCTACATGCCAAAAGACTAATACTGCGGAGCATTTCTTGATTATGGAACGGAATATATGATGGAAGGAGTGTTTGGTAATTCCATGTAACAGGTTAGAAGGTAGTTAAATTAAAATCAAGCTCTAAGAATCTATCCGTATCCTGTGACACCTTCACAAATCGAAATGCTTACAATTTCCTCTACCAATCAAAAATAAATCTAGAACTAAGAACAGTATAATACATTTTTCTTTGTTTCCAGGTTTAAGTTTTATTTATTACTGACTTCCACGTGTTGTCAGCATTCCTGAGGGTTTTAATGTTATTTCATGATAAAAGTTCATAAAGTATCATACATTTTTTATTATAGTATAAGAAAATTTTAATATGATTTTGTTATATTATTTTAGATTAGACGAAAATATTATTAATGTGATCATTCCTTGCATAAAGAAATACAAAAAGTTTTGTGTTAATATCACTAGGTTGATTTTTTAGGTGTCCTTTAATGGGGTGCTATGACCCCCATGAAACAAATGCAATACAGGACATTGAACCATAAAATTACGTTTTTTACTCATCTGCAGCAATACTAAAAAGGATTATGATTTTATTTCCATAAAATTTTCTCAAACGTGAACTACGTGGAACCCGAAACTCAACGAGTCAAGAATTTTAAGAAAATTTTGATACTCGAACGTTTAACATAGCATGCACTTAATACATCTTTATCTAAAAATAGAGCCAGCTTCATTGGAAACTTCAGGCTTGATAATGATAATTATTATTATTAAGGTACCAATATTCTAATAATATTATAAGATACAGTGAATAATCTGAATATCATTAACACCTTCAGGCTGGCCAATAATTCATGGTGGGATAGATATTCATGTTTGGCATTACCACCTTAGGGGTAAACTATAACGACTGTAGTAAATTAGCATAATCAATTCAGGCTGCTATAGTGTCAGAAAATGTGTCAGGTAACTCAAATAAATTACTGGAGACAAATTAATTGCATGTAAACATCATTATGTAGAACTAGCGACCAGCCCCAGATTAGCCTGAGAGTGGATTGCCCCACCAAATTTATTATAACTGAGTTACAAATGAAAACGTACCAAATCATCTGCCCTCGCCGAAATTGTCCGCGTAAGTGTGTAAGAGCCATCAGACGCTAACACTTTCGTCCATAAAAAAACATGGGGAAAATCACATCAAAGTATATTGCGTACTCAATGAGAACTAATCGCATAAATAGACAAAGAGAAATAGTAACATTGATTTTTACTTTTTTGAGTTTAAAAATATATTTTAGGTTTCAATTGATTGTTTTGATATCGATACCAAGCTCTAGCCTAAGCTATATTTGATATTAACTTTACTTTTTAGTATTTAGCGACGGATAACAAACTACTTAAATTTATATTGAACTTGACAGGAAGCTCAGAGGAATCTGGTGTTCAGCTACCAAAGCTGGCTGGGGAGAAAAAGACTGTAAGTTCCTCCAAGGATGAGTTTCTCACACATGAGTCAGGCTAACAGGTTTCAATAGGGAACAAAACCCAAATCAGTTACCGTCTCCATTGTAATCGGTTATCAATTGAAGACCTCGGCATATCTTGATATATATAAATCTTCCAAAAGGGCTCGATCTATTTTTATATTTTTTTTTGTGTGCTCAACTAGTTTCAAGAATGGTTTAGATTCACAATTGGTAGGTGGCGCTCCGATCGGATTCCTGCATTTTTGTATGTACTTATTTTGACAGGACAACATCTGTCGGGACAGCTAGTAACATTTAATACTCAGGACATTGTTTACTCTTTCTGTGGTTTGCACTGACTCTACCACGATATGAAATCGGTACTACAACACATGGCATTGGAAAGTTTGAACGCATGACACGAAATATTGAAATAAGCCATAACTCGGGCATAAGCAAACTGTACATTGGATGTCATTTCTTCCGAATTTGACTTATTCAAACATGTGCCCATGCATGAGTGATACCGAAGTTCCAAGGACTGTGTAAGCTTGACGCTGATTTCAGGTAAATCTTTAACGTACTTGTTATATATTCCCTTTCAGTTAGCCGTTCTATGACTACGGCGTATAAGCTCGACGTCCGAAATCAAGTCGAACTAGTAGGTCATTGACGTTTCATACAATTAGATTTGATGAGACAACTGGTGTCTCACAGGGTTTAATAATGTTGCCTATATTGTTTTTAGTGGTCAGAAGCGAGTTAATACTTTTTATGAACAATGCTGTTATATTCCATTGAATGTATGCTGAATATCGCTGTAATTTGCATCGAAATACTTAATTTCGAAGTTCCAAAATGCAATTTTTTTTTAGTTAATTTAGTTTTATGTAGACCACGCCCAAATATACGTTGATTGTTGATTTATCCTCGCCTGTTATCCTATAAAGCTGTTGTACAAGTAAAACATTTATATCAAAGAGAGTATTTTCCATTTTTAAAGCAAGTATAAATACTTTTTTAATACGTAATGGAAATTTAGATAAAAAGTTAATACATACTCGAGCATAAAATGCGGCTTAATATAAGCTTTTTTGGAGGCAAACACTCCAATTAGGCCACAGCCAGAATAATCGTATAACGTTACTAGGTTATTATAGAAGTTAGAATTGAGTCGTTAAGCTCGTATTCTGGAATTCAGGCAGCTGCACTAAAAACTTTTTCCCTTGCTCACACCATGCAGTTTGCGATGTAACCTAACGCAAAACTCATTAAATTAAATCGGTGATTATTTCTACTCCCTCAAAATCAGTTTAATTCCAATTGAATCCTTTCAGTCATTGATATACGACGGGCCAGTTGGCTTGTTAGACCCTGACAGCAAAGCCGCAGATCGTGGCTTCGATTCCCACCCAGGATAAACATTTGTGTGCAACATGTCTGTTTGATCTGTGCCTGAATGTAAATATCTATATAAGTATGTATTTAAAAAGTAGTATATGTAAATCAGTTATCTCGTAGACATGGTGCAAGCAGACACTGCTTAATTTTGAGATCAGGTAACCATGTGTGAAGAATGTTCTGGGATATTTATTTATAATTTGATATGGTACAATGGAATAACTACTTATGGTATTTGCCATCGTTTTATGCGACCGGAACCCTCATAATATGAACCGAGATCTATCGTTAGGTGACTCTTGATAAATGACTCTGTACATTTAATACTTTGTATTCTGACCGAGTACGTATAAACATTTTTATTTGTGAATATTTGGAGCGGAAATAAAAAGCATTTGCGGACCAACATTCTATTTGTTTTTTAGCCGAGAATAAATTACTTTGTATTTTTAATTTTTAGCGGATTCAAAGCATTAAATACTTTTAAAGGGTAATGAGTTGTTTCTCGGAATTATTTAAAAGATTCTTTTCGTTTTTAAATAAAACTGTCAGTCTGGTTAACTTGGTGATTAGATTCTCCAGTGCTACATATATGTCATAATTTAGAGTGCCCAGGACCAAAATTTGTGTGTGTTTGTTCTATAGCTAATATATTATTCAAACATTATTTTTCCAAGCGAAACCACCGACGGTTTCAGTATCTATACTAGAAACATTAATTAAATAATTAATAAAGTTGAAAGTTTGTAGATGTTTGGATGCAAGGAGTCACCTCCAAAATTACTCATCCGAATTCAAAATTATTTCATAATTAGAAATCTACAGTATTGAGTAATCCCCAGTGACTTAGGGCCGTGATTTATTAGATCTCTCGGAAACGGGGGAGAAACCATAGAACAGTAGCTATAGTATTTAATCTACGATAGCAAACAAACCTATATATCCCAGGTACCTGAAGTATTTAAACTAATAAACGAATTTACAAAATATGATATCAAACGTAGCAATGACAAGCTCCTTCAGAGATTGGAGCACAAATAAGCAAAATTACCTAAATTACGTCGACACGTTATAGTTGTGTGTGAATTTCGTACGTTCCAAGAGAAGATGGAACTGCTAAATTATTTAAGTTTATATTTAGCGTTCAGACATACTTCATCTCAAAGGATGATTATATTAGAATGCGACATACATCTATATGTTCTAAACAAATATTAGTGTTGTGGAAACATAATATTTGTTTGATTGTATGTGCTTTGAAACTATTAATTTTAGTTTGCATTCACAATATTCATAAATCAGGTAAGGGAAAGCACTGCTTTTGGTGCTATGTGAGCTGATCAAATGGTTGGACATATTTGACAATGATGCTGGTAATAATTTCTATCAAAATATTTGCCATTTGTAAACTTAGGAATAAATTTACGATATAATATAGGTACCTATTTAAATAAAATAAAATTGATACACTTGATCAAAAATACCAAAATAATGTTTTGATTAAATCTGTAATTAACGTACTTGTATGGAGAAGGAGCACAGAAAGTATACATTTTGCAAACATCTCATTTAAATAAAATCTACGTTTATACTGCCTATTTCAAACACATATGATATTCTTGTTCTCGCTCGCAGCTGACGTAATAGAAAAAAAAAAAGGATTGATTTTAGAAGTATGTACCTATACTCTTTGACAAAAGAACCTCTATACGGTTCCACCTTTTTTTGAACTGAAACTTCTTATGGCAGGCCTTTGAAATTCTGATCCACAACCTTTTTATATGATGAAAAATAAATGAAATAAAATAATTAAAATGTTTTCCGGTAATTCAAAAGTATCACTTCTATGGTGTGTCTTTACGACATACACTCATACCTGTTTTTTAAAGATATACCGTCTCATTTTGACCACACGCAAAAAGATAATAAATAGGTATGTTCTATGTACAACAACAAAACGCTCACCTTCTTGCGTCACCAACCCAGTTACCTAAACAGTGCGATCGTTTGACTAAATTACAGACTTTCTCACTTTATTTTTCTCATCATTATCGCAACGGTATGCTGGCCACGTCCCCGGCACCCTGAACACACTCATTTTATTGAACCTAACCTCTGACGGTCCCTCAGAGGTTACGCTTAGTCTACACACATTACCTCCTCATTTTCTATAATTAATAAGGAAATTGAGCCATCAAAAACGACACGATGTCTTGCGTACATAGTAATAACTGTTTGAGTACACAGATTTAATTAACGTTTATGAAAACAATTTTTTATAGGAAATGAGTATTTAAGAGAAATTTGACTAAAGTAGGTTATGCTTTGGCAGCTTTATATAAAGCTACTTGGATTATTTTGAAGTCCCACCAAATATTTACGTATTTCATATTACAACATAAATAACATTTTGTCTTTTGAAAAGCAGCGTGCCAAGTTTCATCCAAATTTATCAAGTAGTTTTTGCGTGACAGAGTAACAAACATCCATCTATCCATCTGAAGTTAAAAGGAGTAACATAGGCTACTTTTTGTCCCGAGAAAATGTAACGTCTCTTGGGAATGCGGGTGAGTCAACAGGATTGATTCTGATTGAGATCTAATACAAAGGTAAGCCTTATTGTAAAGGAATAAGGTTATATTTCCATATAATTTTTCAACGTCCATCATAAGATTTAAAAAAAAAGTTAGTCAAGGAACCGAAGTATGTTATCTTAGAATCGAGATGACCTTGGGCGCTGGCCGCATTCTTTTCAGGGAGGTGCATCTACATCCAAATACTTAATATAACTACTATTAAAACTAAATTTACTGAGTAGTAGAGCTCGTAGTGCTGAGTTCGTCCGGGGAAGTACTGCCACCTTACCCATTTCTGCCGTGAAGGAGTAGTACGCTTGTATTACTGTGTTTCAGTTACAAAGGTAAAGAGGCCAGTGAAATTACAGGTACATGAGACTTAATAACTTCACGTCTCAGGGTCGACAACGCATTCGCGATGCCCCTGGTGTTGTAAATGTCCATAGGCTGCGGTTACCATCAAGTGGACCGTTTGCTTGTTGGTCGGCCCATGTGGTATAAAAAAATGACTGATATGATTTAATTTTATAACAATACATGATTATGATATTCGAAGGTGATATTAAATTAGGCACGCACGCCTATGTTGATATGAAATCAGTCGGTCAAGGATCGAAGACGCTAGGATAGGACCTGGACATCAAATTCATAGGAAAGGGTTTAAAAGATATTTTTTTCCATAGTAGTGGGGTGCATATGTACCCCATTGCACTCTCTGCCGGCGCCCATGGAGATGACATTTGCTAAAAAAATAATCTTGCTTCAGATTTCAGACGACAGACTCATGCTCATTATGAAATTCCTTATGTCTCTTTGTATTCGCCACAAAGGCGTGTCTGTTTGTAAAATTCACGCTTGCACGTGATTATCAGTGTGATGCGTTGAATAATGACTTTTGTCTTTAAGCTTTGTGATACCAAATACTCGTCTACAAAACCGATTCTTTAGAACTTTCATGAGCTTTACGAACGTGTTTTGTTCCCTTATTCTTAATTGTATGCCGACAAACAAGCTGACGGTCCATCTGACGGTAAGTAAGACATTTACAACACCAGGGGCATTGCCGATGCTTAGGCCCTGAAATCTGAAGTTGTTATGTCTCATGTGCCTGTAATTTCACCGACCCTTATCTTTCTAACCGAAACACAGTAATACAAGTGCACTACTGCTTCTCGGCGGAAATGGGTAAGATGGTAGTATTTCTCGGACGATCTGCACCAAGAGCTCATCTACTACGAAAGTCTATTAGTTGTTTTTTGGTGTACATTTTTGAATGATTGTAAATATTAATATTACTTGTTATATCCTCCGGTCACCAGCCGTGTTTCCATTCAAAATGCAACAGTTCCACTGCTTCATAAAGATTGAATGAATGACAAACAAATGCACTCACATTTGCATACACCTACAAAATTACTAAGATGATGAAAAAGTAAAAAAATGTCCCTGAATATTATAAAATTTAATTGGAACTATTTTATTTGAAGATTGGTCCCTCTATCATAAAGACACGTTTAAAACAAGCTTTTTAAAACTGGATACAACAGTAAATGCCTACCGAATACAGACCCAGGAAATCTACTTAAACAAGACAAATCATACTGCCCCAAGCACAAAGTAAACTGGGTTTATCATGTATAGTTTGTGGGGTACCTACATAACCGGAAACAATTCGTGGAAAAGAGCAGAACAACTATGAACTGGTTTAATTAACTCAGTGACATCAAGGGGATGTCAGATAAAAAAATTCTTTACCACAAGGATGACGTGTTTTCGGATGTTTGTTATTTCTTGTTTACTTAAGCGATCTCCCTAAAATTATGTTAGAGACGTGCGTATTGTTTGCGGATGACATTTCCATTTTATCCCCCATGTACTTCAAGTCAGGGGCTCGAATTTGTAAGGAAAATAACACTAACTCGAGGATGTTTCGTCGCGGCCTCTATGCTTTGTCTCTTTCGTTAACTACGCAATCACATGAGAGGTAAGTTCTCCGGGGCCTCCGTGAAGCGGCTCGCTGTATTTGTATTGTATTAGTTGAATAAGGGGGCTGAACTTAAACGTGATGATGTTTATTGTCCTAAACAAAATTACAAGACAGAAAGAACGATCTATACCTATTCAAAAATTATATATATTGTATTGTAACCAATTATTATGGAATTTTGGTCATACAAAAATCCCCTGTACGGAAAATCGATTTGGATATATATATGAAAGCATACGTGCAAAAGTTAAAACTAAATCTAGCTAAAATATATGCTTTGCACGTAATTAAGAAAACACACTGATTAAAAAACCACGTTATCTTCCTACTATGCCTAAGCATATGGGTAATTTACGTATGGTTTAATTTTTTGGGGGAATAGTACATGAATAGAAAAGAACTCTATATTTTACAGAAACAATGGCATAGAGTAATCGTAAATGTATTTGACTCAGAAAGCTGTAAACCATATTTTATAAAGACTAGCTGCGCCCTGTGGCTTTACCCGCTTTCAATTCTGGTTATAAACCTTCCTCTTGAATTACTCTATCTCGGTTTAAAGATATTTTGTTTCTCAAAGAACAAATTACAGTTCACTTAGAGAGAAACTTAAACAAAACAGTTATGCTAAACTTATCTCATAGTGTCTAATATGTAATTCCTTAGGCTTTTTTTAAATGTTGGTCAACTTACCAACTTATCTATTGCTGAAAACTGCATTAAAATCCGTTGCATAGTTTACGATTCTATAAAGGACATACAGACAAACATTCACTAAATTCCTAAATTTAGCACCATTGTACATTTTTAAAGTTTGTAAGGAACTTCTCTCACTTTCATACAAAGCAATCGATCGAACTTTCCGACTTGCATATCAGATTATAAGTAAACTGATATTACCCCTATCAAAATTTTAACACCACCCAATTACCGAATGTAATGTCAACAAATATTATATTTAGTAAAATACCCCATGACAAATAAGAGATGGATACAGATCTCTGTAGATGTTAAATTGTTAAGTACACCTGTACTCAACATGTCTGGCCTAGCATAACGTTAATATATCGCACCCTCAGTACGATATGGGCTTAACTCAAAATTTTGCGAAATAGAGTTACGATTATAGAGAGACTAAACAAAGCACGCTCTATCCGATGAATAGTATAACATAGTCAATTTAATGATAGAATAAGCAATAAGCATACCGATACTTCAGCTTCTTTAACACCGGGACCCACCCTCCCCGCTCAGTGCGAAAGTGACCCAATCAGAGATATGCCAAAAATGATTTTTTGAGTTAAGCCCCTATCTTACTGAGGGTGCGATATATCAAAATTTATTCTATTCTAAGGTTGTTCGGTCTTGTATTTGTATAAAATAATAATTATTATTTAATAAAATAACAGCTACAGTCTAAATCCGTTTTTATTTACCCCCTAAATCCATTGCCCTTGTTAATTTTCTTTGTCTTGTCAAGGCATTTCATCGTCATTCCTTTGCTTGTGTCTTTTCGGGGTAGAGCATGTCACCTTTTCAGCATAGAGGTTGGATTTTTACAATGTTTATATAATGTTCAGTCTGATAATCTTTGATGTCGGTATTGCTCAAGGCTTCGCCGAGGTTCCCACAAGAACTGATAATGATGACTCCGTGGCAGTACACCTGCACCGAGCATTCCGAGACCAAGCGACGGTGTAGCACTTCGGTAAATTTCATCTTTCTAGTCACTTCGTAATTTTTACTTATCTTTATCATTCACTAGCTGTCCCCCGCGGTTTTGCCTGCGTTCCCGTGGGATGTCACATGTATACCATGTTATACTGTATACATGTTCCTCTTCAATCACTCTATCTATTAAAAAAACCGCATCAAAATCCGTTGCGTAGTTTTAAAGATTTAAGCATACTCGTACATACTGGACATAGGGACAGAGAAAGCGAGAGAGCTTATCTCTCACGTGATTAGTAGTATTAGCGTAGTTAGCGAAAGAGACAAAGCACGGAGCCCGCGACGAAACATCCTCGAGTTAGTGTCATTTCCCTTACAGAACTGAGCCCCTGTTCTTCTAAATGTAGTATAAAATAGGAAGCCTTATTACCTTCACTTCGTTGTTCGTATGTCTATCTGTCCGTTAGACTGTCAGTACCCCTTTACTCAGGTACACATGAAGGTATTAATATGAAATTTGATTCGATAGTTTATCCTTGTTACATACTTTGCTGTTTTAAAAATACTTCCCCTATATATAGCAATATATATACATATAATATATATACATATATTCGTAAAAGAATATTTCTCCGTGCGGCGTAACAACAAATTAACTATGTTCAGCTATTTTCCTTTACATGTGGTGAGACCTTGCTTCTTGCCAAATTTTATGAATCTAGGTCAATGGGAAATTCTCAATACGTTTTGATTTACCTGCAATGTATGGACTGAATAATATGTGGATATAAGACTAAAATGACCGTATTTTTTTAAGTTATACTTCTTTAGGTGCGTGATGAAAAAAATATGAGAGTGAAATTTTAAGATGCGCGTGCATCACTGTAACACAAAACTAACAGGTTGAAATTAGCCGATAACGGTCTCTCCGGAACATCGCACAAATCGCCGCAATTGTCAAAAATCTCAGGGTCGACAACGCATTGGCGATGCCTCTGGAGTTGCAAATGTTCATGGGCGGTGGTGACCACTTACCAACAGGTGGACCGTCTGGTTGCTTGTCGGCCTGGGTCCTTAGTATGGAAGACCCGTTTTTCAACATCCCGCGGGTCCACAGCCTAATGAATTCAATATACTTTTTTAATGGGGCATTATGACCCTATGGTATAAATTACCTTTTGTTGATTTTTTGGAATACACATTATATTAGATTAAACACATGTAAATCAATAATTATTGTATCTATGTAAATACTCGTATAAATTTCAAATGATTGCACACAAACCAGATTCTAACAAAAACTGTTACCCGCAGGTAAATACCTTGTTAGGAAAAAATTATCGTGCAATGAATACCTAATAGCAAATTTCCCTAACATCGCGATTTCATAGATATCCTTAGTGCAAAGCCTGTCGTAACTTTCCGTTTTGTTATACGACCGGTTTTATTGTACCCTTAAATTTATTATTGTTTGTGTTCTTCTACCCTTATAAATATGTAAAAGGTATTTATATCAAGTAATCTACGGCGTGGGTTTACCCTTAAGGGTAAGAGATTATTGTACGTATTATTGCATTAATTTTAAATAAGTATTAGAAAGCCATTTAACATAACCTTTTTATTTATTGGGTTTATTTCTAATAAATAAAAAAATATATATATAAAATACTTTTTTTTTATAGCCCACTTTTTTTTTTTCAAAAATCTCAATGTGCAAACAGATGGTTTCTACAGCTTTTTCTGAGTAGTAGAGCTCTTAGTGCAGAGTTCGTCCGGGGGAAATGGGTAAGATGGCAGTACTTCTACCATCTTACCCATTTCCGCAGTGAAGCAGTAGTGCACTTGTATTGCTGTGTTTCGGTTAGAAAGGTAAGGGGGCCGGTGATATTACAGGCACATGAGACTAAACAACTTCACGTATCAGGGTCGATAACGCATTGGCGATGTCCCTGGTTTTTCAAATGTCTATAGGCGGCGATGACCACTAACCATCAGGTGGACTGTCTGATTGTCTGTCGGCCCGTGTGGTATAAAAAATTATTTAATAGTTCGAAAATTCATTAAATTATTTTATTGTAGTAGTGTAGTGAGCATTACTAATCCCGTACTACAGGCTATTATTTTTAAACAATGAAACGATAATTTCAAATGTTACTTCTCTCGGCCTGGGTATCAAAATCAGGACCTTCGATTAAGAACCAAATTGATGTATTTATTTAAAATTGTTATCATTTTATCGCTTTCTGTCTGACTCTTATTTTAATCGCAGACTTTATAAATATCCCAGGACATTCTCACATGGTAACATGATCTCAAATTAAGCAGAATGTACTGCTTGTACTATGGTTACCTACTATTTTTGTATAGATAATAACACCCAGGCACAGAACAACATGTTTATGCACACTGTGGGAATCAAACCCACGACCTGCGCCTTGGCAGTCAGGGTCTTTAATCAGCAAGCCAACTAGCCCCTCAAAACTATAAAACGTTATAACTGAGTTAAATAATATACTACCCTGTCACTTTTACAACTCTTAATTCTAAAGTTAAATGACATTAGCTCTCGTCGGTACGTCGGTCTTTAAGCTCTGTCTCTTTCTAACTACGGAATTACGTGAGAGACCCGCACTCAGAGGCCTCGTTGAGCCAACTTGCCGGCGAAGTTTGTATTAGTGAATGCAGTGGTTGTATGTTTGTAATTGACTGTCGGGAAATGAATTCTTGAAAAAGAAAAAAATATGGTTCGACAGATTTCGAGTGATTTATCTAAAATGAGATCAGAGAGTCACCTTCTCACTTCTTGTCACAAACTTATCTATCTACATTCTTCTATATAAACATGTCTGTTTGTTGTCTGGGTGTAAATATCTATTTATGTATGTATTTAGAAAAAAAAAGTAGTATATGTAGTATATCAGTTATCTGGTTTCCATAGTACAAGCTCTGCTTAGTTTGGGATCAGATGGTCGTGTGTAAAAGAATGTCCCCGGATATTTATTATTATCACTACATAGTATAAAACAAAGTCGTTTTCTCTGTCCCTATATCCCTATCTATATGTATGCTTAAATCTTTAAAACTACGCAACGGATTTTGATGCGGCTTTTTTAATAGATAGAGTGATTGAAGAGGAAGGATTATATGTACCTAAGCGAAGCCAGGGCGGATCGCTAGTTATATATTAAAATAAATGTTTGTATGTTTGTCCCTTATGCTTTATTTATCCGATAGCGATGAAACTTTAGTTGTTCTTAATCCTGCGAAGATTCCTGATGAAAAAACAGAGCAACGCAAGCAGTAATCAGCTAACAGCTACAGCTGTTAAAAATATTAACGCAATTTCTATCTTGCACAATATTTCCGCTATTCATTCATCAAATCTCAAAATCTTTCGCATTTATGATATTAGTACGATGATCTCGTTACGATCCCCTGGAGGCGATAATATCTAAAAGTCAGGTGATGTAACAAAAGGATTCCCCCCATTCAATCGCGCGCGAATCACTTTTGTCGGAATTGGTTTTGCGGAAAACGTTCGCGTTGAATTTTCTCACGCAACTGACGCTAGTGCTCGTAGGTAACAATTAACTTAATGTAGTTTATTTTATTGCTTTTTCGTATTCTTTGACTACGAACACGATCTTGGTACTTACTCTTAATATTACATATGTGATGGCTTGTTACATAATCGTACAGTGCGTAGTAATAGCTGCATTTATTTTAATAGAATTCAAATACTAACTTAGCTAGACATCTCACTATTTGAATAAAGAATGTTCTCTTTTAGGGTTCGGTACCCAAAGGGTAAAACTGGACCCGATTACTAAGACTCCGCTGTCCGTCTGTCTGTCTGTCTGTCCGTCTGTCACTAGGCTGTATCTCATGAACCGTGATAGTTAGACAGTTGATTGTCTGATTGTGAGTTGATTTTCACAGATGATACAAAAAATACTAAAATAGAATTGTGAATAGGTGCGATTCCAAAGGAGCTTTCTGCCGCGCACGCTTAAAGCTGTGGAATGAGCTCCCCGCCGTGGTTTCCTCAAGGGAGTAACAGCATGGGATTCATCAAGAAGGGTGGAAAGAGATTTTTGCAGGACAACGCGCGAGTGATACCCACGGTGTTGCAAGCGTCCATAGGCTGCGGTGACCGTTTACCATCAGACGGGCCGTCAGCTTGTTTGCTACCTTAGTAGTATAAAAAAAGAATAAAAATATTTGAGTGAGGCTCTCATACAACAGATATGATTTTTTTGCATTTTTAATAAAAAATGGTAGGGAACCCTTCGTGCGTGAGTTCGACTCGCAATGAGCCGGTTTTTTTACACCACTTTGTAGATACTCTTATTTTATTGTATTAATTAGATGCGGCCCCTTAATCATCTAATACAAACTCGTAACACAAACCTCTTTAGCAGGGGCACCCATACCAGCATGCTCCTCTTACCCCAGTCTAAAGGCGATCCTGAACATACTGTTGGCTTGAAACCACTTAGTGTTACGAGAGACGATTAGTCGCCTGTATAATAAATATAAATATCCCAGGACATTTTTCAGACCTGACTTTGACCTGATCCCAAATAAAGCAGTATACTGCTTGAACTATGCTACCAGGTAACTGATATACTATTATACATTTTTAATTACATACTAAATATATATTTACACCCACTATATATATTTGTCTTGGGTGGGAACCGAACCCAAGACCTTGGCTTGGGAGTCAGGGTCTCTAACCACCAAACCAAGTGACCCGTCAATAATATAATATATACATATATGATATCTCGTTAAAAGCCCTTCAAGATCGGTCACCCATCAACAATCCCCCAGATATTGCAAATTTCCATAGACAACGGTGACCACTTATCATCTGATGGTATCTTATCTGTCTGCTCAAATGTCAATCTTTTAACTTAAGCCGGCAAACTTCAGTTTGACTCGCACACTACAATAAGTGCTCTGCACAAGAATAACAACAATAATGTCATTTTGAATGCAATACTTTTTGTAATTTTGACTATATTTTTTTTCTACATATATTTGCGTAAGATTCTTTGGCTAGCCAACATCAAGGAGGAAGCGATATATTATATATAACAAAAGCTTTTATACAAAAACAAATTGTATGTTAACAATTGACTGATGCCAAATCATATCAATAAAATAATAATAAAAATAATTTAATAATATCTATATTATAAAAACGAAAGTTTGTATTAATAGATTTTTGTTACTCTTCCACGGTAAAAGTATCAAACGGATTTGGTTGAAACTTGGCATATATATAGAAAACTTATGAAATAATCCTAAATCCTTTTTGTGCTGGGAAAATGTTGCATCCCTCGGGAACGCGGGTAAAACCGCGGGAACCTTAAATAAGGCCTTATTTCTAAGTAATACTTTAAAAGAGTCTTCCCACCAGATCGGATCCTTGTCTGGCTTCACTATAAGCTGGCACCCACCACTTTCCATGCAGCCTTTTGTATTACAAATAAATTCCAGACAGTGTTCACGTCTTTTTCTGATATATTTTTGAATAAAGAACACATTGTTACGTTTTGAAATTAGTTCTTAATTAAACATATTTGAAAGCCCTTAGGGAGATGGCCATGTACCTGTATATTCCAAGTAGAACGACTCACAGACTAAAAAGAGACAGGTGATGTAAGAGTTTGTATAAATAGTTTTTATAAGCAATTCTATATATATAAAAGGAGAAGCTGACTGACATATCAACGCAGTGCCTAATCTATAAGGGTTAGAAACTTGAAATTTTGCACAGGAGTTTTTTTTATAGCGTAGGGGAGAACTAAGATAGGATTTTTGAATTCACCCCATGAGGGGGTAAAACGGACGTGCACAGTTAGTATGGAACAACGTTTTCTTGGCCTGATCAACTTCAAACGGGTGAAACCGACAGTTAGTAATGTTATAAATAGCCATAATCATAATTGTGATAGTGAAAAAAATAACAGATTATATACCGATAACATAAATTACCTTATTGTGAATGAAACCGATAAAAAATAACTTACAATATTGTCGTGACCTGTCTACATTACGGCCAGTGCAGAATGAGCTTCATCTAATAAATTTTTCGATGAGGGAATTCTTGGATGATAATATATTTGGGGGTCTCTGTATATTGGTCAAATTTCAGCAGTCGGACCCTCGTCTTGGGTAAAATTACAACTAGTTTCCACTTGCTACACCCTCCACAGACATGGAAAGTAGTTCTCTGTAACTTTTGTAACCATATGCTGTTTTGTTGAGATAATCCTTACTCTTTTTTACCATTTTCATGTTCAGTTAATGTGTCTGTGGAAAGTTTTGTCGATTTCTTGTTTCGGACAATTTAAGAGTTTGAGAGATTTTATAAGCGTGTTATTCTTATTTCTTGTAAAGGATTTTGTTGACAATATAAATATAGTAGCTTCCACCTCGTTTCACCGGCGTTCAAATAGACACAATATTGAGTGTCTGTCTCGCTCTGTGTTATAGTCAACAGCTTATAAAATTTCATCAAAATTAGTTCAACATTCTTGACAAGCTTACGAGCTGACAAACAGTCTGGGTTACTTTTTAATTTATAATATACTAGCTGTCCCCCGCGGTTTTATCCGCGTTCCCGTGGGATGTCACATATATTATACATAAAAACTTTCCTCTTCAATCACTCTATTAAAAAAAACCGCATCAAAATCCTAGGGACATAGGGACAGAGAAAGCGACTTTGTTTTATACTATGTAGTGAAGATAATTTATGCGTATACAAATATATTATACTAGCTGTCCCCGCCTTTTCGCGAAATATGCTATTCCAGACAATAATCTAGCTCTGTGCCAAATTTCACCCATATCCGTTAAGCCGTTCTGGCGTGATTAAGTAACAAACATTCATCCTATAAATGTGTAAATATCTATACAGGAGGTTAAATGGGGTCGTATAACGAGTCCATTCACAATATTTAAGAACCGTAGAAACGCTGTATAACACGCCCTAAAAAAAAAATTAAAAACTGATTTTTATGAATGAAAAATAGAAAAACTGTTAAAGTAGACAATTATTAGGTTAAATAGGTACGGTACGTAGGTCTTTTTGTTAAATAATCTGATTCCCTGACATGCCAGCTTACTAGGGTTGTTGGCTTTAATAATTAATTATATTGTTACGGGGTATTTTGTAACACGTTGTATAAGTACGTATTTAAAAAGTAGTGTATATAGTATATCAGTTACTTGGTAGCCATAGGATAAGCAGTACACTCTGCTTAGTTTGGATCAAGTAACCATGGGTGTAGAATGTCCTGGGAGATATATCCATCCAAACTGTCGCATTTATACTAAATATATGTTAACTAAGGTAACATTTATTATATTATGTATTTCAACCTACTTGTATGCCTACTAACGCATTTCATGTGACAAGCTTCATGACATGCCCAAATACTGTAAACGCTGCACATTGGAAATCATAAATTCGCGATCTAATTCATATAAATACTATAATAATAAAGTACAGTTCATGTGATTTAGAACTTGGGGCTCTTTGAGAAAAGAGTGAATTAACTACTAACAGAAAAGCGAGCCTCATCTTCACTTACCATCAGGTAATTGAGGTCAATCGCAATCTCGTCTGAAATAAAAAAAAGAAAAACTTTAGAAACCAAGTTAAAGGAAAATATTTATTCTATTTTCGTTAAGCTTGAATTACAAAAACAATATGGTGTACAGATTCTCGAAATTCGTTCAAATTTTAGTCTGAGTGGTTTCGCTTCCCCGAGACGCGTCAATTATACCTAATTAATAAATTAATTGTGTCCAGTTGACAATTAAGACAAGACAGTCCCTATCTCTCTATTTTGATTTATTCATGTTTGTAAGTGATATTATTTTTGTTATTCTATTTGATATTTTCGTAGGCTGTTTTTTGTAATAGGAAAGAAAACTCTGCTAAACTTAAATGTACAACATTGTTATGTTTTCTTGCTTAGCGTTTTGTGAAGGATTTATTGTTGTTACTAATGAACCAGAACAACAGTGTAGGCGGACGTAGCCGAGTCGCAATCATCGAATTCGATGTAGTAGCTTTCTTATGAAGAGTCCACCCGTGGAAGTACTACCACTTACCTATATCCGCTGTGAAGCAGTAGCTACTTGTTTGTACTTATTTGTTACTATGTCGGTCAGAATGCTAGCCGGTAAAATTCCAAGCACATGAAACTTAACAACTTCACGTCTCAGGGTCAACGACTGGCTATGCCACTGGTTTTGCCACTTCGTTACTGATTCTGGGGGTGACCACTTACCATCAGGTGGTCTACCTGTTTGTCAGCTAATATATTTTTTAACATATGTTATGTAACCGTAAGTACTACGATATAAAGCAATTATCATGATCTTTAACAATTTTCCTAGACTTGGTTTAACCATTTATTCAGTAACTTTAAATTCTTTCATAAGTGCCTTCCGAGGGCCTAAACTGAATAAATGGTTTGGAATTTTGATTTTTTTTTTATTTATTCTTGATAAGTCTCCATCTACAATTAGAACTTAAAAAAAAAACTCGCTTACTCTTTTTAGCCAATGATATCATACAATGAAACTCTATAATTTAAGAGCGAGGTTTAGCACAGGTAGTATATCAGTAACCCATAGTTCCCATAGTACAAGCTCTGCTTAGTTCGGGATCAGATGGCCGTATGTGAAGAACATAGTTCAAAGCGTGTCATCCACTAAATGGAGGTCGATGTATAATAACGAAAATAGTAATATAAATCATGATACAAATAGTATTAACATTAGCATCGTGCGGGTAAGGTTAAGTGATTACACCATCCTAATCCACTAACACACGAATACAACAATAGGCCGTGAGCTGGGCACATAATGTGAATAAGATGGCCGTTATAATTTTAGAGATGGCTTCCGGACATCGCTCCGTCATTTTGACCCGGACATTATGTGGGTGCGGCCATTTTCTGGCCAATGCTTGAAGCGGATATGGCTTGGAGTATGGTTGAAGGCAAACGAACATAGCGGGGGGCGATATAATAAAAATACACCAATATTTTTGGATTATTATATGTCTCGAATAGTAGAGCTCTTAGTGCACAGTTCGTCCGGGGAAGTACTACCACCTTACCCATTTCCCCCGGGAAGCAGTAGTGCATTTGTATTACTGTGTTTCGTTTAGAAAGGTTAGGGGGCCAGTGAAATTACAGGCATATGAGACTTCACAGAGTTAATATCTCTTCATACGATGTAATTCAGCACACTGATACTTCAAAAAGGAACTTAGGGTCTCTAGACCCTTCAGATTATTTCTCATTTGGCCGTAATAATGTTAAAGACAAATTATGCAATTAAAATTTGTTCTCCCAATAGGCGTAACTCTTCTAACTCAAATCGTCGCTAGAAATCATATCATGTTGACATTTTATAGCTAGATATACCCCGCGTTTGATGGTGTCGATTTATTTTACATCCCACATTACCCAGGACTGTCCTTAATATGTACTAATATTAATCAAAATACCTTCTGGTTGAGATGCACAAGACACGGACTAATGCGCCTATTTGTTAAATGGGAGGTAATGGAAAATATACCTTAACAGCAAATAGCCATGGTTCAAAATGTAGTAAATTATATTCATCTTGAAACAGATTGCGCGGTGGTCGAGATTTTTATATTAAAAAAAAATACTCAAGTAGGTTGCAAACTCAGATTACAAGCCGACAAGATTGCCAGGAACTTCTTGGTAAGCTTATTGAATATTAATGTACGGGACTGCTGAGTAAAATTGTATGACAAGTTTTATACGTTTTAGTATGATTGACGTTCAAGTATGATTCATCCCTTCAGTCTGGTGATCTCTAACTATTGGTGCCTGGGATCATTCTTATAATTGTATACCCTGTAGTATTGACGTTCAAGTATGATCCATCTTTTAAGTCAAGTGATCTATTACCATTGGTGCTTTGTATCATTCTTATGATTATTTACCCTGTAGTATGATTGACGTTAAAGTATGAATCATCCTTTTAGTCTAATGATCTATTACCACAGGTGTTTCGGATTATTCTTATTATTGAAACAAATATTAAATTACAGGCTTCCACCATCACAGAGTGTTGTTCTCTAACTTCTACCGGATTACCAGCCCCGCTACGGATACCGGCGGCTGGGTACGTTTGTTTATTAATCCAAGAGTACAATGGTGATTATAATGGGCAAGGATTTAACTTAACACAATTATATATCTTATTTCTAACACATTTACTTATAAATTTATAAGCGGTCCCTAGCGGTTTCACCCGCGTTCCCGAGGGACGCGATGTTTCTGGTACTAAAAAGTAACAAAAAGGATTTTTCGTGAAAGAAATATTGTCTCAAACTTTCACGTTTTTAATATTAGTAGGGTTATGCAATATTTACTCTTTATTATATACTCTAACTAGTTTGATTTAGTTTACATAGTTATTATTGATTTTTTAAATCTTTTTTTTTAATGTAGCTTACGAATGATTCTGTTGCTGATTCCTTTGTGTTTATTTTTTGATAGTTGTATGTATCATTCTTAACACTAAACATACCATAACCGGGTCAAATGACCCATTTTGAACTTTGCATTGAAAATGCACGTATCATCTTATTGCTTTTGCACATTTGACTTGATCACTTTCTCTTACTAATTAATATACAGTTAAACTATTTATTTCCCTTCCTAACAACCATATTTTATACATTCAGGAAACATATAGTCACATATGACGCTATGGTAGAAATAGGTACCTAGTAAGTGTTGGTATGATTAGTGTTAAGTTTCCTATAAAGTGCTCTTACAAATCTACAATATAAGAAAATATTATATTTTAAGATGTTATTTTAATCTCACCAAATTATTAGTAAATCTAGACACAAGTTTGCCGTGCCAAGTAAAGAAATGTTTGTGAAGCGCAATGCCCATTCGAACAATATTTACACGAACATATTCGAGCACTTTTTCCACCCCTACAACTTTTGCTCTGCATATTTGAATGTTGACTATGTGTCTGGGTATAAAGTATCTGTAGACGTATTCGCTCTAAAAAGTAGGTATTTATCAGATTATTTGGTCCCAATAATACTAAGCTTAGATCAGATAAGAAAATGTTAAAAATAATTCATGAAAAATGTATATTTTTTATTCACTTACATCACCATCAACTGAACTATTGTCGCTAAATATTGTAGCTTTTATTTAACATTGTTAGTTCCTTTAATTCATTTAAGTAATAAAATTAAAAAAAAAACAAAAAACTGTCATAATTCGTTTTTTTTTAAGTTAAAAAAAACCCCTAGAATTAAGTTGCTTAAATTATTGTACAGAATGTTCCCGTACAAACCCAACTCGCAACTGGCCGGCTTATGTAACAAATAATATTTCATTTTGAGGAAATGCCAAATTATCCTTCCTCTTACGGACATTTTGTACAACAAAGAAAACCTATTTGTGTCCGTCAATCATTTATATCCTTGTTATTTTACTTGTTGACTTCCCAGGTACTAGAAACCCTTAGCTCACTTATAATACTAAAGTATACAAGTACAACTACTCCGTCCAATGCTGGACTTAGGCCTCACCTATGGCACGCCACTGAGCTCGATCTTCAGCTCTTTGTTTCCAACCGCTGCCAGCCAGCTTGCGTATATTATCACTCCATCTGGCTGGAGGGTGCCCTACACTACGTTTACAAAGCCGTGGTCTCCACTCTAGAACACATCTACCTCAACAGTTTTCGGTTCTACGGCAAATGTGACCAGCCCGCTGCCACTTCAGCTTGCTAATCCTTTGAGCTATATCGACAACTTTGGTTCTCTGACCATACCAGTTATCTGGGTTTAAACATTTTTTTTACCATAAAAGGATTGTTATAAGGATTTGACAGGCCAGTTGACTTAGTGGTTAGGCACTCTGACTGCCACACCACAGGTCGTAGGTTCGATTTCCACCCAGTAAAAACATTTGTGTGCATAAATATATCTGTTTGTTCTATGTCTAAATATAAATATCTATAAAAGTTATGTATTCAAAATAGTATAATAGTATATGTAGTACACCACTGATTTGGTTTCCATAGTACAAGCTCTGGGGCTCGATTCTGTAAGGAAAATGACACTTACTCGCATATGTTTCGTCGCGGCTTCTATGCTCTGTCTCTGTCGCTTACTACGCTAATACTACTAATCACGTGAGAGGTAGGCTCTTCGAGGCCTCCGTGAAGCGGCTAGCCGACGAAGTTTGTATTAGCTGAATAAGGGGGCTGTTTAGTTTGGAATCAGATGGCCATGCTAACAGCTAAAAACTACGGTCACTCATAAATTTCGGACATTCACCAGAATTAACTCGGTAAATATTAGGGTTAGGTTTTAAAATTACCTGCAGGTACTACAATAAACATGAAAATAAAACCTTTAACGATATATTGCTATGAAACCCTACTCTACGATTTTAACACCCCTTATTCACTTTTTTCCATTATCTGAATAACCACGTTTTTTCAAGCGATCCTTAATAAGATATTGAATTCTATGTTTCCTCATTGTGCACCTTCTTTCTTGAGATTAAATCGTTGTATCTTATCAATTTCAAGCGCAGTATCCGTTTCGATGGCTTTTTCGGGCATCAAATAAATTGGTTCGCGGAAATGTTAGGGGAAAATTGTATGATATTAAACAATACATATTTTATTTTATTTAAGGGAATTTCTAAATGAATTCTTGTAATTGGAGAGAGAAAATGGAGGAGACTAACATTATCATTTGAGGTCGATGAATTCTAACTGAAAATTGGTATTTCAGACAACTTATTTACGTATTTTGTTTGAACCAAGTTCCATTAAAAGTGTTTACAATTTTAGTATCGTGTTTTTTTCCTAAATGTTTCACCTCATATTTATAAAGAGGGGAGAAATATTATGGCTTTATAAGCGTAACTTTAGTAGTAGTGATAGTTTAACTGTAGTAGTTTGAGTAGTCAATTTTTTAGTGCATAGTTCATCAGGGAAACCTTACCCATTTCCGCCGTGCTTACACTTTAGTGCACTTGTACCGCTGTGTTTCGATTAGAAATGTAAGGGGGCCGGTGAAATTACAGGCACATGATACTTAACAACTTCACGTCTCAGGGTCAAAAAAGCATTGGCAATGCCCCTAGTGTTTCAGATATCCATAGGCGGCGGTGTCCACTTACTATCAGGTGGACCGTCTGCTTGTTTGTAGGCCCATATGGCATACAATAATAAAAGTAAAGTAAACTAAAAAAATCTAAGAGATATCTCCATCTCATTCCTATTTCCATCAAAAATCTATCTAAAAACCACGCACGTTTATAAGCACTGCCTTTACATGACGCACCAAAAAATATTTTTGTCCATATCACTCCGTTAAGTGTTGAGTCCCCTTTTTCCATTTGGCTACGAAGCCTTAAAATGGAACCCTTATCGTGAAAGATATTGTCTCTCATGTCAGCAACTGCTTACGACCTTGGACTTTGAACATATGTCAAAATTCCTCAACAGTTAGCCCATTGTATTAGTTTGTTACATAATACTAAGTAAGTACTATAGTGAACTTGATATTCAAACTAAACCGATGAAAATACACCAAATAACATCTTGGTATCAACTTTATCCTGACCTTGATATCGAATTCATTTCATATTCTGTCCGTACAATATTTTACCATACGGTTATACAAGCGTCTCGAGCTACAAAAACACATAAATGCCACATCCACTACTGATTGTACATTGCATGCTCAATATCAGGTGAAGTCTGTCACAGCAATGTATAATTTAAAAGCCCCGCACGCTGCCTACATTTGGCTAACAGCCAGGAAGATTCCATGCGATGCGACAACGTATCGTCATCTTGCGTTCATTCGAGCCTATTGCGGCTTTATGCAAGAATGAACCATGAAGTTGTTTGTATAGTTTATTTGACGTTTAGTTGTGAATGTATCTTGATGAAGTTAATTAATGAAGTCTGCATCAAAACATGACATAATTACTAAACTAGCAACGTTACTGTGGTTTCACGTGTGCTATCGAGGGATGTAATGTACTCCGGGATTAGTATAGCTATTTACTTATTTTATATATATATTATTTATTTATCTTCGCTAGATGGAGCGATGATATAACCAAGCTGGCTGGCAGCGGTTGCAAACAAGAACGAGAGAGCTAGATCGAGCTCAGTGGCGTGCCATAGGTGAGGCCTATGTCCAGCAGTGGACGGAGATAGGCTGCTGATGATTTTTATTTATACACACTAACTCAGAAAATATGTACTTTCTCAATATTACATACGATTAATATAAAAGTCAAAATATGTCTTATTAAAGTGGATATAAGATATCGATTACTAACTTCGAGCCCGCAACTTTAGCTTATGTTATGGTGAATTTGGCTTGATTCCAATTATTCTAGGCCGAAGAACTTATCAGCTATTTTATTGTGTCATCAAACCTAATTCATAATGAGTGTGTAGGTATGAAAATAGGTTGACTTAGATGTTTAAAAATAACTTTTTTGGAGAACGCTGGTATTTATTAAAAAAAAAAAATAATATGTAAATGTCTGTAGAATCATAAGCTTTAGTAACTCATTATTATAGGAGATATAATTTTATCACTACATAGTATACTATGTAATATATAGGGACCTACTCTGTCTCTATGTATGCTTTAATCTTTAAAACTACGGAACGGATTATGATGCGGTTTTTATATATAATACATGTGACATCCCACGGGGACGCGGGTAAAACCGCGGGAGACAGCTAGTTATTATAATATATTAAATTTTAGTGATGTAAAAAAAACCTGTAAGTAAACACCCAGTGCTGTGCATCTTAATTGTGTCTCATTAGTCTACCTCTCCATCTTCTTTAAGTTCATTATATTTTTGTTACACGTTTCATTGTGGAATAAACCTTAATTATTGTTAACAAGGACTAGTCTTATTTGTATTCAAAGCAATTTCCGTGGAATACTGGAGACGATATTATGATGTTATAAGAAGTTTCTTCTTTGACGTTAACATAAAGCTGTAAACTTGACGGGTAGGTAATTTGGTGTAAGATTACCTGTTTGAGTAATTAAAAGGTACCCAGTTGCAACAACGAAAGCCGTTGGGAGAAAGCTTAATATTCGTTTATTTTTCAATCCAACAAAAGATTCGTCACTGTTTTTACATCTTTGTACATCTACTCCTATTATTCTTTTTTTATACCACTTTTGTCGACAAACAAGTACGGTTAACCTGATGGTAAGTTGTCACCGCCGCTCATGGCCATTTGCAACACCAGAGGCATAGCCAATGCGTTGATATCCCTGATACCTGTAGAGGTTAAGTCTCTTGTGCCTGTAATTGCACCAGCCCCTTTACCTTTCTATTCGAAGGTAATAATAGTGCACTACTTTTATTTTTTTTATGTAGGGATATCCTCTGTTGGATACCCGGCGGCTCCGGGGGGGAGCGGCCGGGTTATGTCAGAGTCTAACATAAAACCCCACAGTGTTCTTATATGTTGCTGCTGGCTGGGTATACGGGGGCGCCGAGGCATTCGTCCGCGTACCCTGCAGCGACGGCCTGGTGGAGGCCACGTCTCGTTGACGACGAAGACGAAAGCGAGAGCTCTCGTCCTCACGCCTCGCCTTAAGTAGCGTGCGGGAACACACGCACTACTACCCGAGCCCGATTGTGCTGTGCGGCGGACTCCCCCGATTCTGCAGCAAGGTGATGGTACTTCCTCGAACTCTTCACTAAGAGCTCTATTACTCTTATTGTTTGTAATGGCTGGTGAAAATAATGATTTAAAAAAATGGCTACTTTCGGCATAAGCTCAGGCATGAAATGGGAGGAAAAACAATAGCTAGCGAGCTGTAGCGAGTGCGGACAATCGAGCCTGCTCCGGATGGGTAGGTGACCTCGATACTTCGTGCATTGTGCCACGTTAGCTGCCCATAGCAATTACAAACTTAATGTACCGTAAATTAGACTCAAATTGCATGGAGCGGTCAAATTGAACTATCGTCCATTAGTAGTGAATACTTGAAATGCATTATAAGTCTTACTAAAGCATGTAATATAAAAAATGGCCAAGACTTGGAACTGTAAAAAGTTATGATATCTAATGTGGACCAAGTTAGGGCATCATTAAAAAAACAACGGTTGCACGCCGGGAGTGCCGGCAGAAGTGAAAACTTGAACATTAACGTTGTGCATTTTTACCGTCTTACGAATTTTCGAACAGGTCACATGTCCTGACGCGAGTTTAACATTTTATATCCATCGCAAGAAAAGTTCTCAAAGCCGCTAAAGAAGTTTTCACTTCAAAAATTCAAAATTCTAAACGTAAATACTTACTAAGACTTATAATAGAATCCTTTTAGAAATTCATGTTATACAAGCAATACTAAGGAAACCAGTCGCAAAGCTAGATTACTGTCTTTCAAGACATTATAAATTACATCTTTTTCAATCTTTTACATCATTTTTAATAAGCAAATATGCAATCAAGAAAATATTTGAAATAAATACTAAAACATCACTTGTTTAATTCTTACACATTTATATTTGTGTTTGTTTCTTATTAATATTTGTGTTATAAGCAGTAAACGAGCGCCATTATCGCCAACAAACTGTTGTTCACTTTGGCGATTTTTGTTATCCATGTAAACTGCATAATATTTATTGAATAAATGAGTTATAAAAAAAAAATACCTCGAGAAGAATCATTCAAAATTCAAAAAATTCAAAATTCAAAACAAATTATTCAGTTTAGGCCCTCGGAGGGCACTTATGAAGGTCAAATTAAAAGTTACTGAAGCTACAACCGGTCCGGAAGTCCGCTTTCAACTGAAAAGAACCGGCAAGAAACTCAGCAAGGTTACATTCTTTTTTATTATATAATTTTTTATATAAATTTTATCTATTCTGACTTTTTGGCTATTTTATAATTGCAATTTTACATAATTTATTGTTAGGTAATTGAGAACGCAACTATTTAATTATTTTTGTTGGTACTACTGTGAGCCATCATAATTGTTATGTTGGCAACTTTGTTCCTTTTTTTTTTTCGCTGATGTATTTTATATCCTGTGCCCTGTGGAAACTTTCATTAAATACGTTCGTGCATTTCACAAAGACAAAACAGTATTTTACTTTTCCAACCCATGAATATCTTCATGGTACCAGAGCGTGGTTGGAAAATAAAAAAAAAAGTAAAAAAACTTTGAAACTGTGAAATCAGGCCACGGCGTGTTCGCCCCGTCATACATTTTTGAGGTTATAACCAAAGTCGCAACACGTGCTCTAAAGAATGTCTACGTCCAGCACAGGCCATAATCCGTTTCACATAGACCGCCTCGTCGGAAGAGACAATTACGCGAGTTGGAAATTTGCTGTGGAAGCATATTTCAAGTTGGAAGATTTGTGGAGTTGTGTCGAAGGAACTAACAATGATGCCAGAAAGGAAACGAAGGCGAAGTCAAAGCTTATCCTACTGCTCGATCCGGTCAATTATGTACATGTTCAGAGTGCAAATACATGTAAAGATGTCTGGAACAGCTTGCAGCAAGCATTCGATGATAGCGGGTTGTATAGAAAAGTTGCCTTGCTGAGAGATCTCATCACAACCACATTGGACAGTTTCCGTAATGTAGACGACTATGTGAACAAAATTATGTCAACGGCTCATAAGCTCAGGAATATAAATTTCGACATTGATGATGAATGGCTGGGGACACTGATGTTGGCTGGCTTACCGGACACATACAAGCCAATGATAATGGGATTAGAGAGCTCAGGGATCAAGATCAGTGCAGACTCAATAAAAACAAAACTCCTGCAGGAAGTTCAATGCTCAGAAAGTACAGCATTCTTCACTAGGAAGACAGCCAGTCATGGGAATCACAGTACAGGAAAGGCCTATAATCAGAAAGGGCCCCGATGTTATAACTGCAATAAGCATGGACACTTTGCCAAGAACTGTCGTGCTCCGAAGAAGAAATATACAGAAAAGAATAATACAGAAGAAAATAAGAGTTTTATTGCAGCTTTTTCAGCTTGCTCACAGGCCATGAATCCGGACCTTTGGTATATAGACTCAGGTGCCTCCATGCACATGACCAATAGATGTGATTGGATGTATGATAAAACAAGTCCACCGATACCTACCATAACTGTGGCCAGTAAGACACCGCTACCTGTGGAAAATATGGGAAAGGTTAATTTATTTCTAAATGGTAATGAACAAAATAAAATTCAGGTAAGAGATGTTTTATACATACCTAAACTTGCTGCTAATCTCTTATCAGTAAGTGCTATGGTGAAAAGTGGCTGTAAGGTAAACTTCAGAGATAAATGTTGCGATATTTTTGATAACAATAATAAGTTCCTCTGTTCAGCCACATTAGTAAACAACTTGTATCAATTGAACACCCACAGAGAAGTCTTTTCTAACCTATCATGCTCAGATGATTTAAATGATATAGTCCTATGGCATAGACGCATGGGACATCTTAATTTTTCAGACATCAACAAATTACCGGAGTGTGCAGAGGGAGTAAAACCTCATCCTGAGAAAAGTAAAGCATCATTGACATGTACCACCTGCTTGGAAGGTAAACAAACCAGATTGCCTTTCAATAACATTGGCTCCAGAGCTACACACCCACTACAGCTCATTCACACAGATTTATGTGGACCGATGGAGCAAACATCACTTGGCGGTATGAAGTATTTCATTACTTTTATTGATGATTTTACAAGAAAAGTGTATGTTTATTTTTTGAAAGACAAATTGAATATACTTGAAGTGTTCAAAGATTACAAATGCAAAGTTGAGAATGAACTTGGTTCTAAAATAAAAATTGTTCGGTCAGACAATGGGAGAGAATACTGTAACAAAGATTTTGACACTTTCTTGAGTAGGCATGGAATAGAGCATCAAACTAGTATACCATATTCACCCCAACAGAACGGCCTAGCAGAAAGGATGAACAGGACCCTAGTTGAAAGAGCTAAGTGTATGTTATTTGATGCTCATTTGTCAAAACAGTTTTGGGCAGAAGCACTAGCGACTGCCGCCTATATAGTTAACAGATCACCTACTAAATCACTTGATGGTAAAACTCCAGTAGAAATGTGGTCAGGTAAGAAACCTAACTTATCAAATGTAAAGATTTTTGGTTCTGAAGTAATGGCTCAAATACCTAAAGAAATACGTCAAAAATGGGATTCTAAATCTAGAAAGTATATATTTGTTGGTTATTGTGAGTCCAGCAAAGGATATCGGTTACTAGATCCTGACACTAATAAAATTATAAAGAGTAGAGATGTGGTATTTTTAGAAAATGTTCAGAAACTTGATCCTAACATGTACATATGTAACATTGAACCTGAAATACAGTTACCTGAGGAACCTATCAAAGAAGAATCCCAAAGCAGCTCAGATCATTCTTCAAGTGATGATTATCAATCAGGGGATAATGATGACCCATCCTACATACCAGAGGAATCAGTGGACCTTTCAACACCTGCACGTATTATAAGCTTACGTCCACGTAGAGCTGTTCAGCATGCAGAAGTGGATGACCATGATGTGAGTTACTTTTGTCCAGTATTTAATTTGAGTGACCCCATCACTGTTGATGAAGCTCTTTCATCCACACATGCTGACCAGTGGAAAAGGGCCATGCAGGAGGAATATGATTCCTTGATAAAGAATAAAACATGGTCATTAGTAGACTTACCATCAGATAAAAGATCTTTGCCATGTAAATGGGTATTTAAAAGTAAAACAAATGATAAAGGTAAAATTGTTCGTTTTAAAGCAAGATTAGTCATTAAGGGGTGTGCCCAGAGAAAATGGAATGACTACGAGGAGGTCTATGCCCCAGTGGTAAGATATACTTCAGTCAGGTTCTTGCTTGCTTTAGCTGCTAAATACGACTTAGAGACGATTCAGATGGATGCAATCAGTGCATTTCTTCAGGGCGATATAGACACTGAAATCTACATGTCACAACCAGAAGGGTATAAAGAAAATGATCAGGTATGTCTCCTACTTAAGTCGATCTATGGACTTAAACAAGCTAGCCGTCAGTGGAACCTAAAATTGAACAATGTTCTACTCAAAATAGGACTGGAAAGATCAAAGATAGATCCTTGCATTTATTATTGTGTGAATGAGTCAAAAATAATTTATATTGCTGTTTGGGTAGACGATTTTATGATTTTTACAAATAATAAGAAAACTGCAACAGATATTCAAGAGAAACTGCAACAGGAACTTTGTATGAAATATTTAGGTGAGATACAGCAGTGTATAGGTATGAATATACATAGAAATCGTGAGACAGGAGAAATCATGTTAGATCAAGAGAAATACATAAACATAATATTAGAGCGATTTGGCATGTCTGAGTGCAAACCTGTTCGCACTCCGATAGAGGTTAATGTTAAATTTGAGAAGAAACCTGAAAATGAAGATAGCATTTTCCCATATAGAGAAGCAGTTGGATGTCTGATATATTTGGCACAAGTTACAAGACCCGACATCACCCATGCTGTGAACAAATTAAGTCAGTACTGTAATGATCCAGGAATACAACACTGGCTTAGAGTAAAGCGAGTCATGAGGTACTTACAAGGAACTAAAAGTTTGAAACTATGTTACTTCAGAGAAGAGTCCAGAGAAATAACTGGATATTGTGACGCAGACTGGGCAAACGACCCACAAGATAGAAGGTCATGCACAGGTTATACTTTAATTTTCCAAAATGCATCTATATCTTGGAATTCATGCAAACAACAGACTGTGGCGCTATCCACGGCAGAGGCCGAATATATGGCAATGGCTTCGGCAACCCAGGAGGCTTTGTGGCTACGACAACTGCAGAGTGAGCTCGGTCAAGGAGTGGACAGTGCGTTAATTATCTACAGTGACAATCAAAGTGCAATAAAACTAGCATCAAATGACTGTTATAAGCCTAAAACTAAACATATAGACATAAGATTACATTTCCTCAGAGAAAATATTGTTCAGTCTAAAGTTAAATTTGTATTTGTGAATGGTTGTAACATGGTAGCTGATAATTTAACTAAAGGCGTAACACTTGTAAAACATTTGTATTGTATTAGCGAAATGGGATTGCGTTCTAGAGGGAGTGTTAGGTAATTGAGAACGCAACCATTTAATTATTTTTGTTGGTACTACTGTGAGCCATCATAATTGTTATGTTGGCAACTTTGTTCCTTTTTTTTTTTCGCTGATGTATTTTATATCCTGTGCCCTGTGGAAACTTTCATTAAATACGTTCGTGCATTTCACAAAGACAAAACAGTATTTTACTTTTCCAACCCATGAATATCTTCATTTATATTTAGCAATATCAAAATACTTATAATAGGTAACATTAAAAAACAAAACAAAAAAAAAAAAATTACAAGACTACATACTAGAAAATAACAATATTTACCTAAATATTATAAGTACCTACTTACAACTACAGAGAGCAACTATTTCCATACATTTTTATCTTCAATATAATGAACTACCTTGTAATACGCTTTTTCTTTCAAAACTTTCCTAATATAATTTTTAAATTTATGATCAGACATTTTGGTAACTGAGAGCGGTATCTTATTATAAAATCGAACACAATTACCAAGAAATGACTTGTTAACTTTAGTTAGTCTAAAGTATGGAACAACTTACTTCTCCCTTTGTCTTGTATTTATACTATGAATATCCAATTTTGCCTCAAACATTCCTATGTTTCTACGAATAAACATTATATTTTCATAAATATATAGTGAAGGTAATGTCATTATATTTATTTCCCTAAATAAATCTCTTAATCATTCACAGGGACCCATACTGTAAATTGCACGAATCGCTCTTTTTTGTATAATAAATATTGATTCTATATCCGCTGCTGCTCCCCAAAACAAAATACCATAGGACAAGAGGCAATGAAAATATGCAAAATAAACTAATTAGGTTGGCGTTTAGGAAATGAATATCATTATAACTTTTATAAGATTCGTGGTATTTTTTATCTTTAAGAGCTGTGGATTATTAATAGAAATAAACTTTTATGACATCAAATTAATATAACACCATAAGTGCTTTAACTCTTTGTTACACCTTAACATGCCTTCTTTGTATAAATTCCATTAATTTCATGTAAATCGTTTGTACACTTATACTTTTATCAAAAGCTTGATTTAAAATAACTATGTGCAGTTCATATTTAAGAGCACTTGAGTATGCAATACGGAGAAATGTGTTAAATTAGTTCTATTTTTCGACACTCGATTTTATAGTTTAAATACAGTTTATCCACAACAACAAGAATTATGGCTAGACCACCGGCAAACAGTACATCGTGAATATTTTGAAACTATTTTTGTAAATATACTAACGACCATTTTCCAATTTAATAAGATTTTATCAATTCTATAAGTCACAAAAATATCTTGTACAGCATAGAAATAAATTCACTCGCCAAATCATTGCGGTTTTCGCTGTCCCGTCTCTCATTCATTGTGTGGACAGTCTTATCTGTATAAGTCATTTACCAAGACAAAGAAACTGTATAATTCGACTGCCACACTGACATCTGTGGCTCGATTCTGTAACGATAATGAAACTCGAGGATGTTTCGTCGCGGTCTCTATGCTCTGTCTCTGTCGCTTACTACGCTAATACTACTAATCACGTGAGAGATAAGCTGTCCGAGGTCTCCGTGAAGCGGCTCGCCGACGAAGTTTGTATTAGCTGAATAAGGGGGCTGCTTTGTATACATCTGACTCGAGGAAAATTCAAAAGATACTCTTTGCCCTTTTAATTTGTCGGAATAAACAAGAAGTCGAGAGGGCAAACACAATCATCTTGAAATGGAAATTACCTTGTGGCGGAGATAGAATAAATATGAAGAAAATTGTTATCCACGCGGTATTGTTTGTGAATCAAATACTGAGCGGCAGTGTGTGAACTTGAGGTCACACGAAAAATGGGTGAAAATGAACATGGAGTTATTGTTTTCTATTTACTTTTTCAGCTTGTAAATTTATATTTTTGTAGTGTTTCCTCTTTGGACTTTATTATGAATGAGTCTATATTTGAAACTAGAACTAAAACATACTTATTCTTTTATTACGTACTAGAGTTCACTGAATCTTGGCATTATAACATGTCCATATATTTTTTTAAATAGGTGCTTTGTTTCTGGATTCTGCCCTCTGCATACATACAATCACAAAAAAATCACATTATCTCTTTATAATATTATTTATAATATGTTTATTTTTCAAATTTTTATACTGAGTTCCATTTTCAGGTAGATCGGTCGTAAATGGAAACTTTCACATTATTAATATTGGTAGGATGTCAGATTACAGCTATTTCCAATGTGTACAAAATATCGATTAACTAAGCGTCGAAAGCGACTAAAGTCACTACGTAACTTATGACCGTTAACCTTTAGAGTGTTCTCAAAGTGCGATGTATATGCCAAAAAACTGTGATGCAGTATCGCAAATATTATTTTTATTTTTAGGGTTTCGAAGGTATATAATGAACGCTTTTAGTTCCGTCTGGTTCTTCTGCCTGTATGTCACAGTTAGCTCTTAGACTTTTATTTTTATGTTCATCCACATTTGCGTATAAGGGACTAGTAGCGTCGGCTGCGTTCCCGTGGGATGCAACATTTTCCTGGAATAAAAAGTAGCCTAAGTTAGTCTTTATTGGATTAATTATCTATCTGTGAATTTATATTAATATCTACGTGTCGATCGTTTTGGCTAAATTTGTTTAGACCAAAATTCTGCCAGACGTACTGTGTCATCTGTAGCATTATACAGGTCTTCTGGCGTGCAAGATGAGGGGCACGCAGGGCACGACAATAGATGTGCCACTGTCTGAGGGGAGGCGCCGCAAGTGCACTGGTTGATGGTGCTGTAACCCCATCGGCACAGATTGTCCCTGTAACTGCCGATTTATATAGATATGATTTTTTTATGCCAAGAATGCCGTCACCGGGCTCGACGGTCCACCTGATGGTAAGTAGTCATCATTTCCTACAGACATTTGCAACACCAGAGGCATTGTTGATGCGTTGTCGACCCTGAGACCTGAAGTTGGTAGGTTTAATGTGCCTGTTATTTCACCGCCTTTTTACCTTTCTTACGGAATCTCAGTAATTCAATAGCACTACTGCTAACGGCGGAAATAGTAATGTTGTAGTACTTTCCTGGACGAAAACTAAACACAGCGCTCTACTTCTTTAAAATCTGTCGATATAATAAATGAGTTATAGTTCTGTCATCTAAATATTGGGTATCATGAGTTATATCGCAACTTTATTTTTATATACCACTTAGGCCGACAAACAAGCAGATGGTCCACCTGATGGTAAGTGGTCACCGCCGCCTATGGACATTTGCAACACTTGGGGCATCGCCAATGCGTTGTCGACCCTGAGACGTGAAGTTGTTAAGTCTCATGTGCCTGTAATTTCACCGGCCCCCTTACCTTTCTAACCGAAACACAGTAATACAAGTGCACTACTGCTTCACGGCGAAAATGAGTATGGTAGTACTTCCCCGGACGAACTCTGCACTAAGAGCTCTACTACTCTAAAAACATTCACCGGTCTGATTAATCAAACACACGTAAAAAAAAATATTTAAAAATTCAAAATTATTTGCACTTATGATGGCTAAAGCTCATGAACTTACCATTAGTTCGGAAATACCTTTTAAGTCTTTAAATGTTGATCCACATTAAAATGCCTGGCGTTTTAAGTATACGACATCGATCATACCATGCGACACGGGGGAACGACCGCCTGACTTTGCTTTCAGCTTGAAACGTTGGATTAATGTACCTGCAGAACTTCAAGAAAATTGTGCAGGTAATGTCGACAATGTGCATCAATCCCGAGATTTTAGATTGTGATCGAATATAAACTACGGACGTTGGAAGGAGTAACCGTAGTGAAAAATAAATAACGTCACAACTGTTATAATAATATTGTACAATTAAATAAAAGTACCTGGATGGCCGAGCTTTGCTCGGGTTTTCTTTACTAAATAAATGAATTGAAAAATAAATGTTGTATATAGTCTATCTGTCTGTCTGTTCCCGGCTCATTTCCAAAACAGCTGGTTGATTTTGACGGTACTTTTACTGACTAACTTAGGCTACTGCGGGAGACAGCTAGTAAGTACTAAGTGCGCGACCGTCTACAAAAACAAGCCTTCTGGACTTCCGTGAAGAAATTGAATATTGAAGTTATCCTAATCTAATAGGCCCTTTTAAAAGCTGACATTGTTAAGGAAATAAATATCCTATGGGGTTAAATTAAGCTTCATCATAAAATTAACCATCAGATCAGTAGATGCGCCTTATTTTTAAAGCAATAAAGATGATTTTTCAATAACTATCGTAGCTGTCAAAGCGGGTTTTTTACGGCGAAAATATCCAATCCTGATCGAAAATCCATGGATTGATAAACCTTTTGACAGTAATTTTAATACACGTAATGTCAAAATTCTACTTCAATCTTGCGATTTGAGATCGGGATCGTATATTAATTTTCGCCGTTAGATGTCCACTTTAATAAGAATAGGATGTTGTAAAGGAAAAAACTATAGTATTAGAATACTGAGAATGAGGTTTCTTTACCACTTTGTATTATAAGTTAAGTAACATTTTCTCTTTTAATTGTGAATAATTTTCTCTAATTTCTTCATATAAAAAGGATAATGTTACAATTGTCCTTTTCAATGAAATGTTTCCGCAGGACATTAATTATATTTAAAATTATGCTTTGGTATAAAGTTTATAGTATAAAGGCTTCTGCAGTTAGATTGCGGCTACATTGTGACACATATTATTTAACTAGCCGTCCCACGGCTGCACCCGCGATACCGAAGATTAACATTTTTGCCGCACAAAAAGTATCCTATGTGTTATTTCAGGGCATTTTCTATATTTGTGTTAAGTTTAATTAAAATCCGTTTGGTAGTTTTACAAAATTTCGCATTTATGATATTAGTAGCATTTAGCCTTTTTTTTAATTTTTAAAAATGTTTATGGTCGAATTTCGATCAATGAGCGAACACTAGTAGGTGAAATGTAATTTCATACGTCTTCACTGAGACAATCTTTTTGAGTAAAACATTATTTGGCCTCAATATAACATTCCTTTTTGTTTATAAAGGAACAATAATTTCAGAGCTTATTGATTTTCTCATGGTCTGATATCAGGTCATTGATCTCTTTAATGATATTCAAAATTATATTGAAAAAACACAATTTTAATACAAGCCCGAGGTAGATCGGAATAATTTTTAACTTTTGCTTTGTCTTTGCCCCTTATACAGCTAATACAAACGAGCCGGCGCACAGAGCTTACCTCTCACGTGCTTGCGTAGTTAGCAAAAGAGACAGAGCATAGAGGGCGTGACGAAACATCCTCGAGCTAGTGTCATTTCCTTTACAGAATCGAAGCCCTGATCACCGCATCGGAGACAATCGAGATAAAGCTTGGAGCGAGCTCGTTACAGCGTGCATTACATTTGTACCTGCTGGTACTCTGGCAATAGACCGAATTATATAATTATTAAATTTAGATTATATCTTAAAGTCGCCATTACCGGCACATGTTGCTATGTTAGAGTTGCAACACGTTTATGCTTAGAGAATTATGTTTTTGAGTGTATACAAAAATTCCTTAAAAATTACCATTCGTGCCGGGTGTCTCTCAAAGTTTTTATCCTTAAGAACTTTGAAGATAATTGATTTGGAGTTATTACATAAGATCTTCAATTAATGTTTAGAGGTTTTTCATGTTTCGCCATAACAGCATGCAATTTTATTTAATTTTTAATTGAAAGGAATCTATTGAGTCAATACTAATTCAAAAATAATAAATAAATTGAAATCGGTAATACAGCTCATGTCAATTAAATGGGTATGAAATACTCGTATTACAAAATAAAGAAAAATAGCCTTAGGATGTTTTGTATGTCAAAAACTCTGTTAAATGATAAAACGAACATTCAATTAACCATTTCATCAGTTTAATTTTAAATAATGTCAAAGGTAATTCCCGCAATGCCTAAGGTATTTTATTATAAATATTTACTTTATTAGGAACGTTTTCGAAATTATTTTAAAAATATTGCCAAATCAGTCCAGTCTCTCAAGCAATGCACTAACCAAAGAATAGCATTTATTGTTATTAATAAAGAAAGCTGCAACACCGTAAGAGTTTTATTTCAGCAATACACTAACGCTTACAGATTATATTAAATCTAACCTATAAAATTGCAATCGACAAAAGCTGACTCGAGATTTGCGAGTTTCAGCTCCATTGTGTTCGGTTCTTCACATAACGTATCCACCCACAGTGATGCTTGTACTGAATGGGAAGAACCTTTTTTTTTTCTTTTTTTTATACGACAATGGCCGACTAATAAGTAAACGGTCCACCTGATGGTCACCCCCACTTTTGGACATTTGCAACACTTGGGGCATCGCCAATGCGTTGTCGACCCTGAGACGTGAAGTTGTTAAGTCTCATGTGCCTGTAATTTCACCGGCTCCCTTACCTTTCTAGCCGAAACACAGTAATACAAGTGCACTACTGCTTCACGGCAGAAATGGGTAAGGTGGTAGTACTTCCCCGGACGAACTCTATACTAAGAGATCTACTACTCAAGCTAAATTACACCAATAATAGACCATTCAAAAGTGACTGTCACTTAACCGAATTCAAAATAAGATGTTCGCGTATTCCTATCGGCTGACGATATAAGTATGATATGTGATAAAACAAAACACCAATTAATAAACAAACGCTAGAATTCGACAATAGAATTTCATGTTTTAAAATAAAATTCATTTGAAATTTGAAATCCACGCCAAACCACAGTCAATTTGCATTATTACATTAAAAGGTCGAAACTATAATACGGCAACTTCATAAGTATTACATTTAGAACCTATTTCCGTATACTAGTGGTTGCAAAGCGATCGAAATTCGACCGTAATTCCATATATATTTTAAGTTGAACATTAATGAGGTTTTTTTTTGTCAGAGTATATTATAACAAAGCTTATGACAAATACGTCATTATATATTTGACATTGGCAGCATGAACGAAATATGTGTGTGTGTGAAAAACGCCTGGTAGTGTGTGTAATATGTATTTTTAACGCATTTTATATAAATACAATAGCTTCATGCACTTCTTGTTCATAAAAACTGTAACTGTGTCAAATTTCAATCAATACATATAATATATAGATGACTAGCTTTCCCCCGCGGTTTCACCCGCATTCCCGAGGGATTTTACATTTTCCCGGGATAAAAAGTAGCCCATATATTATTCCAGGATATGCTCTAGGTATGTGCCAAGTTTCATACAAATCTGTCAGGTAGTTCTTGCGTGATATAGTAACAAACATACATGCATACAAACATTCGCATTTATAATATTAACAGGATAAATGGTGGAGGTGTAATTGAAAAATATTCTTGTACAAAACATGGAAAAATACACTGAGAATAAAAACTCTTCTAAGTATTATTATCTTTTTTAACCGACTTCCAAGAAGGGGTTCTCAGTTTGACAAGCATGTTTTTTTTGATTGATTGGCAGTTTGCATTTGTGTATTGCTAAGTAGGGTCCTGTCATACGATGTATTTTTGTGTTACCCCATTTAGATTCAGCTTGTAACATAATATTGTATATAATTTACATACCTACATTATTTACATATTGTAAAGTCATCTTCTTCTTCACTATCACTAGATAGTACAAAACAAAGTCACTTTCTCTGTCTCTATATCCCTATGTATGCTTAAATCTTTAAAACTACGCATCGGATTTTGATGCGGTTTTTTTAATAGATATAGTGATTGAAGAGGAGGGTTTTTATATATAATACATGTGACATCCCACGGGAACGCGGGTATAACCGCGAGGGACATATATTTAAGGAAAATAGGGTTTCTTTGACGCACCATCACTTCAAAACTACTGAACATATCGGGATGAGACTGCTAGCATTCGACGCGGAATTTTTCCTAGATAGTTGCTTTGGTATAAAGGCTTCTGCAAGTTAGATTGCGGCTACAAAGTGACACTTATTATGAAATTAATTTAAAATACGGCCAGTAATATAGTCTAAATAGTGTTTTTAAATTTAATATCTTAACACACGGTCATCCGATCCCAAACTAAGCAGAGCTTGTACTATGGAAACCAGATAACTTATCTACTACATCTACATTTTTTTTATTTAAAATACACACTTATATTATAGATAGGTACTTACACCCAGACACAGAACGAACAGACATGTTCATGCACACAAATATTTGTCCTGGGTGGGAATCGAACCCACGACCTGTGGCGTGACGATCTGGGTGTCCAACCCCCTAACCTCACCCGTCAATTAACAACTTTGTAATTTCAAACTTCAAAAAATTATAATAAATAGCCGGATGTAGTGTTACTCCTTGAACATTACGTATTTTCATCAGAATTCTGTAACAAAGTAGTTGGTACCATATACAATTTTCCAATAAACCTTTTCTGTATTTTAGCTATAAAGAGGAAGTGCTAGAAAAATGGTCATAAATAAATAAACTCTCCAATGGGCCATAAAGAAAGGTTTATTATATCCGTAACTTTTGTTACAATGTTATTTTTGTTCTGTGCTCGCACTATAAACTATCTAAGCACGGTCTAGACTTTATTCATTTTAAATCCCTTTATTACTTTTATATAACTTACCGCAAGTCTAAACTATCCACACACATAATATAATGCGAAAGTAACTCTGTCTCTATTTGTTTGTTAATTTAATTCATGATTAATAGCTTAGCTGATTTTACTGAAATTATGCAACAAAATATTGTGCATTATTTCCGAGGTTTTAAGCTATTTTTTAATACGCTTTTATTAGCTTCAGACGTATGTTAGTATGTAACGGAATCTTTGAACATGATTTTGACCCGCTTCAAAACGTCGGATTAACTCGAAATTTGGCATACTTGTTAAGACCGATGACAATTCAATATTATAAACATTTTGACCCGTTATCCTTACTAGGATAATCAGGATCAGCGATTTTTGTTTTCCTGAGACCCGGAAGGTCAAGACCAATAAAGGAATCTACCAGGCGCGCCGATCACCTATTGCTCGGATAAGTTACCGACTGTGCTTATGATAAAATTTTCGGAGAGGGAACCTGAGAACCACCTATCTCATCCACATATCCACATATATCAAATATTTTTTATTGTAAAAAAAGCGTGGGGTGCTTTTTAAGATATTATCAAAATGATAATCCTTCTACTCATATCTGTCAATAAAATATTTATAACTATTGACACCATGCACCCCACGCTTTCTTTACAATAAAAAAATATTTTTTTCTTATTTACACTATTCTTAATAAATTTTTACAAAATTGTTTTTTATTTTTTAGTTGGATTTTCTGTAAAAAGCGTATTTTTTTAGTTTTTTTAAACTATTTTTTTTTTTCAACATAAACGTGAAAGTTTGTGATAATTAATGTTTGTTTCTCTTTCTCGTTAAAACTACTGAAAGGATTTGGATAAAACTTGGCACAAAGATAGTTTATAACCTGGATTAACACATAGGATACTATTTATCCTGGGAAAATGTAACAACTCGGAAAATATAGATGCATTCTCACAAACATTCGCATTTATAATTTTAGTAGGATGAAATAATTCGTCATTAGTAAGTAATAGCCGAATTGAACGGGTAATTACACTACAACATTTATTGTTATAAATAAGGGAGGAATGTAACCACTTACATATAAACATGCAATAGTTTGTGTTGTTAGATCGGTCGAGTCGCACACTGTATGTGAAAAAATAGATCTATAGCAAAATAGTCCCTATATCATAGTTTTAGTGGCTACTAGCTGTCCCCCGCGGTTTTACCCGCGTTCCCGTAGGATGTCACATGTATTATACATAAAAACCTTTCTCTTCAACCACTCTATCTATTAAAAAACTGCATCAAAATCCGTTGCGTAGTTTTAAAGATTTAAGCATACATAGGGATATAGGGACAGAGAAAGCGACTTTGTTTTATACTATGTAGTGATTATCCTTAAACACACTAGGCTTAAGTGAAGGCCTGGGTTAAAGAAAAATCTTCAGAGAAGCTAACAAAACTAACCTATACCGTGCATTCTATATAGTAGATGAAGCGTCCATCCATCCCAAATTTCCTCCTCCATTTTTGCGGCCAACTCCGATTTCGTGATAAGATCTACATCGATTAAGTCGTAACAAGTTCCCAAGCTCTTCTTATCTTTAAAACTTTTATTAACTTTACCAACAGTAATTAGGAACAAGATCTCCGCCAAACAGTAAGTACTTTACTGAATGATTAGGGCCGAATACAGTTTGCTTGTTGGCTTTTTATCAACATTTTTCCGGCAAAATTGGACTTGTATTTCCTTGGCGTTTTGTTCGTAAATGTAGCGAAAAACTGCTATTATTTTTTTAGGAGGCATCTGTCTCAGCAGTAGTCTACCTAATTGAAAAAGGCATGAACTTAATAAGAATTCGGTGACAAAGTTAGTAATGCATTTTTTTTGGGGATGGTAAAAAGATGATGTCTTATATATCTAACTAGCTGTCCCCCGCGGTTTTACCCGCGTTCCCGTGGGATATCACATGTATTAAATACATGTGTGTCATAAAAACCTTCCTCTTCAACCACTCTATCTATTAAAACCGCATCAAAATCCGTTACGTAGTTTTAAAGATTTAAGTATACATAGGTACATAGGGATAGAGAAAGCGACTTTGTTTTATACTATGTAGTGATGATATCTATGTATAAATAAATAAATAGATAAATATCGCACATGGTTGCCCTGATTCCAAAGTAAGCAGAATGTACTGCTTGTACTATGGCTACCAGGTAACTGATTTACTACATATACGACTTTTTGAATACATATTATAACTTCGAATATTTCTACGAATACTTCTTTAAATATTTACATCCAAACACAGATATTCATGCACACAAATGTTTGTCCTGGGTGGGAATCGAACGACCTGCGGCTTGGTAGTCAGGGTCTCTAACCACCAAGCCAACTGACCCAAATATAAATATAATATGTCTGAAGATAAATACAAGGATGGGATTAATTCAGAGATACTAAAGCCGAAATAATAATCTTTAGAATTGTTGTTCTTTATGTCCGTTTATAACTCAATAAGTAATGAAAAATAATAAATATATCATCCGAAAGCGGATGACACCGCAGGCGACATATACTTTTTTATGAACATACAACTTGGCCTTATTAACGTGAAATAAAAACCCGGGATGGGCTAACACTTGGACGGTTCAGTACAATCATTTTCATTATGACCTTTTGAAGTGAAAACTTCTTTAGCGGCGTTAAACACTTTTCTTGGGATGGGTATAAAATGTTAAACTCGCGTCGACACGTGACCTGACCGAAAATTCGTAAGACGGTAAAAATGCACGACTGATGGTAACGTACGGTATGATAACAGCATCATTCAGCCTATTGACGCCTGTAACACCATGTGTATCAATCGCCCGTGGTTGACCCTGAAAAAATCTATTCTTGAAGAACTGTACTCACAACTATTTAGATGATCTATTTAGACCTTTAAAAGAAATTACAATAAATCTGATAATTTTGAGGACCTTTGCTTTCATGACAAATTAGACTATATGTCTATCAAAATATTTCAAGTGTGAAGTTCTTAATTTTTTATATCATTGTTTGTAATATAAAACAATTAAATTTAAAGACGTTTTATAAAAGCCTGTCAGCAAAGTTTGTCTGTATAGCAGGCCTTTTGTTTTATGAAATGTTAGGAGGTAAAAGGCATTTTATAGATATTTTTTCCATCAGACAGATTGACCTGATGGAAGATAAGTCAACGCCGTCTTTGTACTAAAATGAAAATAGATAGGGTGGTTCTAAGTACTTCCAAAGCTAAGCTGCAAGAACTCTACTACTCCTAAAAATATATCATTAGTCATATATTTAGGTTCTCGTGTGGCGACCACGTACAGAAAAACGCTGAGTGGGACGACGACCTGGTCATAGTCGCTGGAAGCCGGCTCAAGACCGTTCGACATGGAAATCCACCGGTGAGGCCTACTTCTAGTAGTGGACATCCCTGGACTGATATGATGATGATGAGTCATATTTTGTTGCATTCATCTCTGTCCCAAATAGCAGAATAAATAATTAAAAATAAAAAAACGTGTGTGTGTGTACTTATGTACGCACGTAAGATGTTATATCCGAAATTAAAGGTGAGAAGAACTGCACTAAAAGCAATTTTTACTATTTAGTCGTGAAATTGTAGTGTCCAAACTCTTTGCACCTATCTGTAGCAACGAATAATATTTTTTGACGTTGTTGGGTTATTATTGACAATAACATAATTACTCACTCATTGACACTGACAGTTGCGATTTGTCCGATGTTCCGGAGAGACCGTTATCAGCTAACTTCATCCGTGAGAATTTTGCGTGACTGATGCGCGTTCATCTTTAAATTACACTCTCGTCATTTTACATATAAAACTTTTCAACTTAAGGAAAAGAAAGTAAAATTAGTACCAGTTTTAACAATGGCAAAAAAATCAATGCCTTATTTTGGCCCTGGGGGAGTATGTACTTGTCATTCTAAGCTACTGAAGCTACCACCGCATATCAGAATTAAACAGAAACGAACTGGAACGATATTGAAAACAAGAACTAAACTGAAACTGACACTGTATATGTGTACTCAACAAAGGTGATTTCACAAGCCTATAACTGTAAGGTGTCGCTATAGGAAACTTTACTCTGTGCTTTGAAGTAACTATCTACTTGTATTGTTATACAACGCGTAATTCTGTAAGGTCTTGCTAAATATGATTCTAGGTCAATTGGGAGTACCCAATGCAAGGTTTTGATTTACTGGCGAGTGAAATATGCAGCATAAATGGCCCAAGGTATTTTTTGATTGTGTTGATTTGAATAATACTTATTTGATATTAATTTTAAAATGATACCCACCACGTGTTTAAAAAAAAAATGTTTTTTTACTTTGTTTGGTTATTATTGACAATAACATCATTACTCACTCATTGACACTGACAGTTGCGATATGTGCGATGTTCCGGAGAGACCGTTATCAGCTAACTTCATCTGTGAGAATGTTGTGTTATACTAATGCGCGCGCATCTTAAAATTTCACTCTCATCATTGCATAACGCGCCTCGGACAACAAAGTGATCCTATAAGGATTTCTCTTTTCATTTTGAGGACGGATAGATTCCTAAAAATTTTAATATTCACCGTTAACCCGTCTATCTTTTGTATCTTTATATTTTTCATTTGGTTTAATATTTGCAAATATTTACATATAGGTATTTTCCGAAACAATAATATCAGGCGTTTCTGACGTAAAATCGCTTTTCCGAATTTCATCCAATTCTTTACAATTTATACAATTAGTCAAAATATAAGTCTTATATTTTCACCGAATTAAAAAAAATGAGTCTGATATTCATTATATAAACTGAACGGGTATTGTTTGAAAATATAATGTGGATTAAATAAATATAAATAATAGAACGCTGCAAAGTATTTGATACGTCTGACGGAGGTACATTCATTCATTACTGTTTACAGAAAATATCGTCGTGTGTGACCAATATTATTATCGTTTTTAAACTAGCTGTGCACTGACGTTTCACCCCAAGGAGGGAAGCTCTTTTCAACTCAAGGAAAAGAAAAATAGGTTCATAATTTTTTTAATACGCTTTTATTAGATTCATACATATGTTAGTATGTTGCGGAAACTTTTACTATGATTTATACACCTATTAAAACGTCAGATTAACTTGAAATTCGGCATACTTATAGAGGACCGATGACAATTCAATATTTTAAACAGTTATTATAGACAATTTAACTAATTAAATAAAATATATAATAGTTTAAAGAAAGTAAAAAAACTCGCTTTTATATGAAATCCAACTAAAAAATAGAAAATAAATTTTAAATAAAAATAGTGTAAATTATAAAAAAAAAATGTATTTGATTGTAAAAAAAAGCGATGGGTGCATGGTGTCAATAGTTATAAATATTTTATTGACAGATATGAGAAGAAGGATTATCATTCAAATTTATTTTTTATTTTTTAGCTGAATTTTCAATAAACGCGTGTTTTTTAGTTTTTTTAAACTATTACTTGGTCTATAACAGAAACTATGAAACTCCTTAATAAATAAAAATATCAAAAATGAAAGGCTAGCAGGTACTGGTTTAAACAATGGTCAATCAAAACTGAAGTTTGAAATCAATTATAATTCGTATGCGTATCATGTACACCACGCGTCACCAATGAAACACTGTGGCAAGTCTGCTGGAGTACAGCAAAACTACATACTTTCTCTTTTCATCTTATTTGCATAGAAAGAGATGTAAATAGTTAAATTTACCTAGTTTATATTGGTAATGCACAGCAATATCCAACTAACTAAGCCTATTTCTGCTCTTTACTACTTCTATAGTTTATCCTTACCGATAAATTCTTAATTTTATTTGTGAGGGCTAGTATTGTATTTATTTTTTGTTAAGTACGCTGACAAAACACAGTACGGTAACAAACGTCTGCCTGCAGACGTTCCGACTGGTGAAATGTGGTCACCGCCTCCTGACATTTGCAACACCAGGGGCATCGCGAATTTCAGTATGCGGTATCTATGCTTATACGCGACCCCCAGGGTGGTTCTACGCACTGTTATGGAGTAGTTTTGTGTTCTTTACTGATATTGTGACATATCGACCGCTAGTCCCAGTAACATGATAAATAAAGTTTTGTTGCACCTCGTGTGACATCACAATTATGTAGATATGGTATCATGACCGTTTATAATTTTGATAAAGATAATTTTTAATTTATTGAAGTGAAAACTTATTTAGCGGCGTTGAGCACTTTTCTTGGGATTTTGACACGTGACCTGATCGAAAAATTCGTAAGACGGTAAAAATGCACAACGTTAGTGTTCATGTTTTCACTTCTGCCGGCACTCATTTTATTTGCTTATTTAGTGTTGTTTTTAAATTCTTATATTTTGCAAATAACTCTATTTCACTCTACTTTACAACCATTTAACTTTATTTATTATTAGCTGTCTCTGAGGTTTCACCCGCGTTCCCGAGGGAAGTAACATTTTCCCGGCACAAAAAGTATCCTATGTGTTATTCCAGGGCATTTTCTATATACGTGCCAAGTTTCATACAAATCCGTTTGGTAGTTTTCGCGTGAAAGAGTAACAAACAATCATACATACAAACTACGCATTTATAATATTAGTAGCTCTCTTATATAATACTATGCTATGTCATTATGATTGCAGACAAAATTATCATCGAAAATTAACAAATCTTTGACCTATAACATGATGACTATCTAATATCGTAGATATCACCAAGGCCTATCTAAAATACATCTATATAGATATATACATATAATATAGATTTTAAAATTGATAATAGTAATTATAATAGTAATTCAGTTAGTTATCATAATTAATAATTTCTGATTTACCGTTTATTTGATAACACAGCTCTACAAAAAAAAACTTTCTTTTGTCGACCTGGATATCATCGCAAATTTTTTCGTTTTCAAGTGCCCAGATTACGAATATATTCATGAAAGTTCTCAATGTGCTCGTATTTTGATGATTTTTGCATGTCATATATTTTCAAAATGTAAAATGAATGTAAAGATTTAGAAAAGAATCTGAGCAAATCTTACAAAATCCTTGATAGTTTCATGAATCGTGTGCATAAATAGACCCAAAATAATTTTCATATCTAGGGCAACAAAACCACTGTAGACCAGTGTAATAGATTCCAATCTCAGCAACAAGATTGCTAGATCTCTGCAAACATAAAATATCAAAAAGATAATATTTTATAATGTTTAGGAGTATAATAACGATATGGGTTTATCAATATGTCTGATAATGTTGAAAATTTATGTTTTGTTTCATACATGCTATGCGAAATTAATACAAATCGCACCCTCAGAACGATAGGGGCTTAACTCAAAAAATCACTTTTGGCACATCTCTGATTGAGTCACGTACTGAGCGGGGAGGGTGGGTCCCGGTGTTAAAGATGCTGAAGTATCGGTATGCTTATTCTATCATTAAATTGACTATATTTAACTATTCATCGGATAGAGCGTACTTTGTTTAGTCTCTCTATAATCGTAACTCCATTTCGCAAAATTTTGAGTTAAGCCCTTATCCAATGTTTAAAATTCTGTTCAATTTATAAATTAGTATATTTAGTAATTATTAGAACAGTCTTGATCATTTATTGAAGACCTAATACTAAACACGAGAGATTGCAAGTTTTTCTCAACATCGGACCTAAACTCAGCGTTTTAGTCAATTCCAATGCGTATCGTCATTCCATCCGGGTGTCCCTTGACACATCTCAAGTTTAATTTTTTACAGTAAATTTACTACTGATATAATTCGTGCAAACATCTACAAGTTTATTATCTTTCACAAAATTTAGTCATACAATCTACACAATAACAGATCTCTTATATAACTCACCGTGACATGTGGTAGCATTATCATTATCAGCACCTCACCACTCCCAGACTTCTGTAATCGTAGACAATAAAACTTCAAGTCACTATAATAACTAGATAAACGCTCATCATCGTTATTTTACTTGAATGATACTTACGTGATAAACTATAGTATTTGCTTGTCATTGTATCATAGTTACAACTCATGTTTAATATGTAGTTTATAGTATACTAACTGTCCCCTGCGGTCTCACTCGCGTTTATTGATATCATATATAGCCTATAATTATTTAGGAAAAATTTCGCGACAAATGGTGGTAGTCCTATTGTTACGAATCGTATTTATTTACATCACCTTTTTGGTATTTATTTTGTCTTCTAAATTCAATACTGACAGTCAGTTACTTTTAAAAAGTTCGCTGGTTTTCTCTTCTGTCTTGTAAATCTATATATAATATATATAGATCTCGGAAACGTCTCCAACGATTTCCATGAAATTTAGGGGGTTTCGGGGGCGTTAAATCGATCTAGCTAGGATTCATTTTCAGAAAATGTCGTTTTATCCGTGTTTTTAGGCAATGAAAACTGCTGCAATGTCATTAGAAGGTAAGGTTTTCATGTTACATCTTTTGTGAGAAATACTGTTATTGGGAGCCCTTTATTATCGCATCTAGGTATATATGACAGTTCTTTAATAAAGAGAATACGGTAGAAGTCACGTTAGTAAAGAAATCCCGAGCAATGCTCGGCCATCCAGGTACTGTTATGTAATACGGACAACATGTCGTACAAAAATATTAAAAACCAAATGAAAACTCGAAAATCATTAAATCTTCTCAAAACAAATTCTAAAAATATACAACAAATCACACGTTCTGTTTTTGAATGTAACCTTACCGCTTTTAACAATATAAACTCTCATAATGTCACCTTATAGTGTTTGACATAAATGTCAGTCGTTTGACAATATTGTTTAAAACTGAGGCAAGGGTCGGAATTATATTGATAAAATAATTAAATTATAATTTATATTTCATTAAGTGCACATTTCACTGTCGATTCAATCGGAAGATTAGAATTCAATATGCATAGTTAAGACAAGACAACGTCTGTCGGGTCAGCTAGTTTAAAATATAAACTGTGGCTTCAATCCAGCGCCCTTTTTTATTTCATATAGTTACGATCAGTAACACCCGTCTCGATATGTTCAGTAGTTTTGAGGTGATGATGCGTTAAAGTAACCCTATTTTCCTTATATGGATATAGATCACTGATTATACGCCTATAATTGGGAATTTGTTTCTATGATTAAAGGTTTTTTGAATAAAATATATATCTTGGGACATTTTTTATAAGGCCAATCATCAGATCCCAAACTGAGCAGAGCGTGGACTATGGAAACCAGATAACTGTATACTTCATACAATTATATATATATATATTTACAAAGAGACCGCCAGTCGGAGTCGCTAACTATCAGACAGACTGGTATGTCAACTCAATTAAATAAAATTATTTTTATTCGTATGTTTGACCACAAAACAGTTTTGGCGCATTTGAAAAAAACTGGGTACACAAAAAAGCTACATATTTGGGTACCTCAGGAGCTCACTGAAGGTAAAACATAATTTTCTTATAAAATATAGATAATTATAGATAATTATCTATCAAGACGAATCATTTCAAATTTATATACATAGATGAAAGTAATCAAGTCCTACAATTAAGACTAATTTCTAGTCGATAGCGTTAGTAGCAGCAGAAATACCTACACGGAAAAACATTATGAATAAATTCATAATAGTGGAGTTGTTAATTATTTTAGTTGAAACTATTTAGACCTTTTGTCGAGGGCTTTCAATGACTATAGAGTTGATAATCAAGAGAGTAGAGTAGAGTAGATACTCTACTGGCAGGAAATAATAATACTTAATTTAATTGCTTTATTTAAAAGCATGTCTTCTTTTTTTTCGACGTACGTTGTCAATAATACCTACCTCGTCCTTTGACCCGAGTATAATGTTTTTATATCTAATCAAATCTTCAAAAGGATTATTTTAAAATATTATATAATTAATAAACACCTTGGGTGAGATAAAAAAATTATTATAATTATTTACATCATAGCCTAAAGTAGAGAAAAAACAATAAAACTTACTTAACTGGACTTAACCAACAACAAAACACAAGTATCAATTATTTAATAAATAAAAAATTAAGGGTTAGGTTTGTTTATATTTAACACTTACAATATTATGTCTTAACCAGTTCAATAAATAGTAGATACAGAGAGAAAATACTGAAATTATTAATAGTATAGTTGCGAGAATTATAGCGACTAGTTCCAGTTCTAGATACTCCGCCCATGAGATGTTGGCGGCGGGCGCGCGCAGATGCGAGGCGCCGCCGTGCCGCAGCACGTGCTCGGTCCACCACACGGCGCGCTCCAGCGGCCGCTGCGGCTGGTCCCGCATCAGCGCACCCAGCTTCACTATGTTACGACGGTACCTGCAGAGAGAAATACCATTACAATAATTATTGATACACTTTTGCAGTCCTCCATTGGGGACGGATGGCAGACGATAGTTGTGGAATACTGTGAGACGCTAGAGTGACAACTTTAATTTCAGTACCTACATTTATTGTTATTCTATTTATTTATAAGTTTTTTAGTATCTTTATTACTGTATTTTTTTACAAAACAAATATATAAAAATGTAGTATATGTAGTATATCAGTTACCTGGTTTCCATAGTACACTCTGCTTAGTTTGGAATCAGATGGCCGTGTGTAAAGAATGTCCCAGGATATTTATTATTTACTATAGTAGGTATAATAGTATAGGTGAAATATCCAATATGAATTTTGTTGGTAAACCTTTTGTAAAGAAATCCTTAGTCTAAATTATTGGATAAACCATTGACATCTAAACATAATACATCGATGTATCAATACATTGCCACAACAAAACTACAGAAGGAGAACCACAATAAATGATCTACAAAGCAACCTGTTGAGGTGACTTGGATGCAAATTACAGGATGTAATCTTAGTCCACAAACATTGATTAACTACATGTGAATTCGTGTGTAATGAATTATCTATGTGGTATTTCATCTAAGCATGACAGAGAGACCTATGAACACTATCGGGGTTAGAAACAATAAATTTCGCAGATAGTTTATTTTTATATAGTAGGCATTAACTAAAAAAGGATTTTTTGAAATTCCACCTCTGGGGTGGAAAAAAGGGTAATGAATATATGAAAATTCGTAATTTTAAAGTAAAATCAATTGTAAATAGAACTAGGGCTCGCGAAAAAAAAATTACCTATGGATCGTTTTCCTTTTTTGTACATACAAATAAATAATTCTACCAGAGTTTCTGTTTATTCTAAATGTAAATAGGGATATTGAAGTTTGCAAAGGAACACCGATAAGATAACTGGAAGTATTTAACTTATATTACTATTTATTGGGTATCGACGTAATGTATAATCTATGTTCATTTAAATGGGCCAGTTTGCTTGATGGTCAGAGACCCTGACCCTGGTTAAGCATTAGTGTGATAAACACAGAAGAAATAAAACGTCCAATGTTAGTATTTCAATTGTCTGGTCAAAGTACATGCTCTGCTTAGTTTAGGATCAGATGGCCGTGTGTTAAGATATATGTATATTTATTTATTATCATTTATTTATCATTTCATTCATTGAATTTTGATTTTTTTTGAGTTATGTTTTCTTTGCACGGTGGGCGTTAAATACCAAAATGGGTGACATTTATTCTGGGAAGTGGGTGAAACCCCGAGTTGGGAACTCGTATTATTATATTAATATCAACACAATTTTAGACGGTAAAGTTACTGCCGCAGCAACATTGATAACGGTTGGAGCACCTTGCTTAGGTAACGAAGTTTGTTGACGGCAAGATATTTTTAAATGAAGCTTGGGAACTTTACGACTATTGTGAACCGTAATAGATTTTCTCTATTTTAAGCGTTGTATATGTTTGCTTCCCTTTTTTGTTCACCTGCACAGACTGCATTTTTGGTTAGGGAATTTATGGACCGGAGAATACATAGACAATTTTTTTAAATAGAAATATAAAACAATACCTTTCATTTCCTACGATAGTATTAATTCCATTCATGAATTTCTCTTCAGTTAGTCCGTCCATATCGAGTCTCAGTCCTATGCCGTGGTGAGCATACTTCTCTACATTATACCACTGATCGCCCAACATCGGCATGCCAATCAGCGGCACTCCAGCTGATATGGCCTCGTCTGTAGACTGCAGACCGCCTTGGGTTATGAACAATTTTACATTCGGATGCCCTGAAATTTCGGTGAATCAGTAATCGTTCAAAAAAAAACTTATATAAGTAGATATTTAGACCCAGACAAAGAACATGTTTGTCGTAGGTGGGGGTCGAACCCACGACCTGTGGGATGGCAGTACATAAAGCAGCAACCATCAAGCAACAAGCAGTGAAATTATATAATTAGTTTATGAAATTGATTTCAGTTAAAAATTACAGCACTTATAACTAAGAAAGGCTTACACACAATATTCTGAATAATAATGATACTCACTCAACAAATCTGATTGTGGCAACCATTTTGATATTTTGATATTTTTCGTTTGTCCAGGAAGTACGTCCTTATCCCATTTCCATAGGACATCGTAAGGTAACCGAGAGAATACGTTTATCAACATTTGTATCTTATCTGCTGGTAATACAGATGGATCAACGTTGGTGCCATAGCTTATGTAGATGACGCCATTTTTTGATGAGTCCAAAAACTTTTTGAGGTCCTGAAAAGACAATTTTGTGGTCACTTTAATTAAATAGCTTCAACGACAGACAGAGTATTGTCAACATTATTTTCATAAGTTTGGTTTCCAAATTATGACAAAAATAAGAAACTTAAACGTGCTCATAAGTAGGAAGCTACAATTAAGGTCAAATTTCATATTTAAGCCTACAACAAATACTTATAAAATTAAAATGTATTTAAATAAAATATTATGTGCAGGCAACTGCAAATAGTGTGCAAACACTTGGCAGCTCCTTATACGTTAGTATTAGGTTACTCGTCTATACATGTAAGATTATATCCTCACATGATATAAACACCCACACCAACGTACTAATAAAGAAACGCACAATATTATAGACGTTATGTAAGAGTTTCTGGATGTGCGTTAGACCAAGGATCTTGCAATTCTTAGAGAAGACAGATAGTGTAAAGGAGTATTGTAGTAAGGTGTGATGGTAGGTGGTTATTGCGGCTTATTTACATTTGCAAAATCAAGGCATCGTCAACGCGTTGTCGATCCTGAGACGAGAAGTAATAAAGTCTCATGTGCTTGTAACATGTTATGTCGAGTGGAGATAAGTGGCGCTGTAGTAAAGTTATTAACTCATCGCGCGCCACCCACCGGTAACAGCAGAGCACAATCAGAGTCATCTAGTTTAATACGTATAGTTCCATAATCAAATAACACAGGTGGAGTTTTAACAGGCCAGTTGGCTTGATTGGCAACAGGTTGTAGATTTAATTCCCACTCAGGACAAATCTGTGTCTGGGTGTAAATATCTTTATAAGTACATACTTATTATATATATTATTAATACATATTAACAACATAAAGTAGTAGGTGCCTAGTATATGTAGTATATCAGTTATTTGATTTAACAACAAAAAATCTCTACTTAGTGCAGACGGGCTGTAAAGAATGTCCCAGGATATATGTTTATTGTTGATTAGTACTTACCACAGGTAAATCTCTTTCAGGCTTCTGATGCACTCCACCCATATGTACTACACCAGGAGGAACAGGCCGATTTCCCTCCCAAATTGTATGGGTGTTTAAGAATAACATATGAACATTTTTAAGCAAGTCATTCAATAAAGGAGTATCTGGACCAAATTGCTTTTTAGCATACATATCCTCCATCTCCTCAAGGTTCGTAAAAATACGTTCAACTTTATAATGGTTATATAATTCATATATTTTCTCCCACGTTGTAAGATTGTAAAGTCTTTGGCGCAACGCTGTCGGATAAAGAAGAGGATGCACAGGTGCTCCCATAGCCTCATAATTGCCAGAAACTGAGCCAAATGAGCTGACCTGAATCACTGGCACTTTGTATCTATGTGACAGGACCAACGTTGATCTCACGCATGCTTCCAACAATAACAAATCAAATTTCTGATTTTGATCTTCTATCAGATTTTTTACTCGAGGATTCTGCAGTTGCTCGTTAAATATCTTCGGTATTATGGTCAAAACTATACCTACTTGGTTGCGGAGATCATCATTACTCCCCGTCGTCATAACATTAATCTCTTTTTGCCATAGTTCATATGATAAATCATGAACGTCTATTTCTGTTAGATTTGCTGGAGCTTGTCCTTCAGGAAAGGCAGGATCTGGGGTAATTACGACAACTTCGTGTCCTCGCCTTGCTAGTTCTTGAGTTAGCGCACGAAATACCACTTGGTGACTGATCGATGGAATGGGGAAAACAGCTAAAATTCTTGCAGATTCATTTATCGATATAAAAGATAGAATACATAATACACAAAGAGAATATAAATTAACAGACATTTTTGTCTGAAATACGACACCACAGTCACTTATCAATAAACTATTAAAACTGTCTGCATTAACTAAAAAGAGATAAAATATTTATGATATCTCTTGGGAGATAAATATATATTTATATTATATTATGACGATGACTTAATCATAATGTTTCTTATCTTTTATGTAATGTAGAGATTGTGTTTAGCAAAAATCGCTAAAATGTGGCGCTGGATAACAGATGAAGATATATTTATTTATGCTGCTACAGAATACCAATTTATATTTAGGGCAGCGATTAAGTGAAGCGAGTGCCTCCTATAGGCTCCGACCATAATAATATGGATTCTAGGGTTAAATTACATAGTACTTCGATAATAGCTGGCACAGCATTCATTAGACATGAGAACGGCAAACAAAATATTTTTACACTACTTCAATATTTTTACTGTAATGAAAATGTTTGTAAAATATTATACCAATAGTGTATTCAAGTAACTAATTATTTTTTTACACAAAAGTAATTTGTTATTGGGACATGTTACTGATTAATAATAGAGTTCTTGTAAATTGCTTTACCAAATATTTATTTTTATGATGAAAACAATATAATACATACAAAGAATATTTTGTTTAAAGATACTTAAATAACTAAGCCTATCGTCTATTCACTTTAATAGTAAACATACGAACTACATTCATATTTGTGCTATGTCATTTGCTGGGAGGAAGGAACAACGGAACGAAAAGAAATACAATCAACCACTTTTAACATTTTTTTAAACCACAGTGGTCGAAAAACATCCACGCGGTCCACATGTTGATGACCACTTGGTCACTATATAGACATTTGCAATAAACAAGAACGCATAAGTTCAAGTTTTCTTGCAAAAGACCTTTATTCACATATAATTATATACTACTAGCTGTCCTCCGCGGTTTTACCCGCGTTCCCGTGGGATGTCACATGTATTATACATAAAAACCTTTCTCTTCAATCATTCTATCTATTAAAAAAAATCACATCAAAATCCGTTGCGTAGTTTTAAAGATTTAAGTATACATAGGGATATAGGGACAGAGAAAGCGACTTTGTTTTATACTATGTAGTGATTTAATGTCTTATTAAACATGTTGTATCTATAATAATATATTTGCTGTTTCCGCTTAATTGTAATGGTACAATGACAAGCAGAGATTATAGTTTATCACTTAAGTACCATATCATTCAAGTAAAACAACGATGATAAGCGTTTATGTATTATTTTTCTTACTATGGCGACTTGATGTTTCGTTCTACATACGATTACAGAAGTCTGGGATTGGTAAAGTGCGCTACAGATAACGATAATAATGCTACTGCATGACAACTACCTACATGACAGATGGTCATGCTATGTCCTAATAAGGATCTGTTAAGTCTAGTCACGTGCCTTTTTTTCTGATTTCTTTCTAGTCTTGGAAAAATATAAATGAGGTGTCTCATGTCGATTTGGAAAAGCATGTTAAAATGCAGATTAAAAATAAATTGCTTCGGTTTTGTAAATGTTAAAAACAATTAACTGATAAAAAGGGAGTTGGTTTTTCCAAATAATATAATTAAGATTAATAATCTAAAGAAGTTAGTTATGCGATTAGATATTTTAACTATGAGTCTGATTTTTTTTCCTCTATGGAGCTATTCTTGGAAAACTTCAAAATGAATTCCGATAGTATAATTACGATAGTATACAATTAAAAACTTTTATTTATAAAATAATAAGATTAAAAATATAGGTTACCAATACGTTTGCCAAATCAAGCAATAATTTTTTTTCTTATGTTAAAAGTTTAAAATTTTTCAAAGGTAATTTGTTAATAAAAAACAATATATATATATAATATACATAAAAATAACTAAATAATATAATATGAAATTGATTTTCAAGCAACATCTTTTTTTCTTATGTTTAAAGTTTTAAATTATGCAATAAGGTAATATGTTAATAAAAAACGGTTTTAACGGATCCATGCTGATGCCTGAATTCTGAAAAATTATTTCATATCTTAATTTTCATATTTGATACATAAAAACTTGAGAGGTGTCAAGGGACACCCGGATGGAACGATATATATGTCTGTCTATTACTTCGTACACGATATAGATGCGACACGGCTTGCTAAATACATACGCATTGACATTGTAATCTTAATATATATATTTCTTGTGTGCGTGTGTATGTGACTGAACTTCTCCTAAACGACTGGACCGATTTTGATGAAATTTTTTGTGTGTGTTCGTGGAGATTCGAGAATGGTTTAGATTTACAATTGGACCCGGTAGGGGGCGCTGCGATCGAAACCCTGAATTTTTGTATGGACTTATTTTGGCAGGACAACGTCTGTCCGGACAGCTAGTATTAAAATATAATTTGCTTTTAAATTTATTAAAGTTATGACGCGTAAACTTGCTAAACACACAATAATGGAGAGATTATAACGCGTATGACTTGGTTAGCACAATAGTAAAGAGAGGTTATAATGCGTACTTGCTAAAAATACATAAGTGTTTATTATTGTCTGTATAAAATCTCTACTTACCTAACTCCATTAGCAATATCCGGAACTTGTGCAGAAACACTGCCAGGATTCATTATTGTTGTTATTTTTTATTATTTATTATGTACAAGGAACCTGTATACTCTCTACAAAAATAATCGTCGCGACACCACACTGTTCAATGCAAAATAGAAAGACGAATCGAAAATAACTGGCTTGCTTCTATGAGAGAGAGAGGGAGACAGACAGAGAAACACGCGCACGCCGCACGGCTTACAACTATAGCAAAAAGTGTCGTTACAACTTTTGGTCTCAATTTTTTCCATCTAGCCCCCTTTCGCAACGCGCGATAAGGAACCTCGTTTCAAAAACCGGACTATTCCGAATTGAATGACACCTCATTAATATTTTCCAAGACTTCAAAAAACTTGAAAAAAAAGACTAGTGTATTGAACATTTGTTTTCTTTTTTATAATATGTAGATTGGAGTACTAAGTTTACCTCTGCATAATAATAAATAAATAATAAAGATGAGATAAAACATTTAATATAATTATTTACAGCTTATCGTAGATAAAGTAGTAAATTTAATTAAATTTAATTGAACAAAATAAAAATTTACATAATAAAAAATTAAGTATGTGGTTTTTTTATATTTAACACTTGCAATATTATGTCTTAACCAGTTCAATAAATAGTAGATACAGAGAGAGAATACTTATAATAATAATAAATATCGTGGGTCATTCTTTACACACGGCCATCTGGTCCCAAACTAAGCAGAGCTTGTACTATGGAAACCAGATAACTGATATATACTACTTTTTTTTTTTACTAAATACATACTTATATAGATATTTACACCCAGACACAGAACAAACAGACATGTTCATGCACACAAATGTTTGTCCTGGGTGGGAATCGAACCCGCGACCTTCGGTTTGGCAGTCAGAGCGTTAACCACCAAGCCAACTAGCCTGTCAACTTAAATTATCAATAGTTGCGAGAATTATAGTGACTAGCTCCAGTTCTAGATACTGCGCCCAGGAGATGTTGGCAGTGGGCGTGCGCAGATGCGAGGGCCCGCCGTGCCGCAGTACGTGCTCGGTCCACCACACGGCGCGCTCCAGCGGCCGCTGCGGCTGGTCCCAAATCAGTGCACCCAGCTTCACTATGTTACGACGGTAGCTGCAGAGAGAAATACTATTACAATAATTATTAATACACTATCGTAGTCATTTTGCGGACGAATGGCAGACGGTAGTTGTGGAATACTGTGAGATGCTAAAGTGACAGATTTATTTTTAGTGTATTTACTGATCTCGTTAATTGTTACCTTTATGAGTGTAGTAGTATTGTATGTCCAATAGAAATGTTCAGTATGAAGTTGGTAAACCTTTTGTGAATAAATCCTTAGTCTAAATGATTGGATAAACCATTGACATGTGAACATAATACATCAATGTATCAATACATTACCACAACCAAACTACAGAAGGAGAACCACAATCAATGATCTACAAAGCAACCTGTTGACGTGACTTAGATGCAAAGTACAGGATGTAATATTAGTCCACAAACATTGATTGTGACACATGAATTCGTGTGCAATGAATTACCTAAGTGGTATTTGATTTATACATATAAAGATACTTGTTTCGACTGAGAGACCTATCAACACCCTTAATCGGGGCTAGAAACAATAAGTTTTGCAGATAGGTTATTTTTATATAGTAGGCTTAACGAAAAAGGATTTTTGGAAACTCTACCCCTGAGGTGAAAAAAGGTGATGCAAGAATATATGAAAATATGTCAATTAAAAGTTAAATAGTTTGTAAATGGATCATGGACTCTCGGAAAAAAGATTGGATTTATTTTCAGGGTTTTTGTATATTTAAGGGGTTTAAAAGGGGGAAGAAATGAATATGAGGGTTCCGTTACTTTTGAAGTTAAAAACATGGAAATTAGTGTTCGGCGTTTTCCTTACCAGAAAAGAAATAAATCGATCAGGGTTTTTTTTCATTCGAAATGTAAAAAGGGGTATTAAAGTTTGAAGTGACAACTTTGCCCAAATTATGGCGGTTATCCAAATGTCAAAAAATTTTAAACGTAAACGTGCTCATAAGTAGAAAGCTATAGTGTATGTCAATATTTATGCTTTTATAGCACAACGTACTTAAATAACTAAAATATAATAAAAAAGGATTTCGAAATTAATAGAGAAAATAGATACAATAAATTTGTATTACAAGGTAGATGGTCACCGTCGCTTATTTGCATTTGCAAAATCAAGGGCATTGCCAATACGTAGTTGACCCTGAGACGTGAAGTAGTTAAGTCTCATGTGCCTTAACATGTTATATCGAGACGAGATAAGTGGCACCGTAGTGAAGTTAATAACTCATCGCGCGCCACCCACCGGAAACAACAGAGTACAATTTTGCTGCAATGTCATCTAGTTTAATATAAATGTGGAGTTTTAACAGGCCAGTTTGCAGGCTTGGTGTGCTAGTAGGCAACAAGTCGTAGGTTTAATTCCCCCTCAGGGAAAACTATTTGTTCTGACTCTGGATGTAAATATCTTTATATGTATGTTTTAACATCAAAAGTAGTAGTACCCAGTACATGTAGTAGGTATATCAGATATTTGGTTTAATAAGTACAAGGTCTGCTTAGTTTGCATTAATGCATGTCCCAGGATATCTATTTAATGTTGATGAATACTTACCACAGGTAATAAATTTCAGGCTTCTGATGCACGCCACCTATATGTACAACACTAGGAGGCACAGGCCGATTTCCCTCCTAAATCGTATGGGTGTTTAAGAGTAACATATGAATATTTTCACTCAAATCATTCAACGATGGAGTATCAGGACCATACTGTTTTTAGCATACATATTCTCATTCTCAATCTCCTCCCGGTCCATAAAAACACCTTCAACTTTATAATGGTGACACAATTCATACATGTCTTTGGCGCAACGCTGTTGAATAAAGAAGAGGTTGCACATGTGCTCCAATAGCCTCATAATTGCCAGACATTGACGCAAATGAGCTGACCTGCATCACCCTTTGTATCTATGTGACAGGACCAACGCTGATCTCACGCATGCTTCCAACAATAACAAATCAAATTCCTGATTTCGATCTTCTATCAGATTTTTACTCGAGGACTCTGCAGTTGCTCGGTCATAACTCAATTCAAAATCTACGCATACGAAATATTATCAATTATACCCTGCAAAACCGTTACTGATATAACCCATAAGTCGCCAGTGCGTTTAACTTTTAAACTTTTGAAAGTTTTGATTATATTATCGTAAGGTGTAATAATATGTAGACACTGCTACAGAATACCAAGGGTGACTAAGAGAAGCGAGTGCCTCCTATAGGCTCCGACCATAATAATATGGATTGCAGACTTAAATTAGTACTTCGATGGGACACTTTTTACACTACTTCAACTTTGTAATATGAAATGAAAAAATGTATATTTTTATCCAGTGCTACAGAATACCATTTTAAGTTGAGGGACTTGATTAAGCGTAGCGAGTGCCTCCTATTTGCTCCGACCACAATAATATGGATTCTAGGGTTAAATTAGCACTTGGATAATAGCTGGCGCAGCATTCATTAGACTTCAGAACAGTAAACAAAATACTTTTTACACTACTTCAATAGTTTAATATTTTTACTGTAATCAAAAGCTACCAAATAAAAAAAAATACCAACAGTGTATTTAAGTAACATAAATGGAACGGGGAGATGATACCAACATTTCTAGTATTCTTTAGTCCAAAAGCAATTTGTTTTTGGGACATGATGTGGATAGAGGTCTTATACATACATTTATTTCGCGCGTATCATTAATAAAAAAGGAATAATCAACCAAATAGTATTGTACATGTATAGGTAAAAGTGGCGCCGCCAAGTGACTGCTGCCATACAATAAGAAGCACATTTATAACTGTTTGGTTTATACACTTATTATAACACATACCTATTAAATATGACAATCAAGATTTGAAATAATTCAGGCACTTACTGGATAAATTAATTGTCAGGAAAATTTTCGCGCTTTTCGATTGAAAACTAATTAGTTATGCGATAATTGATCTTGATTAGTCTTGCAATAATCATGTTCAATCGGCCAAAAATTGTTTATTTAATAACGCAAAATTATATCATTACTTTTTTTTACATTACAAAAATCTTTAATAGTTTATTTGCCAAAAACCAACTTGCTTTATTTCAGTAAAATTGTTTTTAACTTTTACAATTGTTGCGACTCAAAGCTATTTTTTTTTAAATCTTATCCATGCTTATCCAAATTGAATGAGAGATCATTTATATTTTTCTAAGACTCTTCAAAAAACTAGAAAGATATCAGAAAAAAAATAAAATATGCGCTTTTAAAAATAGAAAATAAATTTGAATTAAGAATAATGTAAATAAGAAAAAATGTATTTTATAGTGCAAAAAGCGTGGACCTGTTGTGTCAACAATTATAAAAATTTTATTGACAGATATGAGTAGAAGGATTATCATTTTGATAATATCTTAAAAAGCACCCCACGATTTTTTTTCTTTAAAATTATTTGTTCTTAATTACACTATTAATAATTAAAATTTATTTTCTATTTTTTGTTGGACTTTCTATAAAAGCGTGTTTTTTAGTTTTTTAAAACTATTATTTTTATTTTTTTTTTTTAGTTAAATGGTTAATCCTGATTATTCCACATAAGGATAACGGGCCTAACTGTTTTAAATATTGAATCGTTATTGGTCCTCGATAAATCTACAAAGTTTGAATGAAATCTGACCGTTTAAAGTGGGTCAAAATCGCGCCTGAAAGAGTCGGTTACATACAAACATACAGGTGAAACTAATAAAAGCATGTTAAGAAAGCACTTGTTGAATAGACTGTTAACAGATCTTTATTAGAACTCAACATGACCACGTGTCATGTAGTTGCATTATCGTTATCTGCAGCGCACCACCAATCCCAGACTTCTGTAATCGTTTGTAGATCGAAACTTCAAGTCACCATAGTAAGTTATATAATACAATCTACATAACAGATCTTAATTAGAACTCAGCGTGACATGTGGTAGCATTATCATTATCAGCACCTCATCACTCCCAGACTTCTGTAATCGTAGACAATAAAACTTCAAGTCACTATAATAAGTATAATAATACATAAACGCTTATCATCGTTGTTTTACTTGAATGAAACTTACGTGATACACGTGATTTTTGCTTGTCATTGTACCTTTGCAATTTAACGGAAACAGCAAATATATTATTATAGATACAACACATGTTTAATAAGACATTAAATAGTACATAACTATACTAGCTGTCCCCCGCGGTTTTACCCGCGTTCCCGTGGGATGTCACATGTATTATACATAAAAACCTTCCTCTACAATCACTCTATCTATTATAAAAACCGCATCAAAATGCGTTGCGTAGTTTTAAGGATTTAAGCATACATAGGGATATAGGGACAGAGAAAGCGACTTTGTTTTATACTATTTAGTGATGTAAATAAAGGTAACATGAACTTATGTGTTCTTGTTTATTGCAAATGTCACACGGTAATGACAACCTTCAAGTGGACCGTTTGCTTGTATGTCTGTGTGTATTGTCGCCCAATGTGGTATAAAAAAAGTTAAAAAAGGGTTGGCTGTTTTTTCCTTCCTCCCAGCAAATTATATAGCACAAATAGTAGCTTCAGTAACTTTAAATTTGACCTTCATAAGTGCCTTCTGAGGGCCTAAACTGAATAAATGGTTTGAATTTTTGAATTATGAATATAGTTTGTGAGTATAGTGTTATTAATAGTTTATAGACGATAGGATTCGTTATTAAAGTATATTTGTATGAAATATAATTTGCATGTATTGTTTATATTATTAAAATAAATAACTGAAAAGGGCATTTGCAAGAACTATAATATTAATCAGTAACGGTCCTCAACATGTCCCAATAACAATTTACTTTTGGATGAAAGAATAATAATTTAATTTGTTACTTAAATACACTATTTATATCATTTTTTCATTTCATATTTTACAAAGATTTTGATTACAGTAAAAATATTGAAGTAGTGTAACAAATATTTTGTTTGCCGTTCTGATGTCTTATGAATACTGTGACAGCGTATTATCGAAGTACTTATTTAGCCCTAGAATCCATATTATTATGGTCGGAGCCTATAGGAGGCACTCGCTTCACTTAATCGCTGCCCTAAATATAAATTGGTATTCTGTAGCAGCATAAATAAATCTATCTTCATCTATTATGCAGCGCCACATCAGCGATTTTGGCTAAATTACAAAATCTCTACATTACGTAAAAGATAAGAAACATTATGATTAAGTCATCGTCATGATATAATATATATATTTTATCTCTTTCGAGTTAATGCAGACAATTTTAATAGTTTATTGATAAGTGACAGTGGTAGTTGTATTTCAGACAAAAATGTCTGTTAAATTATATTCTCTTTGTGTATTATGTATTCTATCTTTCATATCGATAAATGAATCTGCAAGAATTTTAGCTGCTTTCCCCATTCCATCGATCAGTCATCAAGTGGTATTTCGTGCTTTAACTCTTGAACTAGCAAGCCGAGGACACGAAGTTGTGGTAATTACCCCAGATCCTGCCTTTCCTGAAGGACAAGCTCCAGCAAATCTAACAGAAATAGACGTTCATGATTTATCTTATGAACTATGGCAAAAAGAGATTAATGTTATGACGACCGGGAGTAATGATGATCTCCGCAACCAAGTAGGTATAGTTTTGACTGTAATACCGAAGATATTTAACGAGCAACTGCAGAATCCTCGAGTAAAAAATCTGATAGAAGATCAAAATCAGAAATTTGATTTGTTATTGTTGGAAGCATGTGTGAGATCAACGTTGGTCCTGTCACATAAATACAAAGTGCCAGTGATTCAGGTCAGTTCATTGGGCTCAGCTTCTGGCAATTATGAGGCTATGGGAGCACCTGTGCATCCTCTTCTTTATCCGACAGCGTTGCGCCAAAGACTTTACAATCTTACAACGTGGGAGAAAATATATGAATTATATAACCATTATAAAGTTGAACGTATTTATACGGACCTTGAGGAGATGGAGGATATGTATGCTAAAAAGCAATTTGGTCCAGATACTCCTTTATTGAATGACTTGATTAAAAATGTTCATATGTTATTCTTAAACACCCATACAATTTGGGAGGGAAATCGGCCTGTTCCTCCTGGTGTAGTACATATGGGTGGAGTGCATCAGAAGCCTGAAAGAGATTTACCTGTGGTAAGTACTAATCAACAATAAATATACAAATATTGATTACAGTTGGGACATTCTTTACACATGAAAATCAAATAACTGATATACTACATATTCTAGGTACCTACTACTTTTTGTTGTTAATACATACTTATCAAGATATTTGCACCCAGACACAGATTTGTCCTGACTGGGAATTAAATCTACAACCTGTTGCCAATCAAGCCAACTGGCCTGTTAAAACTCCACATGTGTTATTTGATTATGGAACTATACGTATTTAACTAGATGACTCTGCAAATTGTGCTCTGCTGTTACCGGTGGGTGGCGCGCGATGAGTTAATAACTTTACTACAGCGCCACTTATCTCCACTCGACATAACATGTTACAAGCACATGAGACTTTATTACTTCTCGTCTCAGGATCGACAACGCGTTGACGATGCCTTGATTTTGCAAATGTAAATAAGCCGCAATAACCACCTACCATCACACCTTACTACAATACTCCTTTACACTATCTGTCTTCTCTAAGAATTGCAAGATCCTTGCTCTAACGCACATTCAGAAACTCTTACATAACGTCTATAATATTGTGCGTTTCTTTATTAGTACGTTGGTGTGGGTGTTTATATCATGTTAGGGTATAATCTTACATGTATAGACGAGTAACCTAATACTAACGTATAAGGAGCTGCCAAGTGTTTGCACACTATTTGCAGTTGCCTGCACATAATATTTTACTTAAATACATTTTAGTTTTATAAGTATTTGTTATCATAAGAAAGCATAAATATGAAATTTAACTTTTATTGTAGCTTCCTACTTATGAGCACGTTTAAGTTTGTCATTGTTTTACTTTTGGATTATTGACATAATTTGGAAAGTAAACCTATGAAAATAATGTCGACAATATTCTGTCTGTCGTTGAAGCTATTTAATTAAGGTGACCACAAAATTTTCTTTTTCAGGACCTCAAAACGTATTTGGACTCATCAAAAAATGGCGTTATCTACATAAGCTATGGCACCAACGTAGATCCATCTGTATTACCAGCAGATAAGATACAAATGTTGATAAACGTATTCTCTCGGTTACCTTACGATGTCCTATGGAAATGGGATAAGGACGAACTTCCTGGACAAACGAAAAATATCTAAATTTCAAAGTGGTTGCCACAATCAGATTTATTAAGTGAGTATCATTATTATTCAGAATATTGTTTCCAAGCCTTTCTTAGTTATAAGTACTGTAACTTTTTAACTGAAATCAATTTTGTAAGCTTATTTTATTATTTCCCTGCCCGTTGCTTGATGGTTGCTGCTTTTTGTACTGCCACCCCACAGGTCGTGGGTCCGACCTCCACGCAGGACAAACATGTGTATGAACTTGTCTGTTTGTTCTATGTCTGGGTGTTAATATTATATATAAATCAGTACAAGTAGCACACTCTGCATTATTTGCGAATAGATAGCTACAATCTTTACATATTTACATTTATAGAGTAGTAGAGCTCTTAGTGCAGAGTTCGTCCGGGGAAGTACTACCACCTTACCCATTTCCGCCGTGAAGCAGTAGTACAATTGTATTACTGTGTTTCGGTTACAAAAGTAAGGGGGCCGGTGAAATTACAGGCACATGAGACTTAACAACTTCACGTCTCAGGGTCGACAACGCATTGGCGATGCTCCTAGTGTTGCAAATGTCCATAGGCGGCGGTGACCACTTACCATCAGGTGGACCGTCTGCTTGTTTGTCGGCCCAAGTGGCATAAAAAAAAATAATAATAATTAACTGTTTAACCAAAATTTCAGGGCATCCGAAAGTAAAACTGTTCATAACCCAAGGCGGTCTGCAGTCTACAGACGAGGCCATATCAGCTGGAGTGCCACTGATTGGCATGCCGATGTTGGGCGATCAGTGGTATAATGTAGAGAAGTATGCTCACCACGGCATAGGACTGAGACTCGATATGGAAGGACTAACTGAAGAGAAATTCATGAATGGAATTAATACTATCGTAGGAAATGAAAGGTCTGTATTATTAATAAATAATACTCATAATTTCCTTAATCCTATTTATATGGGTCCTTAAAATGTCTATGTAGTGACCAAAACTTATATATAATTTTTTTATAGTCCAATATTTTTTTTTCTAAAATCGCAATGTGTTATCACATAGTTACTGCAGCTTTATTTTTATTTATGTTATAATATATATACAGCGCTTAAAATAGAGAAATTCTATCACGGTTAACAATAGTCGTAAAGTTCACAAGTTTCAGTTAACCAAATATCTTGCCGTCAACAAACTTCGTTACCTAAGCAAGGTGCTCCAACCGTAATCAATGTTGCCGCGGCTGTAACTTTACCGTCTAAAATTGTGTTGATATTAATATAATAATACGAGTTTTGCACCCCGGGGTTTCGCCCACTTCCCAGAATAAATGTCGCCTTTTTTGGTGTCAGCACCTCTGTTGCTTCTTGAGGTTCAATTATGATGGGAGAAATTGGGCGCGAGTCACGATCGATGCGATCAAGCGAATTCCTAACGCCGAGAAGGACGCCGATTCGATAGTGCTTAAAAAAAAGGTTCAGTTGCGTTATCGTAGAAATAATAATATATCGTATAAAATAAAGTAGTTCATAATTTACTGAACAAACTTTAATACCCCTTTTTACATTTAGAATGAACAAAAAAACTGATCGAATTATTTCTTTCCTTGTAAGGAAAACACCGAATACTAATTTCCATAGTTTTAACTTCAAAAGTAACGGAACCCTTATCTTCTTTAAATATACAAAAACCCTGATAATAAATCCAATCTTTTCTTTCTCTATCTTTACTTTAAACATAACGTAACTTGTAAGAAATTTTTATTTCCCTTTATTTATCTACCCCAGGGGTAGAATTTCCAAAAATCCTTTTTTACCTAATTCTACTTTATAAAAAGAATTTGTTTCTAGCCGCGGTTAAGGGTGTTGATTGGTCTTTCAGTCGAAACAGGTTCTTTATATGACTAGATCAAATATCACTAAGATAATTCATTACACACGAAATCACATGTAGTTAATCAATATTTGTGGACTAAGATTACATCCTGTAATTTGCATCCAAGTCACCTCAACAGGTTGCTTTGTAGATCATTGATTGTGGTTCCCCTCCTGTAGTTTTGTTGTGGCAATGTGTTGATACATTGATGTGTTGCGTTCACATGTCAATGGTTTATCCAATCATTTAGACTAAGGATTTCTTTACAAAAAGTTTAGTACTTTAGTAATAATATTTTTATACTGAACCTTTTTATTGGACATACAATAAATACTACTCAACACTCATAAGGATAACAATTAATGAGATCAATAAATAAACTAAAATTTAATTTGTCACTCTAGCATCTCACAGTATTCCACAACTACCGTCTACCATTCGTTCGCAAAAAAGACTGTGATAGTGTATTAATAATTATTGTAATGGTATGTATTTATTTCTGCAGCTACCGCCGCAACATAGTGAAGCTGGGTGCGCTGTTGCGGGACCAGCCGCAGCGGCCGCTGGAGCGCGCCGTGTGGTGGACCGAGCACGTGCTGCGGCACGGCGGCGCCTCGCATCTGCGCGCGCCCGCCGCCAACATCTCCTGGGCACAGTATCTAGAACTGGAACTAGTCGCTATAATTCTCGCAACTATATTATTACTCATTTCAGTATTCTCTCTTTTTATCTACTATTTATTGAATTGGTTAAGACATAATATTGTAAGTGTTAAACATAAACAAACCTAACTCTTAATTTTTTATTTTAAAAACAATTGATACTTGTGTTTTGTTTTTTGTTAAGTCATATTTTATTGTTATTTTCTATACTTTAGGCTATGATGTAAATAATTATAATAAATGTTTTATCTCAACCAAGATGTTTATTAATTATATAATATTTTAAAATAATCCTATTGATGATTTGATTAGATATAAATACATTATACTCGGGTCAAAGGACGAGGTAGGTATCATTGACAACGTACGTCGAAAAAAAGAAAAGAAATGCTTATCGTGCACTCTATAGTCTTTAAAAGGCCTCAACAAAAGGTCAAAATAGTTTCAACTAAAACAATTAACAACTTCACTATTATGAATTTATTCACAATGTTTTCCGTGTAGGTATGTCTGCGGCTTCTAACGCTATCGACTAGAAATTAGTCTTAATTGTAGGACTTGATTAGTCTCATCTATATATATAAACTTAAAATGATTCGTCTTGATAGATAATTAGCTATATTTTACAAGAAAATTATATTTTTAAATTGAAACGTTTAATTGCTAGTGTTAGTCCAAATAGTTACATTGCTGGGCTTATTTTATCATTGCATGCAATTTGTGGAGATAAATAAAATAAATTATTATTTTATTTATTATACCGTGAAATTATTTTTGAACTGTTTTTTACTTGCAAGATTGCATTAAGTAAAGAATGTATTCGATGTAAAATACTATAGTACCAAAAATGAAACCATCAAGTATGTCGCTAAATCATGTAATAATACGTGAGCTAAAAATGCGATATTTGACTACAGAAGAACTAAAGCTCAATATTAGAATTGCATCGTAAAAACTCTACAATACAAATAGACAGTACCACAATCAGACGTGTCGTACGCTTCTCTGACGCCAAGCATTGTTCATTACAGGGGCAAATTGGACACAACGAATTAAGCACTATCGATTTATAGTATTGATTTAGTATTCGGTCGTGGAAAGGTATCGACATAAACGATATTGTGTATGTAATTCATGTGGGCTTTAAGCTGGAGAGCTTGGCATCCAATATATGTCGAATATTTTAATAATATTATAATATTAATGATGAAGTGTTTGTGTGCAGGTGTGTAACCTCTTGCACCGTAATAGTTTAACGAATTATTATTAGGTAGAGGAAAAGCACTTTTATGTTGATAATTCGAGCGATTCTGATCCTTATTTGAAATGTACGATTTACAGAAATGCATTAAATTTCTTTAAGAACGTTTTCTGAAAAGCTTTGAAATCGTCTAGTGGAATCAGAGCTGAAAACAAAGTAAATAAAACTCGATCGATTCAAGAGCCCATTATTCAAGTCAATTTTAAGTTGTGTAGTCACCGACAAATTGGCAATACTCTTGTGTTTCCGTATTCCCTTTGGGTGAATACAGATGCTTCGGTTTGCTTTGAAATTAAACCTGTAACATCGCTATAGTAGACAAGTGATGCAACTATGTATATTAGATTGTTTTGGATCACGTATATATGCCTTGTCATTTGTTTTGGATGGTATAGTTCACAAGTTGTCCATTTAAAGGTCAATTGAGATTGTAATTGTTTATCTTAAACATATATTCTTGATGATATAGCATAATATAGAATTGAATAAAAAACAGAATTTCAACCTTATTTACGCGTAAACCCTGGCTTTTACACACTTACGCGGTTAAATAACTAACTTAATAACTGTTATATTTAAAATTGTTTTATTGTCGGATGATATACACAATGCCTATTCTAACTTTAAAAGTGAATTCCATGCAAACCGTAAGGATGAGAACGGTTGGAAAGGGTTAGACCTCATTAAAAATGGGTTGAAAGGAGCTCAATGGGCCCCGCACGTTTTTTATTCCAATCATATGAGGCCGCATGAAGAGTTCCGGTGAGAATAACACTTTATGTTATAAATATGACATTACCATAATAGGATTACAACATTGGGTCTGAGAATGGGCTACAAATATTTGAACAGTTGGGGTAATAAGTCTAATATTCAAAAAGAAACAATTTTTTTAGAGTTGTAGAGCTCTTAGTGCGAAGTTCGTCCGAGGAAGTACTACCACCTTACCCATTTCTGCCGTGAAGCAGTAGTGCACTTGTATTACTGTGTTTCTGTTAGAAAGGTAAGGGGGCCGGTGAAATTACAGGCACATGAGACTTAACAACTTCACGTCTCAGGGTCGACAACGCATTGACGATGCCCCTAGTGTTGCGAATGTCCATAGGCGCCAGTGACCGCTTACCATCAGGTGGACCGTCCGCTTGTTTGTCGGCCTATGTGGTATAAAAAAAAATACCCAATGTGGATTTAATGTGACATCCATTAATCCATCTATACTAATCTCATAATCTTTTCCATTAATAATTTTAGAAGGATAACTGTAGTGTACAAGTATATTGTTTATTCGGTTCTATTCGGTCAGCTAACATTTTTCAGTCAAAATTTTGACAGGCCTGTTGGCTTGGTGGATAGTGACCCTATCTGCCAAACCGAAGGTCGCGGATTGGATACCCACTCAAGCAAATATTTGTGTGCATGAACATTTCAGTTTGTTCTGTGTCTGGGTGTAAATATCTATATAAGTATGTATTTAGAAAAAATAAATGTAGTATATGTAGTATATCAGCTATCTGGTTTGTATAATACAAGCTATGCTTAGTTTGGGACCAGATGGCAGTGTGTAAATAATGTCCCAGGGTATTTATTATTATTATAACTAAACCAATAAGCTGGTCCGAAGGTACTACCAGAAAGAGGATTCTAAAAAACAAAGGCAGTCAAGCGCCTTTGATTTTTTTAATAGACTTTCTGGTTACTGAGGATTTCTGACGGATAAGTGAAATCTTATAAAACTATAGCTGTCCCCCGCGGTTTCACCCGCATTCACGAGGGATGTTACATTATTTTGTTCTTTCTACCACCATTAGTTTTCGCAGCGCATTAAGGAATTATGTAGGTAATTTGTTACACCTTAGGTTACATTATTGGAGTTTTAGTAAGGAATCCTAATATTTTCTAGGAATGAATATATACCTATGCTGCTCAGGATGAATGTAGCTATCTAATGGTGAAAGATTTTTTGAAATCGGTACAGGAGTTATTGAGTTTATTCATTACAAACATACACACACACAAAAAAAATCTCTTTATAATATTAGTGTAGATAGTGAAGATTAGTGTAGATTAGTGTAGATAAGTGTAGAAGTGTAGATGTCGATGAAACAGTTCGCAGTACACTTCTCATTATACATATACGAGTATAATATGCCAAGCGAAACGCGTCATACACATAACTACAGATATACTGTGAACATAAGCATATCGATGACTTGAACCCATAAGATTTTCTCCTCTATCAAATATCGTTCAGCGGACCTAAAGTTTTTACTTGAAAATCCCAGCAGAGTTAAAGTTTTATGGAGTTTGTGGAGAGTATATAGTTAAAAAATATTCACTGGTACTTTTTATATAGACCGATTTGTCATTAAAGGTCGCCTACCTTTGTATCTGGACCACCGTAGATCGAGGAATTGGGTTGTTAAAAATGTTCGGCTGCAATACCAATGTAATAAATCGGGTTATTATTTTATTTACAATTCATTGTTTTTTTATTATTAATGTTTGAGTATATTAAGTACAAACTTCCGCTACGTGGTTTCCCGCAGTTACGTAGCCGATGAATTTAAAAATATTCCTATTTTTGAATTCATAAAATATTTTACCTGTTTGCCAAATTTAATTTGAATCTGGTTTTCGAAGCTTCTCCAGACACCTTTCTATTAATACTGAAGTTTATAATGTCACATTAAGAATTTAAACTTTTAAAGGTGACCTGTTTTAATGGTAAAAGTGAATTACAGCATAATTGTGTTTCCAGTTTGGCGGCGAGCTTCAACGTCGTTCACAACCTTGTAAAGCTTTCAAAGTATACTAGTTACTCGACGATAGTAGTTTAACTAACAAGAAATAAGCTTACTGAATTCAGTTTATCTTTTATTCCCCTAGGATTTGCACCGCAGTTTCATTCGCGTATTTTAATATTAATGGTTTTATTGTGCAAATTAAACAAACCTTTGATATAAGTTTAAAGTACGGTATGATTTATCTACATATATTATGTATTTTGTTTAAGAAGTTTACTGCGATTAAATATTTTTTCAAGCACTAACAAGAATGTAGTCGTTAAATTTTAAATGAATGGATGAACAATACGGAAAAAAATATGAAATATAGATTATTTTCAGAATTGCGATGATGCGGGATGAATGTACTATGTATGACCGAATAAGAGCATAATGGATTGTGTAAAAGATGACAATTATGAGAATAATGGCAGTGAATGCTGAAATGAGTGGTGGGAAGAACGAAGAGATGAAATGAAAGGAAAGACTGAGTGATTCATAGGTCATCAAATTAGAACACGTACTTCTCATACCTAGGGAGCTGAAATGTTGAGTTGTTGACCCACAAGGGAAATCTTTTAACATGAGGATCAGCATTCATTTCATTCCTCTTTTAACTGATGGATAACAATAGAGGTAACAGGTAAAAGTAAACTATTAAAGATAAAGTAATGCCACATTAGTGAAAGTAGTTTGGAGTGATAGCCATTTTCAATTAACATTAAAAAATTGAATATGGAGTTCCTGATGTGAAATCATAAGACCAATAAAAGCCAATTAAAGCTAGACAATTTTTTTTAGCAAGATGAGCATTTCTCAACACCAGACGAGGAATTGCAAGAGACTAGCTAGTTAAATAGCGATATAGAAATGGCATCACATCAAAACATAACACGAACCAAAATGTTTTTAGCGTAATACATGTGCATGTCTAATTAGTATTACATACGACATGAGACAAGACGCGTACACAATAGTAATTAATAACATAAGCTGGGAGTACCTCCACGTGGTGAAGACGGGAACAATTTAAGGCCTAATTTTCGATGGCTTTATTGGCTAATACTCCCTATTAATGTACCTATATACCTCGGGCTTATATAAGGAAATAACAAAGATAGAGAGTGGGCAATACGTCGAACAGTGGCGGATGCACAAGAAATAAAACGTTTAAAAAATAGAAGAGTTATAGTCGCAACCCATAGCACTCGTTCCAAAACCAAAACTGTCAATGTACCTTACAAAAAGAAAGGGAAATCCCGACATGAACTTTCCAAAATACGTGCCAAGTCTATTTTAACATTACTTGGCACGTCATAAAAAGAAGTAAGATCAAATTAAGAGCCAGGACTAAGTGTTTAAAAGAAAACAAGTGACTTGGCCGTTAAACATTTTGTATGATTAGTAGGTAAATCTAAGTCAGACTAAAGTCTCAGTAAATAAATGAAAATAAAGAAAACATGATAATCTATTCAATAATATAATACATGAGTTTTGAGGGAAGATTGATGGAATAAGCCCATTTGAGTTTAAAAATAAAAAAATCTCAATCAGAATCCATTAATGTTTATTCACATTCCAATGACATTATTAAATCTTAGATATTGATAAATTGTGCGCTAAAATAATATATTACCATGAAATGCGTCCAAAATATGAGTTTTGTCCCCAAAAATCGTCATGCCACATACGCTTGCTCATACTAGAATATAGAGGTCCTATATCTAAAATAGCAAAATCCTTAACAGTTATAGTTTGTTTTAATAATAAGACTCAGACTTACTACTCTTAAAAAATGTTTTACGGCCAAGTCACTCGTTTTCTTTTATTCACTTAGACTTGGCTCTTTTTTTAATTCACTGTTTTTGTGTCCAAGTATAAATGTATGTAATCTAGAGAGACATGTTTCACAAAATACTTTTGATGGATATTTTTTACAAACATAATTTTTAGGATATTTTGGGAAATTTTTTGATCAATAGAAATATTTCAAGTACGTATATCAGAGCGAAAAATTCCGGTTAAAATGTTCCACACATTAATTGATACTTCCGGCATCGAATGACCTATATTTCGGCCCTTGAAGTAGTTTCCATAACTTCATTGTATCAATGTTACCGTAGGATTTTGATATTTGATTAAAACCTAGCCAAGTTTTATTTATTTTATTTATATATTAACCATGAAACTTACGTCTATCTTTACAGGCAAGCCTAATGCGACAGGGTAGTTGATCTTATATCTAATCTATACTATTCCTAATATTACATTGTTTTCCTCTACAATCAAATAATAATTTGATTTGTTAGTTGTTTTAATACCACGCTCCAAACGTCATCCAATCGCCATATTTTTCCTGTAAAATGGTCAAATTCTTTTGAACATGTTTCGAGATCAAGCTTTTTAAGAAGAATATAATTTACATTATGAGACTTACGTAGACGTACATATATACGTTGCAGAACCCAAAGTTCTTTTTCAAGCTTTAGGGGCCGTTCATAAAATACGTTCGCATACAAGGGGAGGGGAGGGGTCTGGCTGAGTGTGACAAGATGTGACAAGGGGGGACGGGGGGTATACGGCAACGTGACGTTTGCCGTTTTTTTTTTATATTCCTTGCTGGTGTAGTCCAGCTGGCCTCTATGAATATCATGTACAGCCAATGTTTGTTCGGCAATGAGCCGAGTCCTCACAGTCGAAGATAATCGAAAATTAACCTGGCGCATAGCGAAAATTATCCGACCATGGTGGGACTCGAACCCATGCCTGGCCAGTACCCGTAGTTCGAAGTTAAGCACGTTAGCCGCTCGGCTACAAGTACTGGTTCCGTTCGCCGTTTATATTATATGTTTAGTTTATATTTGTATGTTCGTTGTGAAAGATATTTATTAATTTATTTAAAATTTATTATAATAACTAAATAAATATTTTTAATTTTCAGAATTTGTGTACTATCATTTAGAATTTATCATACTCAGCAGGGGGTGGGTCACAAAAAGTGTGACACAGCGTGACAATGGGGGGGGGGGAGGGGGTAAAAAAAAGCTGATTTCAGTGTGACATATTTTATGAACGGCCCCTTACTTCTGCGTAATACTAATTCAATACAAAAACACATTATAGACATAATATTCCATTAAGGGTATTAAAATCGCTTTATCAATCTTAATTTTACACTTGGGAAATAGGACAGGCCAGTTGGCTTGGTGGTTAGCGCTCTGACTGCCAAACCGAAGGTCGCGGGTTCGATTCCCACCCAGGACAAACATTTGGGTGCATGAACATGTCTGTTTGTTCTGTGTCTGGGTGTAAATATCTATATAAGTATGTATTTAGAAGAAAAAAAAGTAGTATATGTTGTATATCAGTTATCTGGTTTCCATAGTACAAGCTCTGCTTAGTTTGGGACCCGATGGCCGTGTGTAAAAGAATGTCCCAGGATATTTATTATTTATTATTTTACGGAATGATAATGGGAAATGATAAAAGTAGACTAAATCTCCAACTAATATTTTTATTGTACTCTGTGCCTTAGAGTACGACATACACAATACTTAACAACTATTTAGATTATATACACATATTAAACAAACAAAATAGCGTGGATCACTGGCACAAATGAGTTATAGTCTATACACTACACGGTCAGTTGCTGCGAACTATAGGCGCCGCCATATTGGCCTTGGCTGCTCTGGCGAGCGCCTTTCACTTTATCCCTACTCCGCGGCCGACCGTCATGCGACATGCAACACACAGACCAAAAAGATTGAGACGATCTAATAAAAGTTTCACTTTAAAATAACACTTGGCTGGCCGCAGAAAGAATGGAGATCTAAATGAGTGCCAAGTTCTATGCAAAATCCTAATATATATTTATAGGAACAAAATAACATTATGAACAAGTATTAAACTTGATATTCTAAACTGTGATTACCAAATTCTATCAGAAGATCGAGTATCGACACCGTTCATGTTTTAGTTTCTCAACTGCCGACTTGATTTGGTTAAACACAGTGAATAATTTTATGAATTAATTTTCTAAGTATCCAATGAGTTAAAAATAGAATATATTTATACAAGCTTTTATTTAACTTGCAACGTTTATTAGTTTGTTCTTTAGTTTGTTGAGTTTTGTAAGCTGGACTAAAACCACTTTCTCTTATACCACGGAGCTGGAATTAGACACGATGCTTCAGTTCTTTCACATTGCATTATTAATGGTAAACAAGATCTAATTCTAAATCTAAAATTGACTACAGACGAAGATACTCCTCAACGGTAAACAGCATAGAGGTGAAATTTAGTAAACCTATTTATTTTTTATTGCCCGTTCTAAATTGGGCTGCTGCACTCAGGGTTGACTCCCAAAGAGGGAATTTTTGCCGGTGAACAGCACAGATGTAATTTGGCACCTCTAAGCAGTCGATTTATGAAAGCTTGATTTTTTTAAATGTTTTTTTTACTATTCTTTTAAGCTTTAATTATTCAGAATAGGATAGCAAGATTGGCATATTTACAAATTAGTACTTATTTATCTTATTAGGAAAAAAAAAGACAATTACACAAGCAAATTACTTTGTAGGTCTTATATCTAAATTATGTACACATGTGCTACTCACTACGTTCTATATATATTTAATGATAAAATCTTAGTTTTATTCAAGGAAAAGAAGCTCGAGTGAAACTGTTACCATACCAAAAAAATATATTTATAAAACATAATAAAAAAAATGGTTATATAAAGAATTATTTGTTATTTGATTTTTTGTTATTAATTTACAATACTATAATAATATTATTATATATTATAATTATAATATACACATACAAGCTGAATACCATTTAATACATAGGTGGAATAAGGATCCGATTATGATAAAAGTAACTGCATTTGGTAATAAAATATCAACTCCATTTCTTCGTTATGCTTACAAAAGAAACCGCGGAAATTCTCGTGAGCGTTCCGTTGAAAGATTAATGAGATAAGATGCGAGCTTACATGCTTTATCTACCAGTATGCCTCTTGTACCATTTTATGAGGTTTTATACATAGGCACTTCAGTAAGTGCTGCGACTAAATGCGTAAGGAAAAAAAAAGTAGAAAATACTTTAGTTGACAACATTAAATTATTTCAGAAACCTTTACTAGATTTAAAATAAATATCCCAAGACATTCTTCACACATGGTTACCTGATCCCAAGTTAAGCAGAGTGTACTGCTTGTAGTATGGCTACCAGGTAACGGATATACTACTATTTAAATACATACTTATATAGATATTTACATCCAGACACAGAACAAACAGACATGTTATGCACACAAATTTTTGTCCTGGGTGGGAATCGAACCCGCGACCTTCGGTTTGGCAGTTAGGGTCTCTAACCACCAAGCCAACTGGCATGTCGAGTAAATATTACTCTAGTAAAGTATAAAATATAATATGAAATTAATTTCTTACTGATTTAGATATGCTAATGTATTTTTGGAATGATTAACAAATCGCAATGCTTTGAAAGGCTTTGAATTTTTTTTCGCACTCGTGTCGCAGTATTTACGCGGTGTTAGCAATCCCAACGGATCTTACATTGTCCACGATATAAAGTATCCAATGTTTTAATCCAGATTTGCTGCTAAATTTTATTTTATACCTTTTGTTTTTTTATTTTTTATTTGGAGTCTTTTAGAGTAGAAAAAAAATTACCTAATGACACCGATCGTCTACCTGACATTGTAATGGGTTTTAAATATAGAAATACTCGGAATTTTGTCACCAAATTTTAACAGTATATTTTTGAAATACTATACTTCCGAAATATGTAAAAAAAAAAAACGATTTTTCGAAAATTCTAGACCACCGGGTCCCCTTAAAGAGGTACACTCCTTCACTTTGAACAAGAAAACCATAAAACACCACATCTTAACAGATTTCTCTAGGTTTTAAATTCGACCCACCACACAAATTTCATTTAATTTATAATACATATACATCGATTGTTATTATTTACTAATTTTCTAAGTTACAGCACATAAATTGTTCAATATGTAATTGCAATTAACTTGCTTTCAAGAATCGATATGTAATAGTACACTCACTTTTTCCTTTTACCCACAACACTGAAAAAAAAAAATTGTGTCCAGTGTCTACTACTGTTACTTATTTACAAGTACCAACCTTTTTTATAAGTAATTCTTATATCTTACGAGAAATACAAGGTTATTTTAATCCTTGTATTTCTCGTATTAACTGAATTGTATTCTTTTTGAGAAATAAATGTCTTAAACCGTAAAATTACATAAAGGCCATATAGTGGTAGATGGGTCGATGATATACGCAAGCTGGCTGGTAGCGGAAACAAACAGCTGCAGATCAAGCTCAGTGGTGCCATAGGTGAGGCATTATATCCGGCAGTGGACAGAGATAGGCTGATGATGATGATATAGTGTGAACCACGTGACATGTGGTGAGTATTTTTGCCATCTGTCGGGCGCATTACCTATCCAACACTATAGTAATAGAGCTCTTAGTGCATAGCTCGTCCGGGGAAGTACTACCACCTCACCCATTTCTGCCGTGAAGCAGCAGTGCACTTGTATTACTGTGTTTCGGTTAGAAAGGTGAGGGGGCCGGTGAAATTACTGGCACATGAGACTTAACAACTTTATGTCTCAGGGTCGACAACGCATTGGCGATGCCCTTAGTGTTGCAAATGTCCTTAGGCGGCGGTGACCACTATTAGGTGGACCGTCTACTTGTTTGTCGGCCAAAGTGGTATAAAAAAAAATAATAGGCATATAGGTTACTTATAACGTAATTTGTCCGAAACGGGTATATAACCTGGGGCTTTCGGCTCTGTAGCTGTGCTTTATACTTTTCAACTACCGAGGAATAGTCAACAATATTAAAGAATATGCAAAATATTGTGCTACAAAATGAAGTAGAAAAAGCTCTAATAATACAATCTAAAGGTAAACTACTGGAAACTTCGAGGTAAAAAACTACAAGATGCCAGTTGAAGAAAATAAAGCAGACAAAGAGTCTGATGTAAAATGAATTGCATTAAACGAGTTAATATTTCGCTACTATTTTATTGAAGCAATCATTTATATTTTTTCACTGATCATTTATGCAGGCGGGATTGATTGATTTATATTGTCGAAATAAATATTGGTTTAAATGATTCTACACTTTAATTATCACGTTAAAAGATTCGCTTTTCTATTGACCTCAAATTACTAACATTGCAAATGAAATTAGTAATATGTATCCTAGGTCCTAGGACATTCTTCACACACTGCTATTTGTTTTAAAACTAGACAGAGCTTGTTCTTTGGATATCTAATAGAATTGAATATTTTCAAGCGAATCCTACTAATATTATAAATGCATATATTTGTATGTATGGATGTTGTTTACTCTCTCATGCAAAATCTACCGGACAGATTTGGATGAAACTTGGCACACAGATAGGGCATATCCTGGAATAACATACAGTCTACTTTTTCTCCCGGGAAAATATGACATCTCTCGGGGACGCGGGTAAAACCGCAGGGGACAGCTAGTCTATTTATAATTTTATAAGTATAACTTCTTACGGGCGTACATAAATACACGTTTCTTCTCATTTCGGCTGAGAGCCCCCAGCGCTCGCCGGAATTGTCCGCGTAGAAGTATAAGAGCCATCTGAGGCTAACATTCGTCCCTTCCAAAAAAAAAACAACGTTTTTTCTCTCTTTTAGATAGAGATAAATGGATATTTACATCCACCATAGTAAAGGCTACTAATATACCACATATTACACACAATATTGTAATCGTCGTGCAGAAATATATCTACAATCTTAATATTATGTAGTTATTATATTCCATTCCCTAGAGGGATATATAATAATTCCTTAAGGTGGATTAACGTATCAAATTTCAAGGCAAACTTGAGTTACAAGGGTAACCGTGATTTATTGGACAAATTGTGAACAATTTAATTCTAAATGTTAGGATGTTGGCCGTTTCTGGGACAATGTTGGTAATATTGGCTCGGGAATAGATATTTTAATATCGGTTCTGAGAAGTAAACAAAATTTTTTTTATTTCTTGTTTTTATATATCTTTTTGCAAAGTCCAAATTTTTCTTTTTTTTTTGTAAATAAAGAACTCCAAATTTGTTTTCAATTTTCACCGTTTTTAATGAGTGTTTTTTTAATAAGGGAAGTTTTGTGTACTTGGTTTTTTTTTAATTCTTATTTATCTGTAAAGATTTTAATATCGGTTCTAAGAAGTAAACAAACATTTCTATCTTACTAATTTAACTCGGTGTCAGTGTCTGTTTCTTTCCATATTACTAAACGACTGAACCTAAATTAATAAAAAAATACAATGATATCGTGTGGCCTTAGAATAGGCGCAAATACAATTTTTTTTATAAATAAATATTAAAATGACATTACAACCTATAGCAAAAACAAATTGATGACAAGGGCTTTTAACAAAATATGTCCATTCATAGTAAGTTTGGCGAACCAGCGTTTCTAATCCTATTTCCTACTTAATATTATAAACGCGAAAGTTTGTGTGTATGTATGTATGGATGTTTGTTCCTCTTTCACGCAAAAACTACTTAACGAATTTGGATGAAACTCGGCACATAGATAGAGCATATATTAGCATAACATATAGGCTATTTTTTATCCCGGGAAAATGTTACATTCCTCGGGAACACGGGTGAAACCGCGAGGGACAGCTAGTACTCTATAGTTGAAGAATTCAATGAGCTTACTAAACTCTTTGAAAAGCTGATAAACAAATCAGCTTACCATTAGGAATTCATTTATCAAAACATAACGGGGCTAAACCAACTACAGATCAGCTGCGCTAAGCTGGTATAAATAAAATAGATGTTGTTATATTAGAGAAATATATCAAATTGGACTGTTAGCCTTGAATGTACGCTTGTTAGGAAATCTATAGAATTGTGATACGAAAACTTCATCCATCCTTGACAGACACTGTTCACTAGTTTACGTATAATATAACTAAATAATAGATTAAACCCGTGATTCTTTCTTTTTTTAGTGACCAGTCAAAATATAGCTACTGGTGAATTTTTTTTATATAGTAAACTATAATTTACGTCAAATTTAGTGACGTGATGAAGGAACGAAATGTGTAAAGAAAACAATAACTTAAAAAAAATTAAGAGTGGGACACAGAGAAGGCAAATAGTAATACAAAGCTAGGAAAACAATTTAATGGAGTTTTATTTATTTTGATACATTGCGCCGGAACACTAAAATAATATTAAAGGTCTATGATATTCTATATTATTAATGTGTCTATGCTGACGAAATAGATTTAAGTATGATAAAAACAACTAAATTACGATAATTAAAATAAAATTGAGTTCCATGTTTAAAAAGTCAAATTAATTTGAAATTAGAATTCCCTACCAAACCATAGATAATTTACATTTGAAACAGTCAGTAATATAAAGCGGCACCTTTTTAAATAAATAATATTATATTATATAATATAGAATAAGCCCATGTCAGGAGGGTAGTAAAATAATTTCATGGCGCCCTTCAGCTTGGGGCATCCGCCATATAATTACCATACTCTAAACAATTTGAGCGATTATATAAACTAAAAAGATTAAATAGTTTGGATTTTCAATACGTTTCCAAAAGAAAATTTCGCACAAACTGTATTCGTCTTTTAAATTTCAAAAAATCCTTACACTTACCTTATTGTATCTCTAATTAATTATTTGTTATGATATTATCAGGTAACTTAATACTTTTCCTATGGCTCAGAGGGAAACCTAATAAATATTCAAAAAATTAAACTAAAAGCATTTGCCTTTACTATTAAGTCGTGAAATTGTAGTGTCCAAACTCTTTGCACCTGTCTGTAGCAACGAATAACAATTTTTGACGTTGTTAGGTTTTTTTTGACAATAACATCATTACTCACTCATTGACAGTTGCGACTTGTGCGATGTTCCGGAGAGACAGTTATCAGCTAACTTCAACCTGTTACTTTTGTATTACAGGGATGCGCGCGCGTCTTAAGATTTTACTCTCATAATTTTTTCATAACGGGCCTAAAGAAGTATATAACTTCAAAAATGATAATAAAACATTTTAAAGAATGGAATCATCGGAATTCCTATATCATACATAATATGCAGTACATAAAATAATTGCTCATTAATTAGTAAAGGATAAAACTATTAACTCATCCACAGATATAATGAACAATACCGATCCAATAATTTCGCAAATGCGAACTAATTCAATAAACCCTGATTATCCAATTCGGAATAGAATTAAAATCCAATAATTTTCCACAAACATTAGTCTTGCTTCGGTTTTCCTAATATTAAAATTGTTGAAACGCGAGTCACGGGCTAACAGAATTATCACTCTCATTTTGTAGAGGCCAATTTCTGTCAGCGGCGTCAAGGGAATGCTAAACTCTGGTAAGGGCCATTAAGTTCGCTGCCATGCTAAAAAGTACTTTATTATCATTTAACTTTTACTTCGGCAGGGAGGGTACTAACCCTCCCTGCTAAAACTATCCTTAAGTTAGAAATCTATCGCCAGCTGCATGTGAGGACGAATTTTAATGCTTTGTATGCTTACCATTTACAAAAAACGTTATCTAGGTGATATAGTGGTAAAATACAATTTCCTATGAGACCAACAGTTACATTTAAAATAAGTATTAATATATTTTTCATCCCCCCATCTCGGAAAGAGTATGTTTGCTCTTCGATAACTTCGAGTGCAAAAGCCGTTTTTATCCTCTAGAGAGATAAAGTAAATTGAACTTAGAACATCATGTCACATGTGTTTGTGAATTCAAAACATCATTAAACCTATTTACTTCTACCTCCATGGTGCCGAATTTATCATACAGCCTATTTAATTTGTTAAAAACTAAGACTTGGAACCTTCTAGGTGTACTTTATTTTTATTTGCTTTGCACGCGCCATTTTCTTTTTTTTTGCATTTAGTTATTTCCTTGCTGAGGTGGGATGAAAAGTTACGTGCTGCACTCGAGCGCAAAGATTTTTCACCTCGTGCTCTTGTATAACAAATAACTATTATGGACATACAAGACTTGTTGATGTACAATTTAGTTTTATTGCTTTAATTATTGGCCGCTAAAAAGTAGGCCCTCTCAAAGAGTGCGATTCTGTTTGTAAATTACACTTACTCATAAAGTCACGTGAGAGGCTAGAGTTGAAATTTGTATTTAAAAATGTCGTGGCTGATAAATAAATAACAACAGTCTGCTCAAAAGTATTATGAGTAAGAAGTTAACAGGCTTTAATTTTTTAAGCTGTGCTAACGCTCTTTTCGTAGCTCCCCGGATCAAATGTTATTTGTAAATCTCCGTCATTTTGTTTCACGCAAAAGTGAGTAGACGCAAGGTGAAACTGAAATGGTTTAGCAAATTGTTTACATTGCAAAGACGGGCCAGTTGGTGTGGTGGTTTGATAGCCTGATTATCACGCCGCAGGTTGTGGGTTTGGTTCTCACCCAGGATAAATATTTTTGTGTATAAACATACCTTTTTTCTGGATGTAAATATATTATAAAGAAGTATGTCTGTAAACACGGCTCACTGAAGTTTGTATAAGCTTAATAAGGGAGCTGTTTAAATTGGGACCAGGTGTGTGATGAACATGGCAGAATATTTAATGAGAAACTAATATTCTGACAATAATTATAAGTGTTTCTCCATCATATTTGTGATTACAGTTTCGACTTTGGAGTTTAGAGCTAAACTCACAATGCAACTATTAACAGTACAACAATTAACTAAAATTAATAGCATAATCGCCGCATATTTTTAAACTTGCGTGATATTTAATTTATAATGTTAATATTTTAATAATGATTCATTCTACTACTAATTGCAGCGAATACGACAATACCATTTTATGACTTGGAAGGGAATTTATAATGTCAAAGCGACTGAATCTACCGGTTCGGAACTCAGTAAGAGTACATTACATTTCCGCCGTGACGCACTAGTGCACTTATATTGCAATGCTTTGGTTAGAAAGGTAAGTTGACCGGTGAAATTACAGGCACATGAGACTAACAAATTCATGTCTCACGGGTCAACAAAGCCATGCCCCTGGTGATGATCACTTATCATCAGATTGACCTGTTTACAGGCCTAATTGCCAAGAGAAAAAAAACGTAAGAAGTTATACTCGAAATTATTGCTCAGAAAAACTGCACTAAAAGCATTTGTCTTTACTATTCAGTCGTGAAATTGCTTTTTGTAATGTCCAAACTCTTAGCACCTATTAGCACGTTGCCACAAGCAACGAATAACAATTTTTGACGTTGTGAGGTTATTATTGACAATAATATCATTACTCACTCTTTGACACTGTCAGTTTTATGCAATGTTCTGGAAGGATAGTTATCAGCTAACTTCAGGGTGTCGGTATTTCGTGACGGAGTGCGTGCGCATCGTTAAAATTTACTCACAACATTTTTCCATAACGCGCCAAAATAATTATAACTTCAAAATACCTTAACCTACTAATTGTGATGCCAATATAACATAGGGTATTTTTTGGGTGACATGAGTAAAACCTTATTCGTTAAATAAAACAGCAAAATACTCTCTACCGATTTACAAAAGTTTTCTTTTTACCCTTTTTGTATAGATGTTTTTGAAACGGATAGCTCGTTATTGTTAATCCGAGGGTTAAAGCCAAATTGTTTGCTTTGTAACGGTAATTTGATTTGTATCCCATATTTATTGTTACCTTCCCGTTCAATATTGAGGCATTTTCAGGCATGGAATAATCATTACCTCTTAATCCTTACAATATAATAAATGATGTCTACTTGTCTTTATATGTCTGTTCTCTGCCTCAAACGAAATGAGTCACAGATCTTATTTTTTTGGATTTAGTGTCAAATGACTTATTACGCTCAAAGCCATATAATATGTTTATTAATAAATAATAGATTCAGATAATAGATAAAGATTTCAGTTTTCAGGCTCTGAGGTATTTTGAAAGCGGTGATATGTCGTAGTTTCCCCAAAACTACCCAGCTTAGTAGGATTCTTTTGTTGACCTCATTGTGGAAATTGGACTTCGTGAGTTGGACAATTTCTCATAACATACTGGATGGTCAACAGTCTCCCCAACAATGACTGATATTGGCGTGATATGGATGTTGTACATGACTTTTGTCGGGAAACCCTTTTGAGGTCATTTAGCATAATGTCAAGAGTTTCCAGCGACTCCGTTATTATGACTATGTGCATCAGCAATGGAAGGTGAGGGATATGAACGCCGTTTATGTTGCCATATCTTCTAGGCCAAGTGCTTGAAGACATCCTACATTGCAGCGATGAAGAGTTCCGGGGAAGTGACGTCTTTCTATCTTAGACTCTTCTGCATTAGATTGGTCTCGTACTTTTGGCATGGACTTAAATTGACATTGTAGTTCTGTCGTACAAGTACGTTGAAACATCGATGTAGTGACAGTGAATTTGACATCACTGTAGACTTTGTAACATGGCTCGATGGAGTCGAAGGGAAGCTGAAAGTCCTCGAACCTGCACCCGAGACGATTCGTTATGAATGACTCTTGAAAATGGCTTATAACCTGGCTCAAGAGTGTTATCGGACGGTAGTTTTTCAAAAGGGCCGTATCATCCTTCTTGAAGAAGAGCATACTACGCTCCACTATACACTTCTGGCGTTGTACCTTTGTGAGTGACAGGATTAAATAGCCTCAGGTGGAATACAAGCATCAGTTTTCCACACGCCTTGTAATTCCGCCTTCACCCGCCGCCTTGTTATTTTGTGTCTCAGAGCCATTCTAATTTCGTACAGGCTGACGTCCGGGATATTTTCGGTGCTATCCGATGATATTACGAAATGAATTTTTATTTATTTAGGCACGTAAATTGATACAACGGAATTCTGTAGTGTTGTCTTATGTAAAAGTGCAGCTATTTTTAATGAATATCATTGTTATTTATTTACACGTCCATATGTTTCCCTAGCACGAATGTCTATCGCATGCGTCATCGTATCCAGTGCGCCAAAAAAGCTGGTTTGTATGTAAAGTTACACACCACGCACACAGTGACGTTGTGCGATGTTCGAATTTCGATTGGACTGGTTTTCAGCGTACTCGATACGATAACGCTACGCTTACGATAGAAATTCATGCTTAGGGCTGAGCCCCCTTATTCAGCTAATACAAACTTCGTCGGAAAACTGCTTCACGGAGGCCTCAGAGAACTTATATCTCACATGATTAGTAGTATTAGTGTAGTTAGTGAAAGAGACAGAACACGGAGGCTGCGACGAAACATCCTCGAGTTAATGTATTTTTTTTTCATATTCGTTTGGGCCGACAAACAAGCAGACGGTCCACCTGATGGTAAGTGGTCACCACCGCCTATGGAAATTTGCAACACTAGGGGCATGGCGAATGTGTTGTCGACCCTGAGAACAACTTCAGTTAAGTCTCATGTGCCTGTAATTTCACCGGCCCCCTTACCATTCTAACCGAAACACAGTAATACAAGTGCACTACTGCTTCACGGTAGAAATAGGTAAGGTAGTACTTCCCCGGATGAACTCTCCACAAGAGCTCTACTACTCATAATGTTATTTTCCTTACAGAATCGAGCCCCTGATGTCAAGTTAAAAAGAACTTGTACTATGGAAATGATATTGATAATTAATGAGTAGATGTTCAAGAATAGCCCATTACAGATAGTCCAGGCCACACATTGTACAATAACAATGGTAATACAATAGAACCGAATGATACAAAACGCTACACAGCAAATTTGGTGCGAACAGCTATAAATAAAGATTACCGTCCGGCATGTCCCAACCGAAATGACCCTAGTGGTTGGGCCATTAAACAAGCCCTTGCTTAAACGTTTCATAAACTGCTACACATCACTTACCGAAAAAAGGTACATCCGGGGTGTGATTCCTTAAGGTAAACGGCACTCGACGATATATCAGTGCAGCTTCAATGCTCTGTTTCTCTCGTTAACTAGCAATCACGTGAGAGGTTCTCTCTTTTATTTGATGGCAAATTGGAGTGAAAATTTAATGGAAATGTAATGGGATATTTCTTATACTTTTAATATTCATTATTATTTGTTACTTTTGTAGGTTGTATTTTTAAAGCTTAAAATAAAACTTAAATTAAAACGATGAAAATAGTGATTTGTGTGTCCAATAGGTGGTGGACACTCCTCTTCTGCTGTATTTTAAAGATTCAATATATAACTTTGGTTATGTTCAGGTTATTTATTTAATTAATACTTAAATTTGTATTTAATTTTCTTTTAGTGCGTAAATGGGGGTTTATGTTCAGCAGTGAGGATGATGATGATAGTCTGTAATTTAATAAATTCATTCACGATCAGAAGTAGTAAATGTACCAAACGACAGAAGCCATAGCATCGCTGGTTACATCACTTAGTCATTGATGGTAGTTTTTTTTTCATGAGAAAGTCTTCCAAATTCAAATGAAAACGAGACTGGAAATAACATAGTAGAAATTACCAAAATCGCTAATTTCAAAACCTCCAACTGCCCGGTACAGCGGTCCCTTTCTATTGTATAAGTAACTTCAGTGGCCATTTTGGCTTTAATAAGAGACGATAAATATGCAGAAGAAATGTGAATAGCTCTGTTTATTTCGGTTGTAGCAAATGTAAGGGACAGGGAACACGTGGGGAAACGAAGGGATGGTTTACATTAACCGAATTGGATTCGCGGATGTGTCAAAAACGTGTGGTGAATACAATATGACGTTTGTAAAATTTGCACCGTCTGACACTTTATTGCAATGCGATCATGTAACAATACTACTTATATTATCTGCGAAAGTTTGTGATGGATGTTTTTTAATCACGTCAGAATATCTGAACGGATCTGGATGAAATTTAGCACAAAAATGAAATTATAGTCTGGGAGCATAGTGCTTTTTATCCCTAGAAAATGTTACATCCGTTGGCAACACGGGTGAAATCGCTGGACAAAGGCCTCACCTATGATACGCCACTAAGCTCGATCTTCAGCTCTTTGTTTCCAATCGCTGCCAGCCAGCTTGCGTATATCATCGCTCCATCTAACTGGAGGGCGCTCTACACTACGTTTACCAAGCCGTGGTCTCCACTCTAGAACTCGTTTACCCCAACGGTTATCTGTTAGTAATATTATAAATGCAAAAGTTTGTCAGTTTCATTTTGTTTCATTCATCAGTTGTCATGCTTGTTACTTTATGCAAAAACTACCGAACGGATTTGGATTATACTTGGCACATAGATAGAAAAGCCCCTAGAACAATAATATCTATAGGAAACTTTTTACTACGGGAACAAATAAGACGGGAATGCGGGTGAAACCGCGGGGACATCTAGTCCATGCTAATATTGTAAACTGGAAAGTGTAGCTGTCCGTTGAATTTTGAGTATAATTATAATATGATAATATTGGGTATTGGCAAATTTTCAATTAAACTCGTAGATTTCTTGTTAACCAATTTTTATTAGTAACTTGCAGCATAACACTTTTGACACGTTTTTAATAGAGAAGACTAGGGAGGTTAGCGCACCTAGTCACAAAAAAAAGAAAACTCGTTTGTACGTTTACAAAGACAGTTGGAAACAAAATGTTGCAGATACACCTATGAACTATATTATAAATTTATAATAATTCAATACATAAATTGTATCTTGGGGAAGAACATGGACTACTTACCTCAAAAGTAAAAACGCGGGTGAAACCGCAGGTTGAAAGCTAGTATCTTATATACGATGAGAATTGTTTGTACGGGTGGAGATACTGAAAACTGGGTTGGGGGAGACGTATCTCACGCTATTATAAATACTTTGACACTTTAGCTCTTTGTATTTCGTAATTGGTAAATGAAATCGAAAACCGCCAAGTGCCTGTTGGTGGAACAAGCCCCGGGTATATTGGATTCAAGGCTTACCACCAACAACACAATATTAATTTAAAGATATTTTTGTTTGCTACTGTTTTTATAACGCTTTTATTAGCTTCATACGTATGTTAGTATGTTCGTATGTAACGGAATCTTTGAACACGATTTTGACCACCTTCAAGTCGTCGGATTAACTCGAAAATTGGCAGACTTATTAAGGACCGATGACAATTCAATATTTTAAATAGTTTCACCTCCATCCTTTATACGCATGACATTTTAAAATATACTAACTTCGGACTCGTCGTTTCAACCACGTTCTTAAAAATCAAATCTTATGTGTTAATCCTGGTCATAAACTCTCTGTGTACCAAATTTCATATATGTCCGCTCAGCCGTTTTGCGTGATTTAGTATCATACAAACTTTCACATTTATAATATTAGTAGGATTTGTTCCATCATCATTATCTATAGATATAATTTAGATAGGCACGGCGTTTCTGACGATTCTGTAAGGAAAATGACACTAACTCGAGGATGTTTCGTCGGGGCCTCTATCCTCTGTCTACAGAGACAGAGGATAGTGACTGGCAGTATTAGTGTAGTAAGCGACAGCGCTACCACGCTAACACTGGCAGTCACGTGAGAGGTAAGCTCTCCGAGGCCTCCGTGAAGCGGCTCGCCGACGAAGTTTGTATTAGCTGAATAAGGGGGCTGTACATAAAAAATTATATTAGGAAAGTATTATGGAACCATTTTTTGATATTTTGTCTGTCTCCAGTCTGTATGCAGGATCACGTGAAACTTACCAACCTCATTTTAAAACTTATTTTGTTGGATAGCCCAACTCTTAAGGTATGTAATAGGCTATTAAGCATCACGCTGCAACCGAATAAAAAGAAAAAAAAGTCAGAAAGGACGCAAAGCGAAAACGAAGTAAAAGCGTGGGCGGGCGGTGCGACGCGGCGGGTCAACCGCTGGCCATCTATTAAAATATAAAAACGAACAAATTTACTGACTGTTAAAGAATCTTTGTGAACCAAATCCTGAGCGATTAAATCCTGGACAAAATATTATTACAAAAAATAGGTGTGAAATAAAATGATTTGATGATTGTTTTTTTGCTGAACTTGGACGGCAAATAATATGTAACAAAATATATATTTTAATAAAAATCTTGTCCTTCCTGCTTCCTTCTCCTACATCGAGATGTGAAAATAAAAAGTATATAAGGTAGTAGATTTTTTAAATTCTTTTCTTTAGATTAAATTACATATTCAACAAAAAAACTTGTGTGATCTGATCTAGCGTGCGACCCGGATGAAGAGCGAAATAGCATAATGAACTCAAGGCCCAATTCCGAGGTAAATATTTAGAAAATCTAAAATTGTAGGAAAGTTTGCTATAATGGAAGTACAATAAATAAGAACAGATTTACCGGCCCACCTAAGTGGTTATAGCAAGAGGTAATACGAAGAAAGTTACGATGTTGTCGATGGTAACAATAGGGGCAGACAAGTGGCCTTCTGCACTAAGAGAAAATTACACTGCCGTAGATTTTCTAGAAGAAAATTCAATTTTTATTCCATCCTAGGCAATAAATTTAAATTTGAGAAAATGAAACGCTAAATCGCTTTATTAAGTATATACCCACGTTCCCGAGGGATGTCTCGTTTTCCCGGGATAAAAAGTAGCCTTAATATTATTCCAGGATATGTTCTATCTATGTGCCAAGTTGCATCTAAATCCGTTTGGTAGTTTTTGCGCGAAAGTGTAACAAACATCAATACATACGCACAAACTTTTGCATTTCTAGTATTAGTAGGATGAGGTATTAAGAGATCATCAGTTCGGTTTCACAAAAGGAAGATCTACATAGAAGCGAGCAAAGTTGGCAATTGTTTTGATGTTCCATATTGTGAAAAGCCGTTTTTTTTTAAAAGTAGTAACAATAATCGATTCCAGTATTTGTTTTTCTATGTGCAGGTTAAGTGGGCTACTAAGTGAAGCCAACACTGCGTTTCTAGTGCTTGCCACTTTTATATTCAGATTTTGTACGCCAGTTCACGTCACATTTCTCTGCGAATAATATCCTGGAGTTTACAGAGCCTCAGGGGACATACGTCATGCAATTAACCTCTGCGATGCCTTTGCCTTCTAAATAGGGTACATAATGACAGACAGACAGATTTGGTTGGTGTTTTACGACACACCCGGCGTTATTGTACTGACAGAGCTTAAAATAGGGTGTTTCAAAGAAAGGAAACGTAGCAAAATATTATGAAAAGTTTCAAACAAATTGGGTTGGTTATTTTGCTGTGATATTTTGACTAATAATAATATTAAATGTCACATTCTTCACACATGGTTACATGGTTTCCTGAGGCCTAACCTGAGCATGAACATCTGTGGAAAGCGTAGCCTCATCGTATCAAGTGCGGCAAATAACTGGTTTGTTTAGAAAATTGAACATCTAGATTCCTATTTAGATTCCCATTGCATTGGTATTTGGCGCACTCTATACGATAACGATACGCTTATAATAGATGTTCGTGCTCAGGTAATTTTAGTTTTTCTCTAAATGTATAAAGTCATTCTAAATGGCAGACTGGTATTGTACAGCGTTTAATATCTTTTTTTAATTAGAACACAATATACATAAATAACCCAAGACATTCTTCACACATGGTTATCTGATCCCAAGTTAAGCAGAGTGTACTGCTTGTACTATGGCTACCAGGTAACTGATATATATACTACATATACTGTTTTTTAATTACACACTTACAAAGACATTTAACGAACAGACACATTTTTGAATTTACCATATTAGTATGGAGTATGGATAAGCAAGACTTTACATATACATAGCTACGGAATAGGGACCAACATAAGCCAGGCTTTAGAAAGGCGATTTAAAATGAAATCACATGAATCTCAGTCCAGTTCCACTGAGTCGAAGCTGCATTGTCATGGAACACGCAAAGAATTTAATTAAGGCAAAAACTGGGCACGTTCGAGTTGGACTCTTGCACGGAGGGTTTTGTATAAAACTTACAAAATGTTTGCAAGTATTAACACATATTTAGACTGTTTCTTTGATTGTCCGTGTGTGACATTTTACTCGATTACAAAACTGTAATACCTATGTATTGATGAAATTTAAAAGATACATAAAGAATATATTTATATATATATATATATATATATAAAAGATAAATAACATTACATTTTAATATTTATATATATATATATATATTAATTTTTATTAAATATTATACAATAGCATTACACAATTTGGAATGGCACTTTATACATGTATCTGAGGATTAAATATTTCAGTGCACACAGATATACTCGTATATCCATTACTTTAGTCATCTCTAACATTTTCAGTTTGAGTTTAACGATAGCAAATTATATTTTACAATGATACATGCATTATACAGGGTGACTGGTGAGATACCTTCGATACTTATGCAGAATACTCGGTACCCGATTCTAGTTAAAATGATGTAATAAAATTAGGTGCTTAATTTTCGACCCAAATTTCTCTAAAAATAAGTGAAATGTGGATATTATACACTCTAAACAGGCCGCGGTGTTTGTTGTTTAAGTTGATCTAGTCACGTGCGACACGCGCTAGTCCAGTTCTTGAACTTTTCAGTGGCTCTTTAGATTTAACCTTGTCTACATTCTACACTTTATTTACTCAACAAATTAGTGATTACCTAGGTATTTTTGCCTGTCCTAAGCCAGGATTAAAGTATGAAGGGAAAACGGATCATGCTCATGGGGATCATACATGGGGAGAGGTCTTGATGTAGGTAGGCAACAGCTATACAGTGTACGTACCTATGTATTCTGTGTTGATAGCTGAGGTGATGTGCTGCGCGTATCCAAGTATTGCGCAGGTAAATACGGGACTCTCGTTGTACTGTTTGCTAAGTTTACTAAGAAGTAATTTAATATTTATTTTTAACGTTACTTTATTTCATTATATATGATCACCAACTATCACATCCTCAAATATTGAAGGTATTTCACCCTGTATAATTAAACAAATAAATATTCTGTTGTTGAAAAACTACAACTGAGGAAGGTCGCTTATTTATAATACAATTTCGGTACGGAACCCAACAAAGACAACAAGGGGAGAGAAATGAGGATCGCGCCTTAATGGTCCAAGGTTTTAGTTTAATATTTTAAGTACATGGCTGGGAAGTCGCAAAACAAACAGAAATACAGAACAACATACTATCTAGTTAAATGCTATGCAAAAACGTTTCAACAAAATAAACAACTGAGAACAAAGCTTGTTGTAGGTAGGAGGAAATGCTTTGGCCACTCTAGGTGTCTTTGTAATACATAATATGCAAGAACTTTCCATTTGCGTCTGTAACAGCTATTTCTGAAATGTAAATCTACTAGTTATATCTGCCCCCTTATTCAGCTAATACAAACTCCGTCAGCGAGCCGCCGCACGGAGGCCTCGGAGAGCTTACCTCTCATGTGATTGCGTAGTTAGCGAAAGAGACAGAGCATAGAGGCCGCGACGAAACATCTTCGAGCTAGTGTCATTTTCCTTACAGAATCAAGCCCCTGGTACGTGCAACATTTTTGCCGCATTGGAGGTAAAATCTGGAGACAGAATTTAATTGTATTCTGAATAATGCAAGCTCTAATTAATATTAACTGGTGATCCGCCCGTCTTCGCCTAAATTGGATAATATACACGAAAACCTTAAAAAAAAACATTTTAATTATTCATCAATTACTTTTAAATAGCATAGATTGTGTTTATCGTTTATTAATTTTTCGTCACACAAAAAGGTTGCGTATCAGAATTTCATAGCCCCATAAGAAGTTTCACTTTAAAAAATGCTGAATATCGTATCAAAATAATTGCGTAGATAAAAAGAACTAAGTGTACACACCGACAGACCGAAATAGTTGATTTGTTGTGTTCCATTTGTTTCCAGCATGCTTAACTATGCGACAAACTTTTAGATACCCTAAATTCGTGGTCTTAGAACAACCCACATGGACGTTGAAAAAAGCTTAAAGTTATCGACGTTTTGTTACATATTGTACAGTGGTAAGAAACCCTTCGTGTGCGAACATGACTCGCACTTTGCATCTTATTTTATTATATGGTATAGGTATTACGATTTGTTCTCGCAGTGTATGGTAGTGGTGGTCGTGCGGCGTAAACTCGGCCTAAATAGCATGGGTTTGATTTTCAGATCAGGCAAGATACAATTGCCATTTCATGAATACAAATGATAACTTACCCGGAATATGTATAATGTGCACGAGAGAAGGACAAATCTCTTCTTCCATCATTTTCTTTAATTACTTATGTATCGCACATATATACTAATATTTTAAAACTGAAGAGTTTGTTTGAACGCGCTAATCTCAGGAACCGCTGGTCGGAATTGAAAAATTCTTTCTGTATTGGATAGTGCATTTATCAAGTAAGGCTATATTATATTTTCAAAAAAATTAGGGATCCCTACTAAAAGTCCCATAATGTAACCCAAAGTGTTAAAAAATTACCAGAATTTATACGAGAACGATAGGCACAATAAAAAGGAAAGATAGTATGTTTGTTACTCTTTCACGCAAAGACTACTAAATGGATATGGATGAAACTTGGCACATACATAGAGTATATCCTGGAATAATATATAGGCTACTTTTTATCCCGGGAAAATGTGATATCCCTCAGGAACTCCGATAAAACCGCGGGGACAGCTAATCGAATAATAAAATGGAACCTTATGTTGCATTTATAACAGTTTTAATAAATACCTTACGTTTCACTGTTAATTTGGTTTGTTGTGGAAATGTAAATGATTTGTAGGATTCTGTACCAAAATTGTAAAAATAAAGAACAGACAAAACTGACACCGAAGTCTGTAACTGTCAGTCAATGAATATGGAAAAAACAATGGAAATCGACACGAGCGTTAATTTTTATTTGGATTATCAGTTTTATTTAACTTTTATGTTTGGATGTTGCAACTGGACTTATGATATAAGGCTAACTTGGTGGTATCTTTAGTAACTCTAAATTTGATCTTCATAAGTGCCCTTGGCGGTCCTAAACTGAATAAATTGCTTTGAGTTTTGATATCCGCCATCTGATTGAGCTGAAAATTACACTAAGTTTTGGTGTCGCTGAGTAACGTAATTCTAAATTAAATATGGCTGACGTAGCAAGATGTGCGATTTATTAATTCATAAATTACCTCCATGTCATGGATATCTAATTAAAAGGTTTATTAAGGATACATTCTGGGTGCCAAGTAGAATACGCAACTTACATAATATTTTTAGGGCTGAAAAATTTTTTTTTCCAAAATTCTATTATGAAAACTATTTTGACGTACAATGTACTAACTTTGTATAAACCATAGATAGAACTAGACATTACAAGATGAAGTTCCTCATGAGAGATCTCAAATACTATTCCATTGTTGATAAAGCCCCAGGATTTCAGGCACAGAATGCTAAATGTAATTTATTCTGTGGAAATGTAACGTTCGACCTAACCATGAAATACTCCTAGTGTTTGCTTAGGTATTTACTACAGATAAATCTTTTCAAACTGCTCTGTTTGTTTGATGTTATCTAAAGACTTTTGAAGCAGTTCAAAATACTGTAAGATTGTCGCGGTCAAATAGGTTCTATTTTAGAATAAAACCTTGAAAAATAAAAACCATTAATAAATAAATAAATATCCTGGGACATTCTCTTACACACGGCCATCTGATCCCAAACTAAGCAGAGCTATGGAAACCAGATAGCTAATATACTACATATAGTTTTTTTTTCTAAATACATACTTTTATATATATATATATTTACACCCAGACACAAAACAAACAAAGATGTTCATGCACACAAATGTTTGTCCTGGGTGGGAATCGAATCCGTGACCTTCGGCTTGTCAGTCAGAGTCGCTAACCACCAAGCCAACTGGGGTGATGTCATGATAGTATCTCTGATCTATATTTATAGCCCCAACCGCAAAAAAAGGAGTGTCAAACTTATAGTTTGACCGCTATGTGTGTGTGTCGGTTTTTAAACGGGCGAACAAATTTGAATGCCGTTTCTTTTTTATTTTAAATCATATTTTTTAGTAATGGTTCGTAGATATGTTTTATCAAAATCGGTTCAGTAGTATCAAGGTCATCAGCTCTTTTGCGTTAGCTGCAGTAGGGATTTTAGACGCATAATGGGTGTGTTTAATTGTGACCTAAAATTTTTAACATCCACGTATGCTATAACTATGGAAGATTATGGAATTCTTGGTCTGATGCTGCCGCCAGGTCTCAGATATTAAGCACACTAGTAGACTCTTAAAAAATAATATCAGATATGTCGTGTCTTCGATATGTCGTTTTTGTCAGTATTTAATATAAGACATTACTTCATTTTTTAAGAGCCGATCAAATCTGGAAGCTAAAAACATACTGTTCAAACTAGCTTTTTTTAGAAACTCAACCGCATTTAATTGGGTCCAACCTCTGGAAGGTACGATCCCACAGACAGCACAGTCGTCGAACTTAAAATCCCTCGTTTTTCATCGGGGCTTAATTAGCGAACTTTAAACAGAATGGTACCCCAACGCATTTCAGGGTTAACAATCAATTATAAATCTAATACCTTTAAACGAGCAATTCTTGTATATATATATATATATATACATACTCGTATATAATTAGGATCTCGGAAACGGCTCCAACGATTTTCATGATTTTTTTATGCAGGGGGTATCGTGGGCGTTTAATCGATCTAGCTAGGATTCATTTTCAGAAAATGTCGTTTTATCCGTGTTTTTAGGCAATGAAAACTGCTACAATGTCATAAGGTAAGGTTTTAAAGTTACATCTTTTGTGAAAAATACTGTTTTTGTGAGCCCTTTACTATCGCACCCCTTTATTCGTATCTAGGTATATATGACATTGCTTTAAAAAAGAGAATACGGTAGAAGTCACGTTAGTAAAGAAATCCCGAGGAATGTTCGACCATCCAGGTACTTATTTTTAGTTTTGGCGATCGATTCAATTCTGTTTGTAAGTTTTTTGAAGTTGATTAATAAGTACAACGAACATAAACTAATATTTTATAACTAAAATAAATAAATAAATATCCTGGAACATTCTTTAGACACGGCCATCTGATCCCAAACTAACCAGGGGGGCAATTCCACTAACATATTATGCACCGAACCATTACCATATCACAAAATTAATTAAATTTGACGTTTAATCGTATTGTACTAAACACAACAAAGATCGAACTGCGGTTGTGTTTCAGTGTAATGGTTACATTCGTTCGAAAGATTACGTCAAAATATATGTTTGTTTCTGTTGTAGTACGTAGGTATAATCAATTTGACATTAATCGTAACCATACCATTGCCGAACCAAACGTGCTACTCGAACGTTGCATTTAGTGAAATCGGGCCCCTGAGTTCCTTGTACCATGGAAACCAGATAACTAATATACTACATATTGTTATATAAATATTTACATCCAGACACAGAACAAACAACATGTTCATACACACAAATGTTTGTTCTGGGTGGGATTCGAACTCACGACAAGTGGCGTGACTGTCACGGTAACCGAGTTAACCGGTCCGTCAAATTAAAAGAACAATATTGATGACAATTATGAGCAAAATGCATATCTAACTAACTAATTTTAATTTTATACAGTGATCGCGTAGTGAAATCAAACTGACTAGCATTGATTTTCAGTTAGTATGTCGTATACTTATGGCTACGTCAAATAAAAATCGATGGTATTCAAGTAGAAGGCCCATTATTCCCCCTGCCCCCCATCCATCACGTTCTGTACCAATTTAATCCGTGAATCGTGATTGATGAAACCACTGAGATTTGAAGATCTGAATTCCTTTGAAGTGTACCTTTATAATTAATAGCGTTGGGATTTTTGAACGTTCATCTGTCATTTTCATTAATTTATCAGTGCTTTTGCAAAAAATCTTTGGACCTAGATAGTTCTTTTATTTTTAGGGTTCCAAAGACTAACGACGGACCCCTATAAATATCGTAGGACATTCTTTACACACGCCAATCTCAACCCAAATTAAGCAGAGCTTCTACTCTTGTAATAGAAACTAGATACTATTACTTAACTTTTAACACCTAGACACAGACCAAACAGACAATTTCACGCACACATTTTTTTGTTCTGGATGTCAATTGAACTGCACTGTGGGATTCAGGGTATTTAACTATCTAGCCAACTGCTCCGTCTTTATAGCCTTTGTTCATTAGCGTACGTTTCTGATGCCCATTCTTCTCACTTATTTGATAGTCATTAGTTAGTAAAAACAATCTTTTCAGAGGCGATGTATACTTTTTTTTTAATAAAGCACCTAAAGATATACATTAATTTTCCGTGCATACATCTAAAATGATCGTTAAAATACTTTGTATCAAAAAGGTTTTTTATTTATCTGATTATTTTGAGAATAATACAACATACTTGGCAATGAATTGCTCGCCTGACAACCAATCATTATAACAATTTTTATTTTATTGTGAAAAATTTAACATATAAAATTAAATATAAGATTGTTTGTATGAATAAAGAGTATTTTTATTGTATATATATGAAATAAATAACAAAAATATAATTTGAAAAAAAAAAAAAAAAGGTTTTTTTAAGCCTTAAACAAATTCTAGGAATTCTGCTTTCATCCAATACGTACCCATGAGAAAGACATAAATTATAAACTTAATAAACAATCATCTACTTTACTGTATTTTTAAAACCCCAGTAAAGATATCATTCAATTTTTGACAGGCCAGTTGGCTTGGTGGTTAACGCTCTGACTGCCACACCGAAGGTCGCGGGTTCGATTCCCACCCAGGGCAAACATTTGTGTGCATGAACATGTCTGTTTGTTCTGTGTCTGGGTGTAAATATCTATATAAGTATGTATTTACAAAAAAAAAAAAAGTAGTATATGTAGTATATCAGTTATCTGGTTTCCATAGTACAAGCTCTGCTTAGTTTGGGATTAGATGGCCGTGTGTAAAGAATGTCCCAGGATATTCATTATTATTATTTATAAATAGTGTTTCTATTATAATAGTATTTGAGTACATAATGATACCAATCTAATCCACTACAAGAACACACAAAAACCACTCTGGAGGCCAAGCTATTTTTCTTGGTGGGTTTATAGGAAAGAAGTACAGTAATAGTAGCCAATCAAAGCATGTAATCAAAGAAAGAACTCGAGCAATCCTGCTATATAAGTGGAAATAGATTGAATGCCACGAGTCTAGCAGACTTATGTAGGTAGAGTATAATACGAAGTACCAGTGGTGTATTTACTTCTTTATTTTTATAATTAACTGATTATTACCGGCTTGGGTTGGATAAAGTCTAAATTCATTTAAGTGAAAATAATTATGTTCATCGATTGAGTCGTTAGTCTTGATGATTCCATACAAAAGTCTCATAGAAAAAAGCAGGTTCAGTTTTTTCACAATGTTTTAATTTTCAGAGCAACTTTAATTTTTTATTTTCATGGGAACCTTATTTAACTGTAACCATTACTTTAAAAACAATATTACCCAATCTCAGTTTGAAAAAATATAAATTATTTTCCAAGCAATTATTTAAAAATTTTCGTTCCATGTGATCCTTAATCAGACTATTACAATTATTTTAAAAATAGAGTAAGTCAAATCGTTTCTCCTGGGGCTCGATTCTGTAAGGAAAATGACACTAGCTTGAGTATGTTTCGTCGTGGCCTCCATGCTTTGTCTCTTTCCCTAACTACGCTAATACTACTAGTCACGTGAGAGACAAGCTCTCCGCGGCAAATATGTTGCACGTACCAGGGGTTTGATTCTGTAAGGAAAATGACACTAGCTCGAAGATGTTTCGTCGCGGCCTCTTTGCTCTGTCTCTTTCGCTAACTACGCAATCACATGAGAGGTAAGCTCTCCGAGGCATCCGTGAAGCGGCTCGCCGACGAAGTTTATATTAGTTGAATAAGGGGGCTGTTCACTAATGACTAGCTAACGAACAGCATATTTTGATGTTTATTAATATTGTTTTGTTGTTGTTTGAAGTGAAAACTTCATTAGCAGCGTTGGGCACTTTTCTTAGGATGGGTATAAAATGTTAAACTCGCGTGGACACTTGACCTGATGGAAAATTCGTAAGACGCGAAAAATGCACAACGTTAAGTTCAAGTTTTCACTTCTGCCAGCACTCCCGGAGTGCAACCTGTTGTTTTTTTTATACCATTTAGGCCGACAGACAAGCAGACGGTCCACCTTATGGTAAGTGGTAACACCAGGGGCATCACCAATGCGTTGTCGACTCTGAGACGTGAAGTTGTTAAGTCTCATATCCCTGTAATTTCAGCCAGATACAAATATTAGGTTGGGCAAAAAGTCTTTTCGCATTATAGTATGTATGAACTTGTAATAAAATCTCTTTGGCTATACTATTTGTATCTGACTGGTTTTGGTATCATTGAAAGTTTAAATTTTAAAGAACATAATTCCAAATTCAAATTAGGAAAATGTGTGATTTGCATTTGTTTTTCGTACCGCCAAGATGAGTGAATCTAATGAAGAAATTCGATTCATTTTAAAATTTTGCTACAAAAAAGGTAATAATGCAACGCAAGCCGCGAAAAAAATTTGGGATGTTTGGACCTAACATAGTAGCACAAATTTGATTTAAGCGTTTTCAATCCGGAAATTTTGATGTCAAAGATGCACGTCGCTCTGGTCGCCCCATTACGGTTAAAATGGATGCAATTTTTGAAAAAGTTTAGCAAGATCGGCACATCAGTAGTTACGACGTAGCTGAATAACTGGGAATTGACCACAAAACAGTTTTGGCGCATTTGAAAAAACTGGGTACACAAACGCCTTCTAATCCCAAACTAAGCAGAGCTTGTACTATGGAAACCAGATAAATGATATACTACATATACATTATTTTTTCTTAATACTTACTGATATAGATATTTACACCCAGACACAGAAAACAGACATGTTCATGCACACGAATGTGTAATGAAATGCGACCTTCAACTTAGCAGTCAGAGTCGCTAACCACCAAGCCTACTGGCTTGTCATAGCCATCTTACCTTTCTAACCGATAAATAGCAATACAAGTGCACTTCTGCTTCACGGTGGAAATAGATAACATTTAATAAGTTACTTATGTGTCAAAATCATTACGATTTATCACCCTATAACATTAATCTTATGTAGGGCAAAACCACACAGACCCTATTAATTCTGACTGTTGCGCCGCAGGTCATGGTTCAAATTTCACCCGGTACACATATTTGTGTACATAAACATACTATCTGTTTATTGTGTCTGGGTGTAAATATCCGTATTAATAGGTATACATAGTTTTACTAATATTTTAGCAGAAAGTCTTATTTCTTGGTCAGACCTTGGGGTTCGATACTGCATTAGCTGGACGATATTTTGTTAAAGCCTCTATCGGACTTTTTTTTCTCACTACATAATCACACGAGAGGTCCGTTCTTCGTAGCCTCATTGCGCTGGATGGCTATTTATTGAGCTAACTAAATAATGTATGTGCTTATTATTCCAGAACTAAAAAACCGCAATATCACGACCTTTACCGATGATACTGCTCTGATAGCGAGAGAGAATAATCACAGAGAGATAACTGAGAATGCCGAAACAGCTGTAAATTAATCTGGAGTAAATATTAGAGAATTAAACTAAATTAATCCGAATCTATTCTTCTAAGACTTCACCAACAATAATATTAATCAAGTCTATATTAATGATCAACAAATCCCCTATGAGAATTAAGTTAAATTTCTCGGCATGACCCTTGATGTAAAGCTTCATTGGAAAGCTCACTTCAAGATCAAATTAAAACTCACTAAGTGCGACTTGGAACCACGCACGGTGGGTTCCGTACTTTATTTATATCTCAATTTATAAAACAATGTTGCTTCGCGCCGTCTGTACCTTTAAATAGACAGATACATGTATAGTACATGCATATTTTAGTTAGGAAATGCCGAGAATTTCAATGAATTGTGACTATTTTAACTGCGCCCGTTTTATAGCTGGCGCATTACAGACCCCCGGAATGCAGGTGAAACCGCGGGGGTCAGCTCAATAAGATCAATTTACCCAAAATGTGTCTATGATTAAAAAAAAAGTACCTGATCATACGACGGTACACAATTTAAAGACGATATATCAACAGTATCTGATGTAAAAAAAGCTGTGACAGACAGACCGGCAAATTCACAGCATAAGGTTCCTTTTTTACCACTTTAGTTCGAATTCGTTTAAAGAAAAAGAAATGAAATTAGGTCCAAGTACGTTTAATCTCGCAACTGAGGTTGCTCTGCTAATTAATCTGTCCCTCTCTCTAGTAGGTATTACTTTTTAATTGCTCCAATTAGTCTGCAATTTGTCAATCAAAACAATATAATTTAATGACTATTAATGACAGATGCCTAACATATAAAAAGGTTCCTTGTAAGCACTTAACGTTTTGTGCGGAACCTTAAAACGAACTTTCAGCCCACTTGTGCCGTTAATAAACAAATTTCGTTAGCAAGACGGTACAACAAGGCCTCTGAGAGTAGAACTCTCATGTGGTTTCGTAGCTAACGAGAGAGACAGAGCACAGAGCCAACGACGAGTGATTGCTGAGCTGGTTTTAATTACTTTACAAAATCAAACCCTGTACACAACGAATGTGGTACCGTCAAAGATCTGGGGTGTGATTATCTTAGTATAAACTAACTCGACGATGTCTGTGCAGGCTCTATGCTCTGTCTCTGTCGCTAACTACTCAATTACGAAATAATTTCACAACTGATATCTCATTCTAATGTGCTACATAATCATAGCTCGGCTTAATTTTCAATCTTCCTCTAATTTAATCTCTATAACTTCATGCTAAGAGGATCATTAGACAAACCTTACTAGGTTAAGCCATAATGTAGATAAACGATAAATATTATTATAGGTACGGGCTTTGTTTTGCAAAATTACAAATGATTAAATTAATTTGTTTAGTTGTGTAAACTGAAATTTTATTAGATAAATTGAATATTTTGTCGCGACCTATATGTTAATAATTAGCATTGGGTAATATTTAGAACGCTGAAAGAATCCTGCTATGCCATTTATCTTGGTCGAACTGGCCATTTTTAATTTCTTATATCTATCAATCTATCTATTACTACAATAAAACTATAGTACTCGTATAAAACCCGTCGAGTATGTAAAATGTAAATATTTCCAAAAACCGATTGCGTTTGATTTACATCAATCGTGAGGCTCTATGGCACGACCAAGCTATAATATTTGACCAGGATGAACGGTTTTTAGAGCAAAAGTTTATAGAGTCAGGACTGGATGAGCTTCATAGTTATGGCAAGCTACTTCTTATTATCATTGAATTAATTTAGCAAATATGTGGAATCCTACTGATGATGGAGCCAGTAGGTGGATGGTGAAACTGTTCAATAGTAAACCCCTTGAGATGGGCTGATTTATTTTGTTTTGACGTCTTCTATAATAGTAACAAAGGTAAGTATTATAGTATGGTTTCTAAGTTTTTAAAGTGAAAACTTCTTTAGCGGCGTTGAGCACTTTTCTTGGGATGGGTATAAAATGTTAAACTCGCGTCAGGACACGTGATCTGATCGAAAATTCGTAAGACGGTACAAATGCACGACGTTAATGTTCAAGTTTTCCCAACTGATTGCACACCCGGAGTGCAACCCATAGTTTTTTTTTTATATATGATACATATTATGAACGTTTGGTACGGATACATAAAATCACTTTCATTCCGCTCTTAAAGTAAAGTGGGTTTTCATTACAATTTTTATCAATTTTTTTGCTGCTTCACCGTTGGATAAACTGAGCAATCAATTAGTAATATTCCCCAATAGGCGATTGTTACAGGAATAAATATTTATGGAATAATTTGCTTTGTTGTAAATTTATTTTGGTCGATTTTTTTTCCATAATTGTTATTCTGCCTCTTCGTTCAGAGTACAAACCCACATAATAAAGTCGGGTTACAAGACAAGGTAAAAGGAAATAAAACTCAGGCTCAGTTTATTTCCCGGAAATCGAAAACAATATCCCGAGTAACAAAAAAAAACTCCTAAAGCGGATGCTAACTCTTAAATCGAAATCAAGACATGAATAAGAATTTTCTGTTTGGTGTGCTTTTTATAATACCGTCGAACATTTTAGATGCTTATTTCTTACCGAATTGAAAATGGATAAGTTTCTCAAATGCCCAAAATTGTCTTTTCTTTGGTGAGTGTTAAATAAATAAAAAATAATAAATAGCAGACATTTTTTTTATACCACAGGCCGACAAACAAGCGGACGGAGCACTAAGAGCTCTACTACTCTAAGGCATTTATTAATTTAAGGTAACTTTTTATTAAAAGCTTTTAATAACACGTTTTTAATTATTGTCATTATATTTTTTTGTTTATTATTTACTTGACTTTTAACTAACAATGAACTAAAATCTTGGAAGTCCATTATATCCTACTTTTGATTGCCCTATCGATATGACACTTTTATTTTTATCTATATACCTAATAACTTGATGCAATCGAGCTGATCTGATGATGGAGCTAGGAGGTGGAACTCTTCAGTAGCTATTAGTTCACCTTTCGAGTTTGGGCTCATTTCTTTTGTTTTGACAAGTCCTATGCATTGCACCTGGGAACAAGGGTACATTTTTCCCCCAAAGAGGGTGAATTAGGAGTTGAATGTATATATGGTGTTTGCACTATTTAAAATTAGACATCCCTGAAAAACGCGGGCGAAACCGCGGGGGACAGCTATTATTTCATAAAACCAACAAATTTATCTTCCTTTCCCCAAATTACTTCTGAAAATAAAATCTGAAAATGTTATACGATTCCAGGAATCATATATGAGTTGAGTTGCAATAAAATTCAGCCGAATATTGCGAGATTGTGTAACAAATATACAAAATACTTGATTTATTACAATTACCTTAGTTTAACATATGGTTGCAAACATACAATTCACTTTGATGGCACTTAAAATTAAATGTTGCGTAAACGACGTTTGAAGTTCTTAATTGTCCTAATTACCTTGACATGGTTGTATGTTATCATTTAAGTTTTGATAAATGAAAATCTATTACTCAATTACATTTAACCTACAGCATTTCTCTCCATTTATTTTGTACAATATTTTATCGTTGGGTTCCGTAATATAAATTTTAATAATTTTTCCTGATTATATTATACTACCTGGATGGCCGAGCATTGCTCGGGAGTGATCGGGATTTACTAACGTGACTTCTACCGTAGACTTCTCTTTTTTAAAGCACTGTTATATACCTAGATACCAATTAGATGCGATAATAAAGGGTTCCCAATAACAGTATTTCTCACAAAAGATGTAACTTGAAAACCTTACCTTCTAATGAGTAGCAGTTTTAATTGCCTGAAAACACGGATAAAACGAAATTTTCTGAAAATGAATCCTAACTATCGGTTTAACGCCCCCGAAACCCTCTGAACACTAAATTTCATGAAAATCGTTGGAGCCGTTTCCTATATATAGGCATGTATATAATAATATACAGACATATATATACAAGAATTGCTCGTTTAAAGGTATTAGATAGATAGATTAGTGAATTGTCTCACGCCATAATATGTTGGACGTGTACTTGGCGCGAGACACGATTGTGTCTCCGGATCCCACCGGATATCAAAATAATCATCAACCAGTCAACCTGTAAGAAAGGTTGGAAAGGTAAGGGAGCCGGTGAAATTACAGGCACATGAGATAACAACTTCATGTCTCAGGGCTGACAATGCATGGGCGATGCTCTGGTGTTGCAAATGTCCATAGGCGGCGGTGACCACTTACCATCAGGTGGACCGCGTGCTTGTTTGTCGTAAGTAGGCCCTGTCGTAGAAAAAGAATCCTGATCCGTAACGGCCGATCGGAAGTGATAAAAATATGGGACACAGATTTAATTTGTTCTGGATTAACATATAGCAAACTTTTTGTGCCGGGCATGTATTTGAGCGCTCTGAACACTGAAAATATTATTTTTTAGCTTTTGTTCATAAATATACAACTTTTATCTGTCTACAATATAAAATACTTACGGAGATTTTTTTTTCTTTTATGTGATATATGTACAAAGCACAACAATTTACTGTTTATATAAACCAACCTCGAAATGAGGTTTTTGAACTTTGTTCTTCGACTATTTTCAATTCGATTCCAACTGATAAATTAATTATAAATTGCTCATACCAAAGTTTGAGGTAAGTACACAAGTCCAAAATAATATTTGATATCAATCGAAAATCTTTGGATTGACGTTGATTTTTGACATTAAATACAGTCATGAGCATAAATAATCACAGAAAGTGCTGCAATAATATTTGATTTCATGATTAATTCCTTTATTTCTCTATTATCTCTATCATTAGACGACATATCAATTTATATTGAAGTGAAAACTTCTTTAGCGTCGTTGAGCACTTTTCTTGGGATGGGTATAAAATGTTCAACTCGCGTCAGGATACGTGACCTGATCGAAAATTTGTAATCGGTACGAATGCACTACGTTAATGTTCAAGTTTTCACTTCCGCCGGCACTCCCGGATTGCAGCCCGTTGTTTTTATTTGATGGCTCAACAATTATTATTATTACTATTTTTTCTAATCTGTCCTTAGTTATATTTATCTTCGTGTAAAAATGGCTGTCAAAACATGAATCAAGATTTTGGATCGGGATCGATTCAACATTTTGGTAAATAATGAACCCCAAAAATCATCACTAACGTTGAACTTAAAATATAAATCTTATCACAAATACACACAATCACACGACTTTTAAGGGGTCAAGATCCTCTCTTATCTAATCGCAATTAAAATCAACAGTCACTTCACAAAATCATTGTTATTATTTATTATTTACATAATTCACGTGTGTCTAGCACTTATCAAATGTGCCTATATCTCGAGTCTAGTTTTATCAGTCACTCGTTGAGATTAGTGTGAAGGTTCGGTATTATCAGTTAATTATGTTGACCTAATAATCTTTTGTAACTGTAAGGTATAAATGAGGTTTCGTGGGTGGGATGGTTGGTCAGTTCTGGTGGAGAAGTCAAGATGTTCTTATTTGTTTTGGGGCTTACTGTTCTTGGATTAGTTGGTAAGTTTTTGTTGTGATAAATAATTGTTGTTCTCAGTGTAATTTTGTTGCTCCTAAGTTTATTTTATTTTGTTAATTGTTTCAGCTTTTAATTAAATAAGTTAGGTAGACAGATGGCTATCTTTCCTGTGGGAAGTTATCTTCAAACTTCTTCATAAGTATTTTACAAACAGACAACGCATTTGTGAAACTTTGAGTTAGTCACCTTTGGGCCATCTTATTATAATATAATGATTACTAGCTTCAGCTCCGCGGTTTGTCCAGATTACTGTTATGAAATGACTGAAATGACATATTTCAAGACATGCCCCCTTATTCAGCTAATACAAACTTCGTCGGCGAGCCGCTTCACGGAGGCCTCGGAGAGCTTATCTCTCACGTGATTAGTAGTATTAGGGTAGTGAGCGAAAGAGACAGAGCACGGAAGCCATGACGAAACATCCTCGAGTTAGTGTAATTTTCGTACAGAATCGAGCCCCAGAAGTGGATAATTAACTTTATACTAAATTTCATCAAGATCGGTTCAGCCGTTTTAGGTCTCAAATTATCGGACTTACTTTCGTCCTCACTTCTGACTTTCTGGGTCTTAAAGTAAATGTTTCTAATAAACGAGCAATTTTTTTATAAATATACCTATATAAATTTTAATATTGATATCTCTATCCATTTCGATGAAAATTACCGATAAAGGTATTATTTTTAAATTATCTATGTTATATGAAGTCTTTAACACTGAAATTCGCGATTTTACACAGAATACAAAAACGCTAAAAGCGAAGCTCGGTCACCTAGGTACTATAATCAAATCTTCTTTCTCATACCTACGTATTCAATTTTTCTAGGTGCATTACCAACGATAGAGAAGCAAGATGTAAGAATAGTAGGTGGTGAGGACATTGACATCACGGGAGCTCCCTACCAGGCATCTATATTATACAGAGGCAGGCATACCTGTGGAGGCACCATCATTGGAAGCGACATCATTGTTACAGCTGCTCATTGCGTTATTGGGTTTGTATCTAACATTTCATCATCATCATAATCATCAGCCTATTTCCGTCTACTGTTGGACATAGGCCTCAACTATGGCACGTCACTGAGCTCGATCTTCTGCTCTTTGTTTCCAACCGCTGGCAGTCAGCTTGCGTATATCATCGCTCCATTTAGCATTTATTGAAAAATGATCCTTCTATAATAGGGATGATGACTGACAAGTCAAATCAGCAACTTTTTATTTAATATCTTGTAATTATGATATAGTTGTGGCGTCATAATTGTACTGCAAAAGATCTACTCTATATTCATTATCAAATTATCCCTCCTTAATAATGACTGACAAGTCAAATCTGCAACTTTTTATCAAATATTACAACGATTGTATCTATAGAGTTTTGTATGAAGTAGTTGTGATTTCAAATTACAGTATCAAAAGATCTACTCTTTGTGGTTAGATCGGCACTCAAAAATCATATTTATTATAAAATTTTGATTTTAAATTATGTTGTCACGTATTTTTTGCTGTTCAATACGCTGGTTAGTGTTGGATTTAATAATGTTGAAAACATTATTGTTTCCTATGGAGCCCAAGTTAAAACTTAGAAATTTTGAAAGTTATACGAGTACTTAGGGGCATTATTTAATATTTAAAAAATAAAGGAAGAAAATAGAAACGAATGAGTTTAACCCATAATCGTCGATGGCGAAAAGTATATGAGGATGCCCGATTAGCTTGGCGGAACCTTGAATAACACGCCAGGTTGTGGGATGGATTCCCACGCAGGATAAATATTGTTGTGTATGGACGTTTCTGTTTGCTCTGTTCGGAAAAAGGTTAAGTGTTTCGAATTTAGCGATTCATTTGTATTCGCTGTATTTGATTTTTCTTTGACATCCTTCTCTTCACAATATGGCAAACTTAAAATATCGGATTATAATTATTTACGAATACGAGTTTTACTTTTTCCATACCAACGCCAATTTCGTATGTGAGGGCCTAATATTAATGTAACAAATTATAATTAATAAACTATAGATGGTTGTAGAAGGACCATTTGTTATAAAAGTAAACAATATACTTTGCCTTCTTACAAAGAATAAAAGGCAGACTAATTAAATCAAATAAAGTTTATCAAGGCGCAAACTTAAATTACAATCTCTTCTATATATACAATCTGAGTATTTGTATAACAAGAAGCCGTTTAGTTCAGTTGTCAACAAACTTTAAAGATACTTTGTTTAAACTTGTAGATTTTTACTAATAAAACTGTTTGTTTTTGTCTAGTTTCATGGATGACTGATCAGTGAGTTCAGGGCACTGAACTATTTGCGCTTTAAAAGTTTGTTTTCAGTGTGCTCCTATTTAAACCATTCTTAGAGCCTCACCACACTGGCGACGTGCGAGCAATTTCAAGTTATTGCGTATTAGCTTCGCTTTGAACTCGCTCGCAAATCGCCAGTGTGATAAAACCCTTACAAATTCTTCATGATAATAAGATTCTGTCCAAAGTAATTGATGTTTTTGGTTCAGTAAATATTAACCAAAATCCTTATAACAACTATTATTCCCGAATAGTAATACCAAAAATGCACTGCCTTCTGTAAAACAAACCTCTGGGAGAGCGGCCGCGACAAGGCCTCGAAAGGGAACCTCTCACTCAATTCAAAAAATTCAAAATTCAAAACCATTTATTCAGTTTAGGCCTTCGGAGGGCACTTATGAAGGTCAAATTTAAAGTTACTGAAGCTACAACCGGTTCGGAAGTCAGCCTTCAACTGAGAAGAACCGGCAAGAAACTCAGCAAGGTTACATTCTTTTTTATTTTATTAAATTCTTTTTTATCTATTCTGACTTTTTGGCTATTTTATAATTTCAATTTTACATAATTTTATATTTAACAATTACAAAATACTTATTATAGGTAACATTAATAAAAACAAAACAAAAAAAAAAATATGACAAGACTACAAAATAGAAAATAACAATAATTAGGTACTTACAACTTAAACAAGAGATTTAGAGGTGCACTGTGCAGAGAGCAGCTATTTCCATACATTTTTATCTTCAATATAATGAACTACCTTGTAATACGCTTTTTCTTTCAAAACTTTCCTAATATAATTTTTAAATTTATGATCAGACATTTTGGTTATTGAAAGCGGTATCTTATTATAAAATCGAACACAATTACCAAGAAATGACTTGTTAACTTTAGTTAGTCTAAAGTATGGAACAACTAACTTCTCCCTTTGTCTTGTATTTATACTATGAATATCTAATTTTGACTCAAACATTCCTATGTTTCTACGTATAAACATTATATTTTCATAAATATATAGTGAAGGTAATGTCATTATATTTATTTCCCTAAATAAATCTCTTAATGATTCACGGGGACCCATACTGTAAATTGCACGAATTGCTCTTTTTTGTATAATAAATATTGATTCTATATCCGCTGCTGCTCCCCAAAACAAAATACCATAGGACAAGAGGCTATGAAAATATGCAAAATAAACTAATTTGGCCGTCTCAACATTCGTCAATTGTTTAATTTTCCTAACAGCAAAAGCAGCCGAACTTAATTTAGCAGCTAGAGTATCAACCTGAGGTCCCCATTGCAATTTATTGTCTAATGTAAGACCCAAAAATACCGTTTTATTTACAAGATCAATATGGCTCCCATCTATTATTATTTGGCTATCTACTTGTGCTACATTTGGTAAAGAAAACCTTAAGCATTTAGTTTTCTTTGAATTTAGTAATAGATTATTTGTAGCAAACCACCCACAGACAATTGACATAGTATGATTAACTTTAGTTAGATGTTTGTCTTTTCTATTAACTTTAAAAATTAATGATGTATCATCAGCAAACAAGACAATATCTGTGAGGTCATTTACAACATATGGCAAATCATTTATATATACTAAAAACAAAAATGACCTAAAATTGAACCCTGGGGTACCCCCATTTCGACTAAAGAGCCCTTGGATGTTGTGCCGGTAATCCCTACCTTTTGCTGGCGATTTGATAAATAAGATAAAACAAGATCATGAGCAGTTCCACGAATTCCGTAGAAGTCAAGTTTTAGTAGTAGCGTACGGTGGTCAACGCAATCGAATGCCTTGGACAGATCACAAAAAATGCCAATCGCATCCTGTGAATCCTCCCATGCGCCATAAATGTGCCTCAGCAATGTTGCTGCCGCATCGGATGTAGATCTTCCCTTCGTGAAACCGAACTGATGACCATGCAATACCTTATGCTTAGTAAAGTGACTTGACATTTGATTAAGCAGCAATTTTTCAAAGATTTTACTAAGTGCTGGCAGAACGGAAACTGGTCTGTAATCAGATGGATTCTCCCTACAACCGGACTTGAAAATAGGTACTATTTTACTATATTTCATTAAATCAGGAAAACAACCCTGATCAATGCATTCATTAAAAATATTTGACAAAACAGGTGCAATCACTGTTATTATTGATTTTACGATTGTTACTGATAAGCCCCATAAATCTTCAGTACTTTTCATATTGAGAGAATTAAAAGTTATTATGATATCGCTAGCATTAATATGGTCAAATTTAAAACTTGGAAATGTATTATGAATATGCTGCTTGAGTAAAGATTCCGCTGCTATAGGACATGATTTAAGGCTTTTAGTAGTTTTACCAGGTATACTCGTGAAGAAGTTTTCAAAAGCACAGGCTACATCTAAATTATTTGTTAGAATTTTATCATTAATTTTAAGAGTTACCTGTTCATTATTATTTCTAATTTTACCAGTTTCCGTATTAATAACATTCCAGACTGTCTTTTTTTTGTTATTAGCATTACCTATTTTATTACATATAAAGTAAGATTTAGCTTGATTACACACTAACTTGAAAGTCTTTGAAAATTTTCTAACATATTTATGAAATTCTTCGTTCTGAGTTAGAGATTTTAAATGATAAAGTTCATACAACCTATCCCTGCTCTTACGAATACCTTTTGTAGCCCAGTCACTAAATCCCATTTTACTATTTACCTTCACTATTTTAGTAGGACAGGCTCTATTAAAATTATCGCAAATCCCAGACAATAAACCTTTATACAAGACATTGGGCTCATCACTATGATATATTGTATTACAGAGTTTCAGCTCTAAATTATTCTTAAAGGTGTCTAATCTTGCCTTAGTAGTGGGTCTAATTACTTTCGTTACTTTAAATACTTGTCTTTTAAATGGCAATTCTATTAATTGAGCCTTATGATCCGAGCGAACACCACTAATAATCGATTTCCCTAGTATACTACTATTAGTTAATATATTATCAATACAAGTAGCCGAAGTGGCTGTAGATCTTGTTGACTCACTAAACAATAAATCTAAGTTGAACGATTTGAATAAGGCAACAAAATTCCGACTTTCAGATGAATTACTAAGAGTATCTACATTAAAGTCGCCACATACAACTATTGACTTGTTAGAATTATTAAATAACTTACGAAGAATCTCTTCCATTATAGACGTAAACAATAAAAAATTAAATTATTGCGTAGTTAAAAAAAAAGACAAAGTATAAAAGAGTGACGAAACATTGTCAGGCTAGTTTCATCCTTACAGAATCACACCCCAGAAATAAATAATAATTATTATAATATAATTTTAATAATAATTTTAAATAAGAAATACAAAGCAGGATTGTGACTCAATCATGCCTAAATGGCCCAATGGACTTAGAACACAGATTTAATATGCTCTAGACTGTCATATAGAGGACTTTCTGTCCCGGAAAATTTGCTAAATTAATACTTATTTATTATTTCAGAACTTCCCCGAACAGCTACCAAGTCCGTGTAGGATCATCATCAAGCGAGTCTGGAGGTCAGCTCTACTCTGTTGGCGACTTGATATGGCATCCAGGATTCACCTACTCCAAAATGGACTATGATGTTGCGATCATGTGGTTGGCTAAGCCCATAACCTACGGTTTGGGAGTGGCTCCTATTGAAATGTTCGAGTCTGGTGAAGAGATTCATGATGGAGAATTAACAGCTGTTACTGGATGGGGTCATATTAGGGTTCGTATTAAAATGAATGCTTGACGTATTTATGATTCCCTGTAATTATGTCTTTGTTCACTAAAAGTACCAGTAAAAAAAATATGCTGTTGTCTTCCGCATATGCGTCTGACAGCACAACTTTCATTGACGGCGCTAGTTATTTAGTTTTATATTTTTACTAACTGCGTCCTGCGGCTTTACCAGCTTTTAATCCTGGTAAACCTTCCTCTTGAATCACTCTACCTATTGCTGAAAACTGCATTAAAATCCGATGCATAGTTTACGATTCTGTAAAAGATACAGACAAACGTTCATTTTTATATATAGGACATAGATTTTGCAAAATCCATCCATGTCTTCTCACAAATTTTTGCATTTAATATTAGTAGGTTTAGTGTATACTTACTAAGTGTTTTTTGTAATATTTATTATCTTTTAATTTTTTAGACTCTCAATCTTTTTTTTTATTAATTTTGTTGTGGCAATAAATGTTTTCTATTAGATTTTATTTAATAACAATTATGAGAAAATGTGTTGTTACTAAGCGAGAGATATTGAAACTGTGTTATTTCATTTCAGGAAGGAGGTGGTTTCCCATCAACACTGCAAAAAGTAATGGTGCCAAAAGTAAATGAGAGGTTCTGCAATGAGGCCTACAGTCCGCTGTATAACATCAGCCCCAGAATGCTCTGTGCTGGGGCACCTGGAGGTGGTAAAGATGCATGCCAGGTAAGCCTAGTCATTTTAAAATAAGTCCTAGATTTCGTGAGCAGCTTATTAATACAGACATTATAAGGTCCACCTAAAAGTAAAATAAATTTTCCATTATAGATTTTTAAAAAGCAGAATTTGAGATTTTTTTTTTAATTTAATATAGTTTCAAAGTCTGTTTGTAGGAGTCAGCTGCTACCATTAATTAAATTTCAACATCTAATTCACTGTTCATCTCATACTGGATAAGGAAACAAGCTTATCTGGCTACTACTTTGGCATTTCCAGGCGACCACCTAAAGTTGGTTACCCTTTAAAATAACGTCAGGTTTATTTGGCTGTTTGACATGTATGGAGGAGCGAGGTATGAGACTCCTCCATTTAAAAGGGAAGATCTTCCGCCAGGCTAGGTCATCATGCCTGGGGACCGCGGTCCAACGGTTGATGTTGGATCCTTGTATATATGTCAAATCCTGAGATAATCTTGATAGTGCGATGTAGGATTCTCGTGTGTTTCTACTCGTTCATAGATGTCGCCACATCACTATAGTGCGGGCGGTGAAGGATTTTTGTAGGCGTGTTCATAGATGTCGCCACACATGTATCCAGTAAAAAATAAAAAGGGATTTAACGCTCTACAGACCTGGAAAAAATATTCACGAATATGCAGTGAAATGCTTAAATAAATAGGCTTGTCACGATATTGGCGGTGTAACTCGCGGTCCTAGACTAATAAAAACTGTGGCATAGGATTTTTTCATTTTGTTTCAACCCTAACTTCAGGTTTAGTGGTCTGAGAACAAACAGGACAAATATTTGTATGCATTAACTTCTCCGTTTGTTCTGTGTAAATATCTAAAAAAGTGTCTATAAATAAAAAAGTTGTATGTATAGAATATTAGTCATCTGATTCCTTTACTACAAGCTCTGTTTAGTTTGGAATCAGATTGAATGAAAACAGATTGAAAAAATGTACCTGGGTTCTTTATGTATTTATTAAACCCTTTCGGCCTATTCGACTATCTACATCGATGTCCAGTCGTGGTGATAAAAAACATATCGTCATCAGAGAGTCCTGTCAGACAAATAAAAATTTACTAACTGCTGTTCTGCCGCAGTGCTCTTGTAAATAAAATAGTCTTTTACATTTTTAAAACATGTGTTATGATGGCTTATTCTCAGGGTGATAGCGGTGGCCCGTTGGTCCATAACAATAAGCTGGCTGGAGTTGTGTCATGGGGTCTTGGCTGCGCTCGTCCTGATTATCCTGGAGTCTACGCCAAGGTGTCCTCATTGAGAAGCTGGCTGGACGAGAACATTCTATTCTTAAGACTGCGACATGTTATGAGATCTTAAAAAAAATAGCAAAAATACAATCATTCACCTATACTATTGATCGACTAAATTATTTATTGGCTTCATAAAACAAAGCTATTCTAAATTATTCCATTTTTAATGTTAATGTTATGTCTTTTAGTTTTGAACAATATGCCAAATAAAGTGTACGTATTGTGATATTATTATTTTATTTGCATTCCTCAAATAGTTTCGTTCCGTTAGAATGTTAAAAAAGTAAGGAGGCATCGGAGTTGGATTTACAATACGTCTGTAAATGCCTGGTTCTGAGGAGCATAGCCGCATTATTAAAAATAATATATATAACATAGAATCCGAATTTGTATTATAAAAAATATTTTAGTTATAAACCATTGATTAAGACGGAATCTGTAAAAGGGGGTTGAAATAAGCTTCGATGAAAAAACCCCTCATAAAACCGATTGCTTATCGAAGCCAAGCTAGCATTAGCGTAGTACTTAGGAAAAATACTCAGAGTCAAACACAGAGACAGACACTTTCATTTTTTCGCGTAGGTTCATCAGATGGTAAGTGATCACTGCCGCCTATGGACATTTGCAATACCAAGGGCATGAATGAAAAATTAAAATATTTTTGTTCCAATAAGCTCATATAAATAGTCTGCTGTAATACCCGGTTTAGAAGGTGGTTTTTACTGGGAAACGCCGGCAATAAACTTAGCAATTATTATTTCTTAAAACAACAAACTTAAGCAGACCAGCCCCAACAAGCAGCACCTGCTCACAAGCATGACGCATTTTTGGTTTAATTTAAAACTTGATGAGGTCGATTTGCAGGTTGGGGGAGGTATTTTAACGTTTCTTTGCTTAGGAATGAATACCTGTAGCCCGGGATTGGCGATGTGCTCAAGAGAGGCGACAATGGTCAACCGCATGTCACGTTAGGCCTCAAAATATATTCAGAGGAATGTGTATCTCATTACTAACACCTCAGCTTGAGAACCCTCCGACATAATGGGACGTGGAAGATTTGTTATGTATACAAGAATATTATTTACAAAAAAAAAGAGTAAATAAATATCCTATATTTAGGGACATTCTTGATACACGGCCATCTGATCTCAAACTATGCAGAGCTTGTACTATGGACACCAGACAACTGATATACTACTTTTAAATACATACTTATATAGATATTTACACCCAGACATAGACGAAACAGAAATGTTCATGCACACAAATGTTTGTCCAGGGTGGGAATCGAACCCACGACCTGCGGTGTGGCAGTCAGTATCTCTAACCACCAAGCCAACTGGCCTGTTGAATGAATTTTCACATAGCAAATTCAATCAACATAGTTCTTTATGGACTAATGAAATTGGTATATTTTATAAATGAAATGGAAATTGCACTAGAAATATCTGAACCACTCCAATATGTCATAAAACTTCGTCCATAAGTTTAATTCAGCCAACAAGTAGAGCGTCCCAGACACGATTCTTTACCAATTTAAAGAAGCTTTTCACTCGTTTTGATATCTACTACTTTTTAAACTTGGTAGTTCTGTGGGATTTATGTGAAGAAAAGCTAAGAGTTATTGGGAAACTACATTGGCTAAGGCTGGTGGTTGAATACGGATTTATTTTTCATAGAATTTCTTCTCGATTTCCTAACATATTAAATTAGATTTTACTTCTTTTGTTAGTTTCTGCCGACACTTTTGAGTTGACTTAGTTTTTAGATGGCTGACTTCCAAACTGGTAGGAGCATCAGTAGCTTTGGCCTTCATAAGTGCCCGGCTAAATTTTATTAGTGGTTTTTCGTTTTTTTTTTAATTCCTCGGTTCAATAGTATAAGGATGGTATTTTTCCAACTTGTAGGTCCTAGGTTTAAAGATTTATGTGCTGACGCAATGCAACCTCTTCTTCCCTTCACATCATACGTTATTCGTTTGTAGGCTTCTATGCTATTTTCAAAATATCATATAACGTCACTCAAAGCCCGGTCAAGAAAAGCGGTTGTATACCGCCCTGCGCCTTGCGACGGAGTGCAAGTAAAGGACAAAGGAACTCTCAAAGGCGTTTGCAGCGTTGTAACGTGATTTATATGTAAACCACCTGAGATACTTCGATACAGCGTTGAAATAGCGGCCCCATGCTTCTTCGCGTGGCGCACTGCAATATATGAATCGCCTTATAACCCGACTTCGCCTATCTTTCGGTATTTCTGGGCCTTACCGCATCAAATTAAACAAAATCTATTTGAAACTTAATAAGGTTTCATATGAACGGGTTTTATTTGAACATTATACTTTTTTATAATCTGATACAGATTTGCACTTAAAAAACTTGAAAAATGTACACACGATGACCTTCATATTTGAAGTTTGTTAGAAATTTACACTTAAAACACGCTTAGAGTTTTTATATAATATTCGGTAAATGTATATCAAAATGTCTACTTATGATTGACCTTTTAATTTTAATAATAAAACACTATTATTATTTAGTTGACTTCCGTACAACAATAACGTACACTCAAACTGACAATGTCACAACATATAATTTTGACAACGTGTTCAGTACAAGAAACTTCCTTTTGACTTCTAAAAGGGAAGATCATTTGTATAAATTAATAATAGAAAAGGTCCAAGAATAGACCCCTGTGGGACACTTAATTATATGCAATGGAGAATTGGGTGATTTAACTCTAATTACATCAACACATTGGGTTTTATCCCCAAGGTACGATTACGATATTAGGTTCTATTGTCATTCAATTCCATCCTAAACAAAGCTGAACCTATGGATACTTATTCGCAATTATCCCAGTAATATATAGTTCCTAGCTGTCCGGGCAGACGCTGTCTTGTCGAAATAAGTCCATACAAAAATGCAGGAATTCGATCGCAGCGTGCTTACCGGGTCCAATTTATTAATCTAAACTATTTTCGAATCCACTGGTTCCAGTGGATTCGAAAATAGTTAGAAAACACACAAAAAAACATTCAAATCGGTCCAGCCGTTTAGGAGGAGTTCACTGTCAACACACGTACAGAAGAATTATATATATAAAGATAGGCATAAATATATAATCACAAACAGCTTTGTTAGAAATGCTATTACAAAGCTTTGAAAGAAATCATTGCTCTAGCATTGATTATTTGTCTATTTCAATTTTCTACTGCCGACAAACTTTAATAGTTCAAAGAGTTCAATCGATCAAATATAGTCTATATATTATAAATATATAACTATATTCATAAAAAACATGCAAAAACTGTTCTTAACTCAGATGTTAGCAGCCAGATATCGTGAACCTAGCCATTGAAAAATCAGGGATTAATATTATAATTTTTATTCATGTGAAAAACGTACTGTGAGGGACTTACTTGCTCGTAACTATAAAACGTAAATCATTATTAGAACAGATTTGACAGTCCAGTTGGCTTGGTGGACAAACATTTGTGTGCATGAACATGCCTGTTTGTTCTGTGTCTGGGTGTAAATATCTATATAAGTATGTAATTACAAAAAAAAGTTGCATTTGTAATATATCAGTTATTTGGTTTCCATGGTACAAGCTGCTTAAGCTTTATTTCGTTTTATAGTTACGAGCAAGTCCCTCACAGTACGTTTTTCACGTGAATAAAAATAACTAAGGTTTGAGACCAGATGGCCGAAGATATTGGAAATGAGGGTCAACTTTTAAAAATGAAAAATAGTAAACTTAGAAATTTATTATTGTTATTAGCGTGTCATACAAACCGGCTCTTTTCATAACTGTATGTGATATAAGTTTTCGACTAATGGCCAATAGTTAATTAAAAAAGTGATGAGGTAACAAACATAAAAAAAAAAAAATACAGGCGAATTGAGAACCTCCTCCCTTTTTTTGAAGTCGGTTAAAAAAACACCTTAATTCGGGAATTTACCAAATTGCTTACTAAAAGATAATATACTATAATGTTCGGAAAATTAGATGTACCTACTCTAAAATTTCCGATCCAAAAATACTTTTACTTCTATAAAATTTTTAACAATAAAGCAAACCCCTATTTTATAGTATGGAACATTCTTTGTAAGTCCAACTTACACTTGCCGAATTTTTATATAAAGTTCCATTTACTGCTGTAGACCCTAGGTAGAGGTATGAAAAAGGTATTACCCATTAACCACTTCTTTGAAAAGGCACTGCCATTATTCAGATCATATCACACCTACTTGAGATTTAAATTCACCTGGAAAAGGACTCAATGGCCGTTATAAATTGCTTTACTCTCTCTTTAGGGCTATCACGGCAGATAGGAATTGTTTAGTTGGGCCGGGAAGGTTGCAATTTAAAGGCTTATTGCTTTCCGTAAGTTCCAAGCCGAAGCTCATAAATGGTAATCCATTTGGTAATGTGTTTTAAATGGTGTACGATGTTTTTTTAACTCTTCCAGCCTTAGCGGGTAGTGTCGCTAACCAACTTTTCCAGATGTTTTAATAAAAAAAATCTCCTTGCACCTTCCTATTATTGACCGATTTGATCTAAACAAACAAACTTACATACTTTATAAATTAAATTAAATATTGTAGGAATAGAAACACACCTAGGTCATACTACTTATTGAATTAAAAACGTGATGGCATACATACCTGCCAAGTTACATAAAAGATAGTAAATGTAAAGGTACAAATGGGGAAAAAAATGCTTTTAATTCCTACCTAAATAATCATATTAGTACTCATTATAAAAAACACTGCTTATATTTGTCAAGCTTTAGTAACAACAATTTCCTGTTAAATGTAAATTTTATGTAGGACATGTGATTTGGGTTCTGTATCTAATTAGGACATTTGGCATAAAATTAAAGTTATTTCATGTTATCGTATGACTTTTAACGACCGAGACACACAATCCAGTTTTTTTGCAAGTCACAAAGTATTTATAACTACGTATCCCGAAAATAAATAATATAGTAGCAATACTGCTTGGTAATGTCAGTAAAAAAACTGCGTGTCATGTTGAATTATTAAATACTAGCTGGCCCTGTAAATGTTGTTTTGCCATATTTAGTTTATCAAAAACTTATGAAAATTTATCGTACTACAATTATAATATTCGATTGCTGACCCGACAGTCGCTGTCCTGTTTTAACTATGAATATTGAATTCGAACTGGTAAGATTAATAAAAAGAAATCCAAAAACATAGTAGGTATTTATGTTTTAAGATACACAACAATTTAACTTTTAATATGAGGCATGATTGCTCTGAACTAACACACACTTCTCAAAAATGAAGTGTTAAATTTTCCAATTGAATCGACTGTGAAATGTGCACTATCTAAGTAATGATGAATTAATTATTTTATACATATAATTTCGATCCATGCCTCTGTTTTAAACAATATTGCCAAATCGGTCCAGCCGTTTAGGAGGAGTTCACTATCAACACCTTATATATATAAAGTCATATATAAATCACAAACAGCTTTGTTAGAAATGCTATTACAAAGTTTTGAAAGAAATCATTGCTCTAGCATTGATTTCTAATATTATCTTTTTATTTAAATTTTCCACCTACTGCTCATAAACTTTAATAGTTCAAAGAATTCAATTGATGAGTATACCTCGGTTATGCAAAAAACTATATTCATAAATCCATGCAAAAACTGTTCTTAGTAACTAATTTCGCTGAATATCCGTCTCTGTCAAGTCCCAAACAAAGAAACTCAACCGGAAATCGACACGTGTTTTGCTTCTACACGAAGCATCTTCAGGACGTATTAGAGGTCGTTAGAGGTAACACGTCTGTGGTACTAGTGCGACGACTCAGTGACAGCGGGTCTAATACGTTTTGAATAATTTTATAACGGATTTCCGCAAGGTCACGTCTAAACAATTTATTATAGATTTTTTTTTAAACAAATATATTTATATATATAAGGATTTTGCGTTAGGATTTTAGAAGAATGAGTTCTCTGGTACATAATTTTTATGTATTTCATAAGACCTACGTAAGCCATGTCTTTTTCTACTTACATAAAAACCGTATATTCATATGTATGTATATAAAACTGTCGTGAAACATGATCTAACAAGACATAGACATTAATTTATTTGCCACATATATCCAGACACACATCCAACATAACAAAAAATTTAAATTAGAAATTGAATAATTAAAAAAAAATATATAAGAAAAAGAAATACTCAAATAATAAAAAATTATGATAATTAAAATTATGAAATATCAATGAAAATATTAGACATGTGATACAGCAGGACATGTTCACGACCCAGGAAACATCTGCTGGTTATAACAGCAGAAGCTGGTATTCTTCCGAAACCGTTTCTAACATGATGACCATTCTTAACTTATTGTGAAAACCGCCGATCATAATCCGTTGCATGGTTTATGAGGAGTTAAGCAGACAGACGTGAAAGCGATTTCGTTTTATATAATGAAGTAATGCAGTGGTTATTGTGATCTAGTACCTAAACAATATTATCGCAAAATTATTATTAAATTATCAGATGGGATCGCAGTCAAGCACTTGTTTATAATATAAAAATAAACAATTTGCTTGTATAAAATATCGAAATGTTGACCTCAAGTTATTTACTAAAATAAAACACAATAATTTGCCCAGAATGCTCAAATTTAATAATAAATATTAGTATTTCACACACTTCACACTTCTATGTTTTCACAAATGTGCAATATGTATGTGTACCGTGTTCTACTCCGTAGAATTTGGCGTACTTTGCGACATTAATCTGTATATACGAGTAGGTTACAGAGTGATGTTCTCTCTTTAGGTGCCATATAAGTACCTATATTTCATAAAGTGTACTCTAATGTCAACGTTTATTTAATCATTTATAGATTGACACGTCTTGCTACAAAAATATAACTCACTCCAAATATTGTTTTGTCATTTTAAAATCAAATATTTTGCAGCTACTGTCACAACATATTGAAGCTGGGTGTGCTCATGCGGGACTAGCCGCAGCGGCCGCTGGAGCGCGCCGTGTGGTGGACCGAGCACGTGCTGCGGCACGGCGGCGCCTCGCATTTGCGCGCGCCCGCTGCCAACATCTCACGGGTACAGTATAAAACAAGGACCTGACCTCTACATCTGGACCTTGTCATTATTGTATTCGGATTTTTTTCGATGACTGTTGCTATATTAGTTTATGCCATTTATAAGTTACTAAGTATATTTATAGATTACAATACTAGTCTGAAAATCAAAAAGTTAATTGAACTGGACCTTGTCATTATTCTATTCGGAATATTTACAATTATTGTCGCCATGTTAGTTAGTGCCATTTATAAGTTACAAAGTATAATAAAAAATTTCAACTCTAGTCTGTGAATTAAAAAAGTTAATTGATTTTGGTAGTTTTTATTAAAACAATAAAATTAAACCTGTTAGAATGTTGTTTTTATTTTCTTTCTCCCCAGCCGGGCCCTTTCTCACAGAGGAGTACCTATACCCACTAAGACCCCTCGAGTTTTTTCTCCGCCGTTGACGCCACAGACCAGCTCTAAGGTACCATATTGCATTGTCATCGAACTTACAAAAGTAGGTATATAAAATTTCACCTTAATCGGACGCCCGCAAGTTGTTGAAAACTTGATTGCAAATTTTAAAAGAAATACCTTGGATGCTGGTTTTTGTACCACCTAGATAACTAAATGGCTTACGGACCGTCATTAAAGCTAGTAAATGATGCACATGGCAAACGCATAATTGCTTTTATTTCCTACCTATATATCCATATTGGTAGGTTCTCATTATAATTACACTGCTTATCTTATCAGTTGTAGCTTTAGTAACAACCATTTCCTGCAATGAATAATTATAATATGTAAACATAATTTAAATTATACGTGGGACATGTGTTTTGGATTTTGTATCTAATTAGGTAATTTTGCATTCAATTTGAGATGGTTTATATTATCGTACGTCTTCTAACGATTCCCACAATCCAGTTTTTTTGCTAATCACAAAGTATTTTATCTACGTATACTTGAAATGAACAATATAGTAGCAATACTGCTGAGTAATGTCACTAAAAGACCGCGTGTTGAATTATCATAATATTAATGACTAGCGACTAGTCCCGGCTTCACGTATCTTCAAATAGGCAAATATTGTTGATGAATTATTGAACTAATTTATTTATGAAGGATTTTAGAAGAACTACAATCCTCTGGTGCATTATTTTTATGTTTGGTGGTTTGCATCAGAAGCCTCAGAAGGAGTTGCCAGAGGTAAATAAATCTAATAATATTATAAAAGCGAATGCTTGTGAGGGGGTGGGTATCCCTCCATACTGATGATTTACAACAAACCTTCGAATACAGGGACAAGGTGAAATTGCAGATCCATTATTAGCTCTGTGTTTTTACTAAATTCCCTCAATAAACCAAGCAAACAAAAGTTGTTCCATTTAATTACCTTTTCTTAATGTCAATAGTTTGTTTCCAAATCCTTATTATGTGTGGACTGACCAACACTTGGTCGGTTTTTCTTTACCTTTTTGGTACTAACGGAACTTTTAAAAACATTTTATTGATTGGGATTATGTTTATGTTATGTTTACCTATATTTCATACAGTGGACTGTAATTAATCTTTTTAATTAATTAACAATAAATTGTGATAAATACTTGTTCACGTGATATATGACACTTCTATGTTTGCACCAATGTGCAATATGTATGTGTACGGTGTTCTACTCGGTAGAAGTTGGCGTACATTACGACGTTAATCTGAATATACGTTACAGAGTTGTGTTCCCTCTTTAGGTGCGATATAAGTACCTATATTTCTAAAAGTGCACTCTAATTAAACTTTTAATTATACATTTATAGATTAGTACGTCTTGCTACAAAAATATAGCACAGTAGATTTTGAATGACTGGCTTTGGAAAATTACAATCGAAAAGAGTACCATACTGTCTTATGATACATTCATATCTTGAAGTTTATTTTTACTGCTTTTGAAATCATATTATAATCAGATTGAAAGAGGTTGGAATGTACGCCAACTTCTATGGAATGGAATTAGCTTAATCATACATATTGCACATTGAGTGAAAGCACAGAAGTGTCTTATGATATCATATGAACAAGTACTTATCACCTTATACGTAATAAATAATGAAAAAGAGAGAGTCAGCGATACAGTTAATTATTATAATTATCAAAACATATTTTTCAGGGCATCCAAATATTAAACTATTTATAACTCAAGGAGGTTTACAATCAACTGACGAAGCAAAAAGCGCTGGAGTACCACTAATTGGCTTGCCGATGTTAGGCGATCAATGGTATAATGTAGAGAAATACGCATATCACAGAATAGGCTTAAAGCTCGAGATGGAAAGTCTGACTGAGGAAGAATTCAGAAACGCAGTACACTCTGTAATTGAAGATGAGAGGTATAAAAATAATACTACACACAGTTATCCACTTCAAATATTGATTTGTTATTCATAAATCAAATATTTTACAGCTACCGTCGCAACATATTGAAGCTGGGTGCGCTCATGCGGGACCAGCCGCAGCGGCCGCTGGAGCGCGCCGTGTGGTGGACCGAGCACGTGCTGCGGCACGGCGGCGCCTCGCATCTGCGCGCGCCCGCCGCCAACATGTCATGGGCACAGTATCTACACCTGGATCTTGTCATTATAGTATTCGGATTGTTTTTAATGATTGTTGCTATATTAGTTTACGCCATTCATAAGTTACTAAGTATATTTAAAGATTACAATACTAGTCTGAAAATCATAAAAGTTAATTGAACTGGACTTTGTCATTATTCTATTCGGAATATTTACAATTATTGTCCCTATATTAGTTTGTGCCATTTATAAGTTACAAAGTATATTTAAAAATTACTCTAGTCTGAGAATTAGAAAGTTAATAGATATAATAAAGATTTTGGTAGTTTTTATTAAAACAATAAAATTAAACCTTTCGGAATGTTGTTTTTTTTTCTTTCTCCCTGGCCGGGCTCTTTCTCACAGGGGAGTATACCCACTAAAATCCATCAAGTTCTTTCTCCGCCGCTGACGCCACTAAGCTCTATGGTACCATATTGCATTGTCATCGAACTTACAAAAGTATTTCAAATTTCACCTTAATCGGACGCCAGCAAGTTGTTGAAAACATGATTGCAAAATTTAAAAGAAGTACTGAATTTGGAGGCTGGTTTTTATACCACTTAGATGACTAAACGGCTAAAAGCTAGTAAATAGGTACACATGGCAAACACATAATTGCTTTTATTTCCTACCTATATATCCATATTAGTAGGTACTTATTATAATTATACTGCTTATCTTATCAGTAACTTTAGTAACAACAATTTCCTGCAATGAATAATTATGTAAACTTAATTTAAATTAAATGTGGGACATGTGTTTTGGATTTTGTATCAAATGAGGTATTTTTGCATTAAATTTGAGATGGTTTATATTATCGTACGTCTTCTAACGATTCCCAAAAATCCAGTTTTTTTGCCAATCACAAAGTATTGGGTTAGGGAAAAAGTCTTTTCGCATTATAGTATGTATGAACTTGTAATAAAATCTCTTTGGCTATACTATTTTTATCTGGCTGGTTTTGGTATCATTGAAAGTTCAAATTTTAAAGAACATAATTCCAAATTCAAATTAGGAAAATGTGTGATTTTCAATTGTTTTTCGTACCGTCAAGATGAATGAATCTAATGAAGAAACACGATACATTTTAAAATTTTACTACAAAGAGTAAGTACATAGTAGTAAAATGCAACGCAAGCCGCGAAAAAATTTGCGATGTTTATGGACCTAGTGCAGCGTCTGTGAGAGTAGCACAAATTTGGTTTAAGCGTTTTCAATCCGGTAATTTTGATGGCAAAGATGCACGTCGCTCTGGTCGCCCTATTACGGATAAAATGGATGCCATTTTTGAAAAAGTAGAGCAAGATCGGCATATCAGTAGTTACGACGTAGCTGAAGAACTGGGAATTAACCACAAAACAGTTTTGACGCATTTGAAAAAAACTGGATATACAAAAAAGGTCGATATTTGGGTACCTCACGAGCTCACTGAAAGAAACCTAATGAACAGTGTACTCATTTGTGATTCTTTATTACGACGTTATGAAATCGAACCATTTTTGAAGAAGCTGATGATGATGATGATGAAAAGTGGATCACGTACGACAAGAACGTGCGAAAAAGGTCGTGGTCAAAAGCCGGTCAGGGTTCACAGACTGTGGCGAAACCCGGGATAACTCGCAACAAGGTGATGCTATGTGTGTGGTGGGATTGGAAGGGCATTATTAATTATGAGCTTTTACCACCAGGCAGGACCATCGATTCTGAACTCTACTGTGTACAAGTGATAAGATTAAAGTAAGAAGTTGAGAGAAAGCGGCCGGAATTAATCAACAGAAGGGGTGTGGTTTTTCGCGCTAGACCTCACACATTTTTAACCACTCAGTAAAAATTAAGAGAGTTTGGCTGGGAGGTATTAATTATTATTAGCAGACATGTCGCTGTACCAGTGCCGGAGAGAAGACTGTAAAGTTTACCTTATATAATATTAATTTAGTTTAAAATTATAATATTATCTATATTTATGTTTCATTTTATATTATTATTTTTATTTTTATTATGATTATTTGAGATAATATTTGTAATTAATGGGTGCAAATTACCTAAATAAATGAAATTTATATTATTAATGCATCCGTCGTATAGTCCTGATTTTGAACCTTCAGATTTCCACCTGTTTCGGTCTCTTCAGAATTCTTTAGACAGTGTCAGGTTAACATCACGAGAGGACTGCCAAAACCACTTGTCGCGGTATTTTGATCAGAAGTCCCAAAATTTCTATAGCAATGGGATCATGTCCCTACCTACAAGATGGCAAAAAGTTATCGAACAAAATGGTACCTACATACTTTAGTTAAATGTAAAAAAACTATATTGACTAAATATGTATTTTCTTAAAAAATGCGAAGAAACTTTTTCCCCAATCTACGTATACTTGAAATGAACAATATAGTCGCAATACTGCCGAGTAATGTCACTAAAAGACCGCGTGTTAAATTATCTTAATATTACTGACTAGCGACTAGTCCCGGCTTCACATATCTTCAGTTGATGAATTATTGAACTAATTAATTTATGAAGGATTTTAGAAGAACTACGATCCTCTGGTGCATTAGTTTTATGTTTCTTTTAATGTTTATGTCTCTCTTGCGACTTGGTTGCAAAATATTATTTTTTATATATATATATAATTTTTTTATTGTATTTATAATCATTCTATAAAAAAATTATCTAAGTGATAGAAAAAACCGCATCACAATCTGTTGCGTGGTTCAGAAGGGATTAATGGCTACACAAACAGATGCGGAAAGCGACTTGGTTTTATACTATGTAGAGATGCAGTGGTTACTACGGCATTCAAGTACCTAAACGGCATTATCACACAAGCAGTTAGCCATACTGCTCGTATATAAGGTCAAATTGTTGATCTCAAGCTACAGTTTTTAGAATAAGATACAACAATCTGTCCACAATGTTTAAATTTAATTATAAATTTATTCTTACTTTATTTTATCTTCAAACAATAGTGACAAATGAAGCCGCTAGAATTCTAGCCATATTTCCTACGCCTTCAATAAGCCATCAAGTGGTTTATCGACCTTTGACACAGGAGCTAGTGAAACGAGGACATGAAGTGGTTGTGATTACAACAGATCCAGCTTTTCCGAAAGGGGAAACTCCAGCAAATTTAACAGAAATAGATGTTCATGATATATCATATGACACTTGGCAGCACTTCGCAGCAACGGCAAGAGGAAATATAGGAGATTTACAAGAGCAATTAAAATTAGGATTAGATTTACTTGCAAAAATATTTATGCAGCAAATGGATACTAGTGAAGTGAAACATATAATCAATGATAAGCATCAAAAATTCGATCTGTTATTAATAGAAGCATGTGTTCGACCTGCGTTGGCAGTTTCGTATATTTATAAAGTTCCAGTTATATTAGTGAGTTCATTTGGCGCTGTGTTCAGCAATTACGAAACTATCGGTGGACCAGTACATCCTATTCTATACCCTTCGACTGTACGTCAAAGGATTTACAATCTAACACTATGGGAAAAGATAACAGAACTGTATAATCATTACAAAATTACCAATTATTATTTCAACGAATTGGAAGATTTAGAAAATGAGATGTTGCGGAAAGAAATAGACCCAAATATTCCGACGTTGAATGACCTTCAAAATAATGTTCATATGCTTTTCCTGAACACACATCCGATTTGGGAAGGGAATTTTCCAGTGCCTCCGGGAGTGATTTATATGGGTGGTTTGCATCAGAAGCCTCAGAAGAAGTTGCCAGAGGTAAATAAATCTAATAATATTATAAAAGCGAATGCTTGTGAGTATGGAGGGATGGGTGCATCTTGATGATTTACGACTATGACAAACCTTCGAATACAGGGACAAGGTGAAATAATAATGGCTCTGTGTTTTTACTAAATTCACTCAAAAAACCAAGCAAACAAAGGTTGTCTTATGTAATTACCTTTTATTAATGTCAATAGTTTGTGTTATCAAAACCTTATTCTGTGTGGTCTGACAAACACTTGGCCGGTTTTTCTTTACCTTTTTGGTACTAACGGAACTTTTAAAAACATTTTATTGATTAGGATTATGTTTATGTTATGTTCATTTTAGGATGTAAGGAACTTTCAAAAAGATGTACTGATTTTAATTATATGATTGTTTTAGGATCTTAAAAAATATCTAGATTCGTCCAAGAACGGTGTGATATATGTGAGCTTTGGCACCAACGTGAAACCATCTTTTTTGAAACCGGAAAAGATTCAAATGCTCGTGAAAGTGTTTTCCGAACTGCCGTATGAAATTTTGTGGAAATGGGATAAAGATGAACTACCGGGAAGGACAGAAAATATTAAAATATTCAAATGGCTGCCACAGTCGGATCTTTTAAGTAAGTGTTTCATTTTATTTGTAAACGTTAATAGAACCTAAAACTAATTTAATTCCTACAAATATTATAAATGCGAAAGTAGATGAGGATGGGTGTTTAGACATATGTATGCTTGTAACGCTTTCACGCAAAAACTATAACATGGATTTGGGTGAAAGTAAATAAATAGATTGAGCATAAAATCGAAAAACTTAAAAGCTACTTTTTTCTCGGGAAAATTTAACATCTCTCGGGAATGCAGGAAAAAGCTTGGAGACAGCTTATACTTTTATATGAATGTATACACACGGCAAAATGTGTACTATGGAAACCAGATAACAAAATACTTCTTCTTAAATACACAACGGTTTTTTATCGGATGCATTTTGGTGAGTGTGCCTTGGAACTTCACGACTTAGTTCCTCCATCACCTTTTCGTCATCGGACTACTAGGCGTGGGGAGAGTTTTAACACTTATGTTGTAGACATACCACAAATTTACACGAAGCGCTTTGCAGCTTCCTTCCTCATGCGCACAGCTAAAGATTGCAATTCTCTCCCCTCGTCTGTGTTCCAAGAAACTTACAACTTGGGGCTCTTTAAGGAAAGAGTGAATAGGCATCTAACGGGAAAGCGAGCTCCATCTTCGGCCTCATCTTCACTTACCATCAGGTGTGATTGAGGTCAATTGCAATCTCGTCGGGAAAAAAATAGAGTATATTTTTTTACTCGCAAATAGTACGGTACCAACTGATCCTTAGGGTGTGGTAAGAGTCTACTGATAAGTATAAAAATGACCACAAGCACACTAAGCCTTGTAACAAGTGGTTAAGCTTTTATAACTTGTACTTACTCTTAATACATAGTGTGTACATTCGAAGACACAATATGTTCATTTGAAAGATACAAAAATGTGTATCTTTTTAATTAATTAACAATATAATGTGATAAATACTTGTTCACGTGATATATGACACTTCTATGTTTGCACAGATGTGCAATATGTATGTGTACGGTGTTCTACTCCGTAGAAGATGACGTACATTGCGACATTAATCTGAATATACGTTACATATAGTGTTTCCTCTTTAGGTGCAATATAAGTACCTATATTTCATAAAGTGCACTCTAATTAAACTTTTAATTATACATTTTTAGATTTATACGTCTTGCTACAAAAATATAGCACAGCAGATTTTGAATGACTGGTCTTGTTTTGGAAAATTACAATCGAAAAGAGTACCATACTGTCTTATGATACATTCATCTCATGAAGTTTTTTTTACTGCTTTTGAAATCATATTATAATCAGATTGAAAGAGGTTGGAATGTACACCAACTTCTATGGAATGGAATTAGCTTAATCATACATATTGCACATTGAGTGAAAGCATAGAAGTGTCTTATGATATCATATGAACAAGTACTTATCACCTTATACGTAATAAATAATGAAAAAGAGAGAGTCAGCGATACAGTTAATTATTATAATTATCAAAACATATTTTTCAGGGCATCCAAATATTAAACTATTTATAACTCAAGGAGGCTTACAATCAACTGACGAAGCAATAAGCGCTGGAGTACCACTAATTGGCTTGCCGATGTTAGGCGATCAATGGTATAATGTAGAGAAATACGCATATCACAGAATAGGCTTAAAGCTCGAGATGGAAAGTCTGACTGAGGAAGAATTCAGAAACGCAGTACACTCTGTAATTGAAGATGAGAGGTATAAAAATAATACTGCACACAGTTATCCACTTCAAATATTGATTTGTTATTCATAAATCAAATATTTTACAGCTACCGTCGCAACATATTGAAGCTGGGTGCGCTCATGCGGGACCAGCCGCAGCGGCCGCTGGAGCGCGCCGTGTGGTGGACCGAGCACGTGCTGCGGCACGGCGGCGCCTCGCATCTGCGCGCGCCCGCCGCCAACATCTCCTGGGCACAGTATTTAGAACTGGACCTTGTCATAATTGTATTCGGAATTTTTACAACAATTGTCGCTTTATTAGTTTGTGCCATTTATAAGTTACTAAATATATTTAAAGATTACAATACTAGTCTGAGAATCAAAAAAGTTAATTGATTTTCATATTTTTTTACTAGATCAATAATAAATATAAATTAAACCAGTTAGAATGTTTTACTGGCTTATCCTTATCATCGGAAACACGTCATATGCATAATATTACATCAGCTCGAGCACATAAAGTTCTTTCTTGCAAATAATGTTTCCCTTTCATATCTTAACTTGACTTGACCTAACCAAACGAACTTATATACATTGCAAGTAAAATAAAAGGTTGCATTTTTTTTAACCAGCTGATATTATTAAAACAAAACTTTAAAGTATTGTTAGACTTTCCTATGACTACCTTCTGACTTCATCATCGGACCCTGGGCACCATACAAGAGTAATAGTTTTTTTAAGACAAATGAAATGAGCCTAAACACGATGGGTTTATCATGTGTAGTTTGGGAGAGTTTGGTGGTTAGTGACTCTGACTGCCGAGCGTAAGGTCGCGGGTTCGATTCCTACCCAGGACAATCATTTGTGTGCATGATCGAACATGTAAGTCGCCATGACTTTAATATAGATACTCTTAGTAATTCATCTGAAAGTCGGAATGTTGTTACCTTATTCAAATCATTCAACTTAGATTTATTGTTTAGTGAGTCAACGAGATCTATAGCCACTTCGGCTACTTATATTGATAATATATTAACTAATAGTAGTATACTGGGGAAATCGATTATTAGGGGTGTTCGCTCGGATCATAGACTCATTTCATAGAATTTCCATTTAAAAACAAGTATTTAAAGTAACGGAAGTAATTAGACCTACTACTAAGGCAATATTATATACCTTTAAAAATAATTTTGAACTGACACTCTGTATTACAATATATCATAGTGATGAGCCCAATGTCTTGTATGAAGGTTTATTGTCTGGGATTTGCGATAATCTTAATAGAACAAATAGTAAAATGGGATTTAGTGACTGGGCTAATAAAGGTATTCGTAAGAGCAGGGATAGGTTGTATGAACTTTATCATTTAAAATCTCTAACTCATAACGAGGAATTTCATAAATATGTTAAAAACTTCTCAAAAACTTTCAAGTTAGTGTGTAATTAAGCTAAATTTTACTTTATATGTAATAAAATAGGTAATGCAAATAACAAAATAAAGATAATAAATCTGGAATGTTATTTATACGGAAACTGGTAAAATTAGAAATAATAATGAACAGGTAACTCTTAAAATTAATGATAAAATTTTAACACAAAAATTAGATATAGCTTGTGCTTTTGAAAACTTCTTCACGAGTATTCCTGGTAAAACTACAAAAGCCATAAATCATGTCCTATAGTAGCGGAATCTTTACTCAAGCAGCATATTCATAATATATTTCCAAGTTTTTAATTTGACCATATTAATGCTAGCAATATCTTAAAAACTTTTAATTCGCTCAATAGAAGATTTATGGGGCTTATCAGTAACAATCGTAAAATCAAAAATAACAGTGAATGCACCTGTTTTGTCAATTATTTTTAATGAATGTATTGATCAGGGTTATTTTCCTGATTTAATGAAATATAGTTAAATAGTACCTATTTTCAAGTCCGGTTCTAAGGAGAATCCCTCTGATTACAGACCAGTTTCCGTTCTGCCAGCACTTAGTAAAATTTTTAAAAACTGCTGCTTAAGCAATGTTAGGTCACTTTACTAAGCATAAGGGAAGATCTACTCTAGGGAATCTGATGCGGCAACATTGCTGAGGCACATTTATGGCGCATGGGAGGATTCACAGGATGCAATTGGCATTTTTTGTGATCTGTCCTTTCGATTGCGTTGACCACCGTACACTACTTTTAAAACTTGACTACTACGGAATTCGTGGAACTGCTCATGATCTTGTTTAATCTTATTTATGAAATCGTCAACAAAAGGTAGGGATTACTGGTACAACATCCAAGGGCTCTTTAGTCGAAATGGGTGCCATATGTTGTAAATGATCACCTCACAGATATTGTCTTGTTTGCTGATGATATATCATTAATTTTTAAAGTGGATAGAAAAGACAAAGATCTAACTAAAGTTAATCATATGTCAATTGTCTGTGGATGGTTTGCTACAAATAATCTATTACTAAATTCAAAGAAAACTAAATGCTTAAGGTTTTCTTTACCGAATGTAGCACAAGTAGATAGCCAAATAATAATATATGGGAGCCATATTGTTTTTGTTAATAAAACGGTATTTTTGGGTCATACACTAGACAATAAATTGCAATGGGGACCTCCGGTTGATACTCTAGCTGCTAAATTAAGTTCGGCTGTATTTGCTGTTAGGAAAATTAAACAATTGACGAATGTTGAGACGGCCAAATTAGTTAATTTTGCATATTTTCATAGCCTTTTGTTCTATGGTATTTTGTTTTGGGGAGCAGCAGCGGATATATAATCAATATTTATTATACAAAAAAGAGCAATTCGTGCAATTTACAGTATGGGTCCCCGTGAATTAAAAATTCAAAATTCAAAACCATTTATTCAGTTTAGGATCTCGGAGGGCACTTATGAAGGTCAAATTTAAAGTTACTGAAGCTACAACCGGTTTGGAAGTCAGCCTTCAACTGAGAAGAACCGGCAAGAAACTCAGCAAGGTTACATTCTTTTTTATGTTTTATTAAATAATTTTATAACATATAACACATATAACAATTTTATAACAAGACTACAAAATACAAAACAACAATCTTACTTAAAAGTTAAACAAGAAAATAAGAGGTGCACTGTGCAGAGAGTAGCTAATTCCATACATTTTTATCTTCAATATAATGAAATTACCTTATAATTCGCTTTTTCTTTCAAAACTTTCTTAATATAATTTTTAAATTTATTATCAGACATTTTGGTTACTGACAGCGGTATCTTATTATAAAATCGAACACAATTACCAAGAAATAATTTTTTAATCATAAATTAAAAAATTATAAATAAATGATTAAATTATATTAAGTATTTTGTAATTGTTAAATATAAAATTGATATTATAATATAGCCAAAAAGTTAGAATAGATAAAATGTATATAAAAAAAAATTAAAAAGAATGTAACCTTTCTGAGTTTCTTGCCGGTTCTTCTCAGTTGATGGCTGACTTCCGAACCGGTTGTAGCTTCAGTAAATTTAAATTTTACCTTCATAAGTGCCGTCCGAGGGCCTAAACTGACTAAATCGTTTTTAATTTAGTTTTTTTTTTAATGTTCTGTGTCTGATCCAAATATCTAAATAAGTATGTATTGAGGAAAAAGAAAAGTAGTATATGTAGTATATCAGTTATCTGGTTTCCATAGTACAAGCTCTGCTTAGTTAGGGACCAGCTGGTCGTGTGTAAAGAATATCCCAGGATATTAATTATTATTATTGCATTGTCATAGAACTTACAAAAGTATATCAAATTTCAGTTCTAGTGGACTCCAACAGGTTGTAGAAAACTTGATTGCAAATTTTAAAAGAAGTACCTTGGATGCTGGTTTTTGTACCACTTAGATGACTAAATGAATTACGCCCCCCCCCCCCCCCCCCCATTAAATTAAAACTAGTAAATAGTACACATGGTAAACACATAATTGCTTTTATTTCCTTCATCTATATTAGTAGGTAATCATTATAATAACACCGCTTATATTATCAGTTTTAGCTTTAGTAACAACAATTTCCTGCTTTGAATAATGCTGTAAACTTAATTTAAATTATATGTGGGACATATGTTTCGGATTCTGTATCTAATTAAATTTAAGATGTTTTATATTATCGTACGTCCTCTAACGACCGATTCACACATTTCAGGTTTTTGCCAGTCACAAAGTATATATTATATCCACATATCCTTGAAATGAACAATATAGTCGCAATACTGCTTAGTAATGTCACTAAAAGACCGCGTGTCGTGTTGAATTATCATGATATTACTGACTAGTGACTAGCCCCGGCTTCACACGGCTGTAATATAGAAAAAGATGAAAGAAAAAGAGGCTCGTAATTGTAAGAATATCTCGTGCTCTGTACTATCTCTTGTGTTATTTTAAATAATTTTTCTGGCAATAAAAAGTTATTATTATTATTGTTTTCGCTTTTTGGGTATACTTTAATGTTTAGACTAGGCCGTACCAGTTTATCCTGGGGTGTGCGTATTTATATCAGGATCAACTGGTTTGGCCTAGCCTAAACTGGTTTATCCTATCGGGCTTAGGATGAACCAGTTTGGACTAGGCTATACTAGTTAATCCTATCGCGTATAGGAAGAACTAGTTTAGCCTAGGCAATACTAGTTTGTCCTGAAAGCGGGTTTGGCCGGTAACATATATAAATATAACAATTCTTTTAGGCATTATTTTCATAGCTCTTGCGACATAAAAATATATTTTTTTATACATACATACCATTTTGATTATATATATATATAAAGTTTCTTTGAAAAATTATCTAAGTGAAGGAAAATACCGCATCACAATCTGTTGCGTGGTTTAGAAGAGATTAATGGGTACACAAACAGACGCGGAAAGCGACTTTGTTTTATACTATGTAGAGATGAAGTGCTTACTACGGTATTCTAGTACCTAAACGGCATTATCACACAACCAGTTAGCCATACTGCTCGTATATAAGATCGAATTGTTGATCTCAAGCTACAGTTTTTAGAATAAGATACAACAGTCTGCCCACAATGATTAAATTTAATCATAAATTTATTCTTACTTTATTTTATCTTCAAACAATAGTGACAAATGAAGCCGCTAGAATTCTAGCCATATTTCCTACGCCTTCAATAAGCCATCAAGTGGTTTATCGACCTTTGACACAGGAGCTAGTGAAACGAGGACATGAAGTGGTTGTGATTACAACAGATCCAGCCTTTCCAAAAGGGGAAACTCCAGCAAATTTAACAGAAATAGATGTTCATGATATATCATATGATACTTGGCAGCAAATAGCAGCAACAGCAAGAGGAAATAAAGCAGATTTACAAGAGCAATTAAAATTAGGATTTTATTTACTTGCGAAAATATTTATGCAGCAAATGCACATTAGTGAAGTGAAACATATAATTAAGGATAAGCATCAAAAATTCGATCTGTTATTAATAGAAGCATGTGTTCGACCTGCGTTGGCAGTTTCGTATATTCATAAAGTTCCAGTTATATTAGTGAGTTCATTTGGCGCTGTGTTCAGCAATTACGAAACTATCGGTGCACCAGTACATCCTATTCTATACCCTTCAATTTTACGTCAAAGGATTTACAATCTTACTCTATGGGAAAAAATAACAGAACTGTATAATCATTACAAAATGACCAATTATTATTTCAATGAATTGGAAGATCAAGAAAATGAGATGTTGCGGAAAGAAATAGACCCAAATATTCCGTTGTTGAATGACCTTAAAAATAATGTTAATATGCTTTTCCTGAATACACATCCGATTTGGGAAGGGAATTTTCCAGTGCCTCCGGGAGTGATTTATATGGGTGGTTTACATCAGAAGCCCGAGAAGAAGTTGCCAGAGGTAAATACAATAAACCTATACTAATGCTATTCTACTATTAACTTATTTGTTACTTATCCACACAAGAGCTACTAAATGGATTTTGACGAAAATTGGCACATATATCTGTATACTATATAAAAATGAATCCCTATTTCCCTTGGTCACGGCATCACGCTTGGACGGCTGGAACGATTTCGCTAATCTTTTTTTGTTGCGTTTGTTATCGTCAGGACAAGGTTTTTATGAAATAAAAAATTAAGAAAGTTGCGTGGAAAATTTGAAAATTTAAGTAAACTTAATCACTTTACTAGCCCTTTTGACAATATAAACTTTTATTATTGTCAGTCGTTTGACAGCTGGAGCAATTGACAGAATGCCCGCTGCAAATATCGTTTAAAATAGAGGCATGGGTCAGAATTATATTGATAAAATAATTAATGTATAAATTCTTATTGCACATTTCACGGTCGATTCAATCGGATGATTCGAATTCAATATTTATTGTTAAGACGGGACAACGTATGTCGGGTCAGCTAGTATTTAATAAATATGAACACTTAGATTCTTATTATCCCGGAAAACTGTAACATTCTGGGAAGGAAGGTAAAACCGAAAGGGGTAGCTTGCATATATATGTATACTATGGAGACTGGATGTTTAAATATATGGGTACTTTATAAATAAATAGTGAAATCCAGATACAAAATAATTCGACTATTATATAATATGTTCATGCACGTAAATGTTTCTCCTTGAGAATCGAACCCTCAACTGGCAGCGGAGAGGATATCGACAATAAAACCAACCAGTCTGTTTTATGTAAGCGTGGTTGTAACTTAGCTAATGTATTGTTATAGTAGCATCACAGTATGCATCCATATTAATATAATAAAAACAATTGTGTCTCCGTCTGGCTGTTACGCTTCACCGCTAAATGGCTGAACCAATTTTGGTGCAATTAGCATATTACCTATTTAGTCGGTACGCTAGTACGAAGAAGGATATAGGATATTTTTCGTTTTTTTTTTTATCGCAGCTGAAAACCTGGGATAGAAACGGGTAATCTATTAATTTTTAAATTAAATTTATTGTTTTATAATAGTACCACAACTGTCAAAGAAAATTAGGAAGCTTATACAATCTGATGCAATACAGATTTTAAGGTTGAAGAGAAACACATGACGATATCTACTTGGCTTAAAACCTGTTTATGTTACCAATTACCTATAATTTTATTAGCCCGCTAAGTGGGCGTCGAACCATACACAGTAAAGGCTCCGCACTATAGCTTAATTAGCATGTTTGGGAATAATTAAAAAGTTATCTTTCTTCGTATTGTTTTATGATATATTATCTGTACCCGACATTTACACTCACTAAAGTTTCTTCACAAATACATAAATAGTATAAGAATGAATAAGGAATAAACATTTATGTTTATAACAAAATTACAAAATTTTACTATTACATTAAAAGTTAATGACAATAGCGTATAATATTTCAAAAACTTATAGAAGCATCTTATTCACACCCATGTCGTTGCAAGTATTTTTCAATTAGTATATTGTCTTATTTTAGTTTCCACTTCATTCTTACAAGGTGGGGACACATTATGTACTCACACGCACTTACACATCTTTCCTTCCTTATAATTTTTAGTTTTTATAGTTTAGATTTAACTTATAAAATATTTTTTTATAATATTTAAGAAAAATCTTTGTCACTTAAATAAAAATATTTGTTACGATGTTCGTGGGGTGGAGACCTGGTGTCTCTGTGTGAAATACAGGCTCTGCCTAACTTAGGCATCAGTCTCCCGCAATTTAAGTGCTATTGTAAAATTTTTGGTAAATGAAGTTGTTCATATTTTTTTGTAACTTGTTGTGGGAGATAAATAATTAATTAATAATTTAAAAAAAAAAACTTGACATACATACAGAACCCTATAAAACCAGACAAGCAAAAATTGGGAAATTTTAATAATTTTTTTATGTCAATAGTTTTTGTGTACAAATTCACGATATGCTAACGTGATACTTAAGATATAAAAAGGAATCCTATTAAGTGTGGTCTGACACACCTAGCCGGTTTTACTTTACCATTTTGGTAATGAACTCTTTTTTTATTTTTTTTATTTGAGCCTAACAAAATGCTCCAACCTGCCTGATCTGAAGCAGCATTCAGAAGTCACAACTAACTTTCTAAAAGATTTACTGATATTATATATAATTATATGTTTACTTCAGGATCTTAAAAAATATCTAGATTCGTCCAAGAACGGCGTGATATATGTGAGCTTTGGCACAAATGTGAAACCATCATTTTTGAAACCGGAAAAGATTCAAATGCTCGTGAAAGTGTTTTCCGAACTGCCGTATGAAGTTTTGTGGAAATGGGATAAAGACGAACTGCCGGGAAGGACAGAAAATATTAGAATATTCAAATGGCTGCCACAGTCGGATCTTTTAAGTAAGTGTTAGATTTTAGTTTTAAGCTGTTAATAGATAGTATTTGACACTTGTTTAAATTCTACAAATTATTATAAATTCAAAAGTTTGTGAGTTTCTTTCATGCCAAAACTACTGCACAGATTTGGATGAAACTTGAAACATAGATAGAGTATGCCGTTACTTTTTATCCCAGGGGAAAATATTATATCCCTTTGAACACAGGTAACACTGCGGGGACAGCTTGGCCTTCTAAGCAAAGTCTGTAGGTACTGTGGAAACCAGATAACTAATATGTCTACATATACAGGCTGTTACAAAAGTACCCGTAAAGCCGAAAGGAGGTTAAATGGGGCCTTATAACGAGTCCGTTCATAAATTTAAGAACCATAGTAACATTTCCCAAAAAATAAAAAGACAGATTTTTATGAATGAAAAATAAAAAACTATTTAAGTAGACAATTATAAGGTAAAATAGGTACGTAGGCCTTTCTGTTCAATAATCTGGTTCCCTGACATGACAGCTTACTAGGGTTGTTGGCTTTATAATTATATATTGTATTTTACGGGATATTTTGTAACACGTTGTATATATTTTTATACCGCGTGGGCCAAGTAACAAGCATGCGGTCCTGATGGTAAGTGTTCACCGCCTTTATGGACATTTGCAACACCAGGGGCATCGCCAATACGTCGTTGTTCCTAAGACGTGAAGTTGTTAAGTCTCATGTGTCTGTCTTATTACCGGCACCCTTACCTTTCTAACCGAAACACAATAATATATGTACATCACGGCAGCAATACGTAAAGTGGTTGTACTTCCCTAGACGAAATCTGCACTAAGAGCTCTAATACTTTAGAGCATAATGTAAGAGTCGACTAATTTAGTATACAAATGATCACATGCACATAAACCTTGCACCAAGTGGTAAAGCCTAAGTAACTTGTTTCTTAACTAATGGTATGTACAGTCAAAGTCACAAATATGTGTCATTTGAAAGTTACAAGAACATGTATACATTTAAATAATTCATTAACCATGGAATGTGATAAATACTTGTTCACATAATATATGACTCTTCTATGTTTTTTATAAGTATGTGTACGCTGTTCCACTCTATAGAAGTTAGCGTAGATAACGACATTCGTCTGATCATATAACACGTTACAGAGTGATGTTCCCTCTTTATGTGCCATATTTATTTATATGTTATGAAGCTCTTTTTAGTGTAAACGCTTATCGAAATATTTATTAGTTGTGTATCTTTGCTCCAAAAAAATATTCACATTTAGTTTTTTTCTCAGGCTTTTGTGTTTAACAATGGAAAAGAGAGTCAGCGATTCAATTTATTAGGTACTATAATTTATTTTTAAAACATATTTTTCAGGGCATCCGAAGATTAAACTATTTATAACTCAAGGAGGTTTACAATCAACTGACGAAGCAATAAGCGCTGGAGTACCACTAATTGGCTTGCCGATGTTAGGTGATCAATGGTATAATGCAGAGAAATATGCATTTCACAAAATAGGCTTAAAGCTCGAGATAGAAAGTCTGACTGAGGGTGAATTCAGAAACGCAGTACACTCTGTAATTGAAGATGAAAGGTATAAAAATAATACTACACAGTTATCCAAATATTGATTTATTATTCATAATATTTTTTCTTGTACATGTTTAATTATTAATTATAATTATTAATAAATGTTTTCTGTCTTTCTTTCTTTTGCAGCTACCGTCGCAACATATTGAAGCTGGGTGCGCTGATGCGGGATCAGCCACAGCGGCCGCTGGAGCGCGCCGTGTGGTGGACCGAGCACGTGCTGCGGCACGGCGGCGCCTCGCATCTGCGCGCGCCCGCCGCCAACATCTCGTGGGCGCAGTATCTACATCTGGACCTTGTCATTATTGTATTCGGAATTTTCACATTAATTGTTGCTATATTAGTTTATGCCATTTATAAGTTACTAAGTATATTTAAAGATTACAATACTAGTCTGAGAATTAAAAAAGTTAATTAATTTTATAGTTTATTATTAGATCAATAACAACAATAAAAATAAACCTGTTAGAATGTTTTACTGGCTTATCCTTATCATCTTCTACAACACGACATATGCATAATATTACATCAGGTCGAGCACTTAAAGTTCTTTCTTGCTAATAATGTTTCCCTTTTATGTTCTAACTTGACTTGACCTAACCAAATTCGTCGTTCGTCATTGACACAAAGCGATCGTGTTCTCATAAAATCATATTTTGTATTTAACTACCCTCAAAATGCCAAAGTGTGTTACTTGTGATAAGAATGTAACGAAAAAGACACCAGGTGTAGATTGTATACAATGTGGAAAATTAGTTCACTGCAATACACAATGCGCACGCCTCTCTGCAAAACAGCTCACTGCCGCGCGCTTGAGCAATAGCATGGAGTGGACCTGTCCAGAATGTCTGCAAAATACAGCGAAACGCAGTTCCCTTGTTATACCAGAAAATGACTCGGACGAGGAGGAAGCGCTGGAAGAGCTGAAAGCAGCAATGCTGGATAAAATGCCTACTATCAAAAAGCTTTTAAAAACGGTTGAAAAAAGTATTGAAAAGCAGTTAAGTTCTATTACCCACTCAATGGACTTTTTCAGCGAAAAGATGGATGAGTTTAATGAATGCTTGGAGTTTTCAAGGAGAAAATCAAAGAAATGGAAAAGAAGAACGTCAGTCTCAGTAATGAGAACTCCAATTTAAAAACCAGACTAAGCGCTGTAGAACAAAGAATGCAAGAGTATGAGCAAGCCAAGCTGTGCAATCATATAGAAATCGCAGGAATACCGTATGATGAAAATGAGGATCCTATGATGCTAGCCATGACAGTTGCAAACAAATTTGATGTCAAAGATATTCCAGCTAAGACAGCGAAATGGCTAGGCCATCGCAAGGACTAAACTACACCTCTGTTGGTTGAACTAACAGAAGGGCAGCGCACTCGATGGATGGCACGTTCGAAGGAAATAAAGCTTACACTCAAGGATATTCAGCCTACTTCTAAAAATATCGATAATACTAAACGCATCTACGTTAGAGAGGCTTTGACTCTGTATAATAAATCTCTCCTATGGCAGGCCAAGCAAGATTTAAAAGATACGTATAAATATATTTGGTGTAAAGACGGTGTAGTAAAGGCGCGCATAGAGGAGAAGTCAAAGGTATTTACTCTGAGGAATACTGAAGATATTAAAAAACTACGAATTTAAATAACTTTCTAAATAAAATAGCCCTAAATAATATATATATATATATATATATATAAATGGCTCTAGATATAGATAACCCAGTAACAGAAGTATTTGATTGTATAGACCTGATAAATTATTTCAAACGTATACCAGATGGTCCTAAGTTGACATGCATTCACATTAACATACGATCACTAATAAAAAACTTTTCCACCCTAATACAATGTACTAATAACGTTCATAATCTAATTGATGTTATTGTCTTAACAGAAGTGGGTGTCTCGACAATCATTTCTTCACTGTACAATATAGATGGATATACAATGCACACAAAGTTAAGATCAAAACGAAAAGGAGGTGGAATAATTGTTTACATTAACAATAGACATAGCTTTAGCACAATTAATAACTCAACCTTGAATTTTGAATGCTTGATAGGTAAAATTACAACTACACAGAAACAAATTTTTACTCTGTGTGCACTGTACCGTCCACCCGACTCTAAAAAAAAACGGCTATTTATACGAGAATTACGGAGCGCAATTAGCCAACACTCACATTCAGAAAACTTTATATTAATAGGTGACACAAACATAAACCTTAAGGGGGACAACAGCATCAAAGACGAATACTTGGACATGCTAAGCGAACAAGGGCTTGATTGCGGGATCACTAATCACACGAGAATTGAAAAGCTATTAGTTATTGTAACTAAATCTTGTATAGACCATATATTTGTACGATCCCGGAAAGAAGATCTATACTCCGCGGCGCTCGGTGCCGTTCTGGCAGATGACCGTATGATGGTAGTGTCGTGCATGCTAATTCCATTGATACAGGCTGAAGCAAAATATGACACTCGGATAAATAATAAGAAATTAAATTTAATTTCACAATTGTGAATTAGAGAAAATAGATTGGGATGCCACACTTGGATTGGACCACCCAGATAATATATATTCTTTTATAAAAAATAATTTTAATTACTGTTACGATAAAGCAAAATTAAAAATTAGAATTAAGGATAGCAAAAGAAATAAAGAACCATGGATAAACAGCTACATCAAAAACCTATGTGTAAAAAGAGATGAACTTTTTATAAAATGGACAAAGGATACGAGTAATGCAATATTAAGAGTTGAATATAATAAAACAAGAAACAAAGTACATAAAGTAATTGAAAAATCTAGAAATAAATATTATAAAAGTCAGATTAATAATTGTGCAGGAGATACCAAAAAGCTATGGATGATATTAAATAGAATTTCTGGCAAATCGGTGAAAAGTGTCGACGAAGTTTTGCTGAAAGCATTCAGTAATGAAAATAATGATGAAAAATCAATCGCCAATACATTTTCTGAGAGCTTTCAGGAAAACATTGCTCACATTATACCGACTTGCAAAAATACATTGTTGGCTTCAAGTTTGTACAAAAATGAACCTAACAAATCTATCAGATTTAAATTAGCTATTGAAGACACAGTCAGTAAATTAATCATTAAAATGAATAGCAAAAAGTCTCCTGGATATGATGGTATTAGAGCCATTGATATAAAACGAATTTCAAGTAAAATATTAACACCATAGTCAGATTCATTAATTGTAGCGTAAAACAAGGTATATATCCGAATGATCTTAAAGTAAGTATTGTACGGCCAATACATACACAAGGCTCCCTGAGTGATGAAGCTAACTACAGACCTGTATCTATACTACCTATAGTAGACAAAATAACTGAAAAATATATATCAAACCAAATACATAACTTTTATCAAAATAATAATATATTATCAGCAAACCAATCCGGCTTTCAACCCAAAAAGAGTACTTCACTTTTACTTTCAGAACTGATGAAATCAACAATTATTTAAATGATAGGAAGCATATATTAATAGTATTTATAGACTATAGCAATAGGCAAGGCGTTTGATACACTGTGCCACAGCATACTAATAGATAATCTTGAAAGTACGGGGATTAGAGGACAATTACTAAAGTGGAGTAGAAACTACCTAGATGATCGAAAATACGTTGTTAAAGTGGGGAATAGTTTTAAAAACAGTGTTAATGTCACTGAAGGAACAGCACAAGAATCTGTTCTCGGCCCATTGCACTACCTTTCACATGTAAATGATGTTAGTGATATTATAACACAATGTTCAATGTATCAATTTGCTGATGCCACATGCATAATTGCCGCTGATCAGAACATAATCAAGGCACAAAATAGGCTACAACATGATATGACGTTGATAAATCAATGGTCACATGATATGGGACTGGTGCTAAATTCGCAAAAGACCAAGTTGTTACATATACACTCCAGTCATATACATACGTCTCAAGAAATATCGATAACTGTACATAACCACGCATGCATGCATAACAACAACAACAACTTCTTCTGCACATGTAAACCACTAGCACAAGTAACACAACAAAAATATCTTGGATTGATAATAGATAATCGACTGAATTGGGGTCAACACATCAATGCTATATGCACCAAAATGCGTGCTATGCTGGCCAAGTTTAAACTATGTATAAAGCATTAGTTGAGTCTGTAGTACAATATGGGATTACAAGTTATGGGCGTACGTTTAAGACATATTTGGACAGAATATATAAATTACAACTGCGGATATTAAAACAAATTGTTAGTAAAAAAATTAAACGTCAAAATAAAGATAGGTAAGACGATCTATTTAGGTACTGTAAAGTCTTACCAATTCATCAAAAAGTCAATTTTGCTATTGTAATCGAGCAATATCACAACATACATACACTACCAGTGGCTAATCATAGAATACAGACAAGACAAGTCACTAAAAAAAATATATTAAACGTTCGTTGTAACAACTTCTATGGGGGAAGAAGATTTTGTACATCACTACCCTATATAATAAACAAACTTCCAAAACATTTTGTAAATTTTACAAATATTAAACTTGTAAAACATCTCTTAAAGAAATATTATTTACAGTCAGACAGTAGTTAAGCATATTTTATTGTTATATACCCAATGCCCATAACATGTTTATAGTTTTAAGTTATAGTTACGGATAACTCGATTTAATTAATATTGTCAATCTTAACCATTTTAATCTACTTTGGATTGTGATCAGCCTGTATTTGAAATATAAGAAATAGGATAAAAAATATTTTGTACTTACCCCCCACATGCTTGTTAGAAATGTTTGTTTTTGTATAAGAGACGGTAGGCAGTCGCCTGCCGTTACCGTACTGATGTTAGCTGTAGGGGCTGCCTACTTACTAATGTTTAAATAGGTATGTGGGCTTGTGTAGTGACTAGTGAGTTTAAATAATTATCTAGCTTTCTGCAGGTACATGATATATGAATTATTTGTAAGTCGTGTTTTAATAAGCATAGAATTAACTAAATATAAGTATCTATTAAATTAGTGACGGAGACGATTGTGCAGTGCCTGGACAAACCCCTCAAAACTAAAATTTTATTGTAAACTATAAATAAATAAAAAATTAACTTACACATATTTCAATTTTACTTGAAATATGTGTAAGTAAATTTTTTCAAAACTTACACATATTTCAAGTAAAATAAAAGGGGCATTTTTTTAAACCAGCTAAAACAAAACTTAAAAAAAAATGTTAGGAGTTCCTATGACTACCTTCTGACTTCATCATCAGACTCTGGGCACCATACAAATGAAATACCTTTTAAAATTAACCCGCTGCCTTTTTTTTTACTAGGGGAAACGTTACGTATACCACCGTGCCACCGGGACTCTCTTCCTAAGACCTTCCCCTGTGGAACGGGGAGGAAGCCTACCCACTAAAACTCCTCGAGTTCCTTCTCCGCCGTTGACGGGGGATGGGACTTTTAGTGCAGGATTATCGGTGATTGGAACCATGACCCTGTTTGTTAAGAATTAGCCGCCAGTCCCAAGTGTCCACAAAAACCTGGTGGGCAGTTGGAGCCGACGTTGCCCAGGGTGCGCCACGAGGAGGTTTCTCAATATGCACCCCTATAATAAATTGCCTGCCAGAACCTTCGGTAATATTTATGGATATTGCCTCTTATCATTCAGTGCAAGTAAAGAAAGCACCTACTCAAGCCAAGAATAGAAAGAATATGGTTTGGCTACAAACAAATGGCATTGATGCAAATATGCAAATGCTAAAAGCAGAACTAATCAAATTAGTTAGTGAATAGATGAATTGGCTCTGGAATACGGTCATTGCGTTCTCGTATAATACGATGGAGCTTATCTGGGCTCAAATCAAAGGTTATGCAGCCCGCCACAATACTTATTCGTCATTCGGCACAAACAATATGAGTCTAGACTCAAGCAAATCGGAATCGAATTGAATTTGTTTAGATGCCAGTAGCAACGCTTTTCCAAGATATGAAAAATTTTTTAGTCGACTTTAAAAAAAAGAGTGTATATGCTGTAATTTTTTTTAGTAAATATTATTATAGCTTTTTTATTTTTTTTAATAACTTTAGGTTACATAGCATAACATACGTTAAATTAGAATCCACACAAACAAGTAGGTAAATAGACTCTGGTAATTTTTTTAGGATCAGTTTAAGTAAATAATAGTGTTATTTATTTCCCATCACTAGTCATGACCTTCGACATGACTTACGTCAGGATCGCATTCTTTCGTTGGCTGCAGTATAGTAACTGTCAGAATATTATTGCAAGGAAAGATCAACCTTGTTGTTTAATGACGTGCCAACGAACTTCAACCGTAGTGTGGCAAACAATATTTTTGGCCAACCGTACCTACACGGCATTATCGCAGAACCAGTTTGCCATTCTGCTCGTATATAAGAAGAACTGTTAACCTCCAACTACAGTTATTAGAATAAGACACAATAATTTATCCACAATGTTTAAATTTAATTATAAATATATTCTTACTTTATTTTATCTTCAAACAATAGTGACAAATGAAGCCGCTAGAATTCTAGCTATATTTCCTACACCTTCAATAAGCCATCAAGTGGTTTTTCGACCTTTGACACAGGAGCTAGTGAAACGAGGACATGAAGTGGTTGTGATTACAACAGATCCAGCTTTTCCGAAAGGGGAAACTCCAGCAAATCTAACAGAAATAGATGTTCATGATATATCATATGATACTTGGCAGCACTTCGCAGCAACGGCAAGAGGAAATAAAGCAGATTTACTAGAGCAAATCAAAGTAGCATTCTATTTACTTGCAAAAATATTTATGCAGCAAATGCATACTAGTGAAGTGAAACATATAATCAATGATAAGCATCAAAAATTCGATCTGTTATTAATAGAAGCATGTGTTCGACCCGCGTTGGCAGTTTCGTATATTTATAAAGTTCCAGTTATATTAGTGAGTTCATTTGGTGCTGTGTTCGGCAACTTCGAAACTATCGGTGCCCCAATACATCCTATTCTATACCCATCAAATTTTCGTCAAAGGGTTTACAATCTTACACTTTGGGAAAAGATAACAGAATTGTATAGTCATTACAAAATGAACAAGTATTATTACAATGAATTGGAAGATCTTGAAAATGAGATGCTGCGGAAAGAAATAGACCCAAATATTCCGATGTTGAATGATCTTAAAAATAATGTTAATATGCTTTTCCTGAACACACATCCGATTTGGGAAGGGAATTTTCCAGTGCCTCCGGGAGTGATTTATATGGGTGGTTTGCATCAGAAGCCTCAAAAGGAGTTGCCAGAGGTAAATAATTCCATACTAATATTATTTTAATAATATTATAAAAACAAATACTTGTGAGGATGGAGGGACGGGTGGATGCATCTTGATCATGGATGGCTCCGTGTTTTTGCTAAAGTCCCACAAAGAACTAGGCAAGTAAAAGTTGAGAAAGCTTAACAATTTGTTTTAATGTCAATATTTTGTGTTTCCAAATTTTTATTATGTGTGGTCTGACACACACTTGGTCGGTTTTACTTTACCATTTCGGTACAAAGGGAACTTTTAAAACCATTTAATTTATAAGGACTATTTTTATTTTAGGATCTTAAAAAATATCTAGATTCGTCCAAAAACGGCGTGATATATGTGAGCTTTGGCACAAATGTGAAACCATCATTTTTGAAACCGGAAAAGATTCAAATGCTCGTGAAAGTGTTTTCCGAACTGCCGTATGAAGTTTTGTGGAAATGGGATAAAGATGAACTGCCGGGAAGGACAGAAAATATTAGAATATTCAAATGGCTGCCACAATCGGATCTTTTAAGTAAGTGTTAGATTTTAGTTTTAAACTGTTAATAGATAGTATTTGACACTTGTTTAAATTCTACAAATTATTATAAATTCAAAAGTTTGTGAGTTTCTTTCATGCCAAAACTACTGCACAGATTTGGATGGAACTTGAAACATAGATAGAGTATGCCCTGGACTAAGATAGCGGTTACTTTTTATCCCAGGGGAAAATATAATAACTAGTCGACTAATTAGTATACCATTGACCACATGCACATTAAAACTTGCACCAAGTGAACCCTGAATAACTTGTCTCTTATTATATGGTATGTACATTCGAAGGGATATGTGCATATTTCAAAGTTACAAAAACATTCAACATTAACCATAGAATGTGATGGATACTTATTCACATGATATATGACACTTCTATGTTTTCACACAATATGATATATGTATGGATACGCTGTTCCACTCCGTAGAAGTTAGCGAACATTACGACATTAATCTGATTATATTTCATTTAGCTCATATTAAGTTTACCCTTAATAATACATTTAAAGGTTTTTACCTTTTAATACGAAAATATACATGTAGTTTCTTTACAGGCTTGAAACAATGAAGAAGAGTGAGTCAGCGATACAGTTAATTATTAAAATGTATTATCACAACATATTTTTCAGGGCATCCGAAGATTAAACTTTTTATAACTCAAGGAGGCTTACAATCAACTGACGAAGCAATAAGCGCCGGAGTACCACTAATTGGCTTGCCGATGCTAGGTGATCAATGGTATAATGTAGAGAAATACGCATTTCACAGAATAGGCTTAAAGCTCGAGATGGAAAGTCTGACTGAGGGAGAATTCAGAAACGCAGTACACTCTGTAGTTGAAGATGAGAGGTATAAAAATAATACTACACAGTTATCCACTCCAAATATTGATTTGTTATTCATAAATCAAATATTTTGCAGCTACCGTCGCAACATATTGAAGCTGGGTGCGCTCATGCGGGACCAGCCGCAGCAGCCGCTGGAGCGCGCCGTGTGGTGGACCGAGCACGTGCTGCGGCACGGCGGCGCCTCGCATCTGCGCGCGCCCGCCGCCAATATGTCATGGGCACAGTATCTACATCTGGACCTTGTCATTATTATATTGAGAATTTTTACAACGATTGTCGCTATATTAGTTTGTGCTATTTATAAGTTACTAAGTATATTTAAAAAATACAACACTAGTCTGAGAATCAAAAAAATTAATTGATTTTGGTATAATATACAATAAGAATTAAACCTGTTACAATGTTTAATGGCTTAACCTTATCATCGAAAACACGACATATGCATATTACATCATCTCGAGCACATAAAGTTGTTTCTTGAAAATTATGTTTCCCTTTCTTATCAAATGAAATAATAATATTTCACGTTGTGAAACATAGGTAGGCCCCCCAATTTTGTGTACGATATCTCGTAGGTAAGTAAAAGTTTTTGTACAAAACTTTGAAAGTGTGATTTATTGTAAAGAGTTTTATCGCGTGCCTACATGTATTCACCGTCTTTCAAAAGTATATTTGCCGTGTTAAAAAGTTCACTTGATTCTTAGGGTTCTGTAGCCAAATGGCAAGAAACGAAACCTTTATATTTGTCGTCCTGTCCATCTGTCGCTCTGTGTTCATCCTACTAATAATTTAAACGCGAAAGTTTGTATGTGTGGATGTTTGTTCCTCTTTCACGCAAAAACTACCCAACGGATTTGGATGAAACTTGGCCCATAGATAGAACATAATGTCATATCCCTCGGGAACGCGGATGAAACGGTGAGAGAGCTATTTTATCATAATAATATTGTGATGATTGGACGGGCCAGTTGGCTTGGTGGTTAGGGACCCTGACTGCCAAGCCGCAGGGCGTGAGTTTGATTCCCACCCTTGACAAATATTTATGTGCATGAACATGTCTGTTTGTTCTGTGTTCTGGTAGTAAATTTCTATAAAACTATGTATTTAAAAAAAGTAGTATATGTAGTATATCAGTTACCAGGCCATAGTACAAGCAGTACACTCTGCTTAATTTGGGATCAGGTAACATGTGTGAAGAATGTCCTGGTGATATTTATTTATTTATATTACTTGGAGACTATTGGCACTAAGTAGGACCACATGAAATTTGGCAACTGAGTGGTTTCTATAAACCGCTGTAATATTGTCAGAAAAGAAATCAGCCGTCACTCTATACTGCTTCATAATATATAACTGGTCCAGCGCACATAAAGGTGTGAGGTATCCTATGATAAGTCTTCTAAGTCAATATATCATTTTGATAATATCTTAAAAAGCCCCCACGCTTTTATGATAATAAAATACTAACATTTTTTTTCTTATTTACTACTCTTCATTCAAATTTATTTTCAATTTTTAAGTTGGATTTTCTATAAAAGCGTGTTTTTTAGTTTTTTCATACTATTTTTTTTTTCATTTTTTAGTAAAACCGCTAATCCTGTTTATCCTAGTATGGATAACGGGTCAAACTATTTAAAATATTGAACTGTCATCGGTCTTTTATAAGTATGCCAAATTTGGAGTTAATGCGATGTCTTGAAGGGGGTCAAAATAATGTTCAAAGATTCCGTTACATACTAACACACATACGTATGAAGCTAATAAAAGCGTTATAATAAAGGATAAGCCACATAATTATTGTGTAAGTAATAAAAAAAAATTACGCTACATTTGGCTCTACATCAGATCTTACGACTTCTTACACGAGCAAGACTTGAGCCTAAGTTTTTTCACGAAATGCCTTTGGTGAGATATCACTTCTCTTTGTAAGTACTTACATAACTCAAGCTGTTGATGAATCACCGTAACTTTACTCCACCAATCTTACCTAATAGTGGCACCCAACACTAAAAGACGTTGTATTGTTGACAAAATTTTACATCGCCATATTCTCTTTGACGAATCATGACTACTGAGTGAATATTCACCCACGGGATTTGATTGATGATAATTTTACTGTTTTGTTAGAGTTTGTTAATATTTGTATTTAAATTCTTATATATCTAACAAAATGTGTTTTTAGGACAGTTTGATATATTATTAAGCAGCTGATGATCGATCTAATGACGTAATTTTGAGTGTCGATATCTACAAAAGTTTATGAGAATAAAAATCTGAAGTCTAGAGGTTGTTTTAAAATATACTTTTATTATTCAAGGACTTAAAAATAACCTTATATTTTAAACGAACCCGCTCCAAAGGTATGGATGGGTCAAAAGTACGTTGAAGTACGTTCCTTCCTGTAACTAAATATGGTTAACGACTGTGCCTGTGATTACTAGATTTGGGGTGAGCTAACATTGGGTGGGGGTCTCATGCCTTTAGATTAGAGATCATAGCTTTTAGTACATTTCTCAATTATAATTTCAAAATCATTTGAGCATTTTTTGCGTAAGTTAACGATACCAAAAATTATGAATACCACATAATTTGTCATCTTTCTGGAAACGGCTCCAACGATTTTAATTAAATTTAGCATGAAGGGGGTTTGGGAGCGATGAATCGATCCAGCTAGGTTTACTTTTTAGAAAACGTCATTTTATCCGTGTCTTCAGGCAATGAAAAACTGCTTCAATGTCATTAGAATACGAAGGTAAATTTTGCTACCAACTACAAGGTAATAATAGTTCAGCCAGAAGACCCCGGTGTTTCGATGATTATTTTTTTTTAAGTTCCACTTCAAAACTAATATTCATATTTCATCAGTAAGTAATTCGTATCTTAATATAATTTCCAAAAAAACACGATTTACCAGAAAAAAAAAGCCGGTCTTCGAAGTATTAAATTTTAAATTGCCAATGCTATAAATGGTGTTATGTATAGCGGGTTTGTACACATTCATGTTTGCTATTAATTGAACGTTCCTAGTTCTTCTCTATCTCGCTCTATCTCTTTGACATTCCCCGTCGTAAAGTAAGCAATTAATCAACATTGTACCATATGCAATGACGGAACCTACATCTAGATATAAATCTAGCACAAGCGAAAGGTTACATAATTAACTTCCCCACTATTGTTCCTGTCCATAATAGACTTGGCCAATGGACTGAAGGAAATAATTAATCAAAGGTAAATTTGTTGTCGCATAATTTATGAGCGTTTTGGTTATTTAGGTGGCTGGAGAGTTAATTACTAAAGGACAATCTTGATTTTCGCCGAAAAAATACAGAATCTTCGATTTTGGTGTCACAGAGACATGTGGGCTCGCTGGACACCTGTCAAGTGAACTACGGCTATATAGACAGTAAAAATACTGCTGGAAATGTTTTCAGGACCACGGCATGTTGGAATTGGTCATCTAAATGTTTTGTCCCCGTGAGTAACATTACCGTTGTACCTGTTTTTATGCAACAACAATTGCTGGTATGATCGTAAATTTTGTGCCCCAGATGAAAATACATGACAACTCAACCAAAATGCATGAGCTCCGGTTCATCTCACGGCTCACGTTTGTGCCGGAGCTGTTCACAGAGTCTCTACGCCGCTACCGCGCCACAGTTCGACAACGACACAATAATATGACAAAATAGATCACAGATTGTATACAGACAAAATATGTAAAATAATAAGTGAGCTGTGAGCTGATTAGTTTACTCTTGAGCCGCAGCTCGACAGTTTAAATAGGTGTGATCTGATCTGTTGAACCTGTTCAGAGCTGAGTTACACATGCTTACTAAATAGTAATTAAAAAATACAACAACTACAAATTTTTGCCACATTTTAATATTCAATACTAAATATCTAGGTTTTGATGAATTTACTATTTTCGCTATTTAATCTTGCGACCACAGACTTGACCATTTCAGGAGTGGGCTCTCTTAAGTCACTCGCCCATCCAACCTTGGCGAACAAGCGAATCAAAGATGCCGTCCAGTTTAAGGCGTCGAATAGTTCAGACGCTTTATAATCATATGGGAAAACGTGGTGGTAGTTATGCCAACCCTCACCAAAAGTGCACACTGAGACGAAGTGGTTTTCAGTTGGTATAATGTTCCTGAAACAGGTTTAACTCATATTAGTTTTGATTTAATAATATCGATATTTTAATTCATCGACTGAGCGCGAAGTTTATAACTAACGAAATTTTGTGAGTTTGTATGAATGTTTGTTACTCTTTCAAAAAACACCTACCACCACGCAAAAACTACCAAACGGACCATATACTCGTATGCTATTTTTTAGCCCGAGAAAATTTGATATCCCTCAGAAATGCTGGTAAAACCGCGGGCAAAGCTAGTAATAGTAGTATAAAAAATAATATTGTTTTTTGCTCGTATTTTATACATTTCTCTACCAGTGATCAGATTGCGATGAAACTTCAGGGAGATCGTGTAGACAAAAAATTGCTTTGTTCTTTATGCATACATTTTTCTGCTAGTTAAAATCAAAATTAACCGGCTAATTGGTAGTTGGACTCTCTGACAGAGGGTACCGTAAAGTAATAATAACCAACTTAATTTTGTAGCTCTTTTGAAATTGCAAATGCACTTGACTGTTCTTTAATATAAATTTTGATACAATTCGCATTATGGTAATATTTTTTTAATATTCGTTATACAGGATAATACTAAACACAGATTATAGTTTCCTCAGTAATGTTTTTCAAATCAACAGCTACATCAAAATAAAAAAAATAAAAACGCGTTTCTTGTTTGGATTAAAAAAAAATTGTTTCCGCATATTTACACATAGTAGTCTTGAATAAATTAGTCAGGTAATACAGATGGCCTAGGCATATTAAAATGGTTCCTAAAACTTTGAATACTTCATAATAAATAATATGATTTTGAATTAATTCGATTTTTTTTTTCATATTTACACTATTCTCAATTCAAATTTATTTTCTATTTTTTTTTTTTTTTTTTTTAAATTATTTATTTATTTTTTAGTTAAATCTCTAATCTGATTATCCTAGTAAGGATAACGGGTCTAACTGTTTAAAATATTTCATTGTCATCGGTCTTCGATAAATCTACAAAGTTTGAATGAAATCTGACCGTTTAAAGTGGGTTAAAATCACACCCAAAGGAGTCGGTTACGTACAAACATACAGATGAAACTAATAAAAGCGTATAAAAAGGAGAATAATTACTTGTTATAAGGCTTGTATCCGTATGCATGAGCGAGACTGTTGACCGTCATTTCCGCATGTAGGACATAAAGGAATCTAATGAAACACTGCCAAGCGACCACACAACGCCAATCTTCCTTAAGCAGGGTTGTATTGATGAGTATTGGAATTATATAACAAAAAAACAGCTTAAAGTAACTCCTGTACCTGTAAATAAAAGGAAAACACGTATTTTATTCTGCCGTACGACATTACAAAAATCGCTGGACCGGACTGGATCAAAGTGCCTAAAGACAGAGACAATTTTAAATCTTTGGAGGAGGCCTTCACCTGAAAGGAGTCCATGAATAAATATTAATTTAAATTAAAATAAGAAATCGATTATAATATTCATATCATATTCAATTTTAATTATATACACATTTTATAATTACCAAAATTAATTGTATGCATACCTAATGTAATAATAAATTTGTAAATAATACAACATTAAAGCAACGATTATTGTAGTTTTTTTGTAAATGCATTTTTTTATTTTTATTTTATTTATTAAAATATGCCTTCACCGGCACTTATGAATGCTCGGATTCTAATGTCGGTTCGGAAGGTTGCTTTTACTGAGAAGAGCCGGCAATAAATTCAGCAATTAAAAGATATAAAATATTTTGAGCCGCTTGTATCCCAGAAGTACTTATTAATTCTTGGGACAAAAGTATTATGTATAACTTTAGTCAGATGTATTCCTATGAGTAAAAATGTTAATTAACATTCCACAAACGATATTTATAAGTTTTAACATGGCATGTGGTTAACATTGTTACCGTCACAGGTGTATTACGAATCCTTGGTTAAAAACTTGAGAGGTGTCAAGGGACACCCGGATGGAACGAAGATACGCATTGGAATTGACCAAAACGCTGAGTTTAGGTCCAGTGTTCAGAAAGACTTGCAATATCTCGTCTTTAAAGAACTTTAAACATGTTGTATGTAGCCTTTAAATAAATTATGAAAAAAACAAACCCAATAATAAACCATATCATTTAAATTTCGAACGTAAAAATATAAAAAAAAGTGTCGTTACAACTTTTCGTATGATTTTTTTCCGTTTAGCCCCCTTTCACAAAACGCGATAAGGAACTTCGTTCCAAAACCTCTAAAAAGGACTACTCGATAATCACCAGCTCAAGGCTTCCATGACTTGGATATACCACTGAAGAAACAGTACACCATACCGACTAATATTATAAATATAAGTTTGTTTGTTACACTTTCACGCAAAAACTACTTAACCGATCATCATGAAACTTTGTACACATATTCTTGGAGTTATTAGAAGTAACATAGGATATTTTTTTATCTCGAGAAAATGTAACATCCCTCGGTAACGTGGGTGAAACCGCGGGGGACAGCTAGCAAATTAATAAAATTTAAAAAACATTACACACACTTTCATGCGCTTGACACACATACAGGTATTACGTTCAAACTGCCAATATCAAACACAAGACGTATTTGTAAACGCAAGTTGTTGACGTAATAGAACAAAATTCAAAAAGATTTATGCAATGATTATATTTTGACAAGAAACAACTTAAAAATAATATTATTACGGTCGAATATCGGTCGTTACGCGACCAAGTCACAAATAAATCGAATATATTAAATTTGGTTATACCGTTTGGAAAGCTGAAAAGGAGCTGATGATCTTTAGACTTTAACAGACCTTCATAGGCAGATTTGATTGTGATTTTGATTTGCAGAAGCATTAGGTGTCCCAACCCTGATACCCAGCAACTTTTTTTTAATATTTTGGTTTTTATTTTACGTATTTTATTTATATCTTTTATAACTTTTACATGGTGTAGTGTTGTGGTACTTTAAAGAAATGGATCCTTGTTGGCAGTATAAAATATATGTTGTTTTTAACAAATTATAGGTAACTAAGTTATTTTTAATAGCTGTGGCCACCTGGGTATTAAAAAAATCTATTTACCTGGTTATGTGCATTAATTCAATTAAAGATATAATAATTCTTTAATAAAAAACATTATCGACCACTTAGCGTTGCAGTAGTGTGTTTATTATAATATGCACGTGACTAATTTAACAAATTGGAGGTATTGCGACGGTAATGGCAGTGTATTTGATGGAAAAAAAATAATGATTGACAGTGACAACATAATTATGTATCAGAACTTGTACGATAATTATGAGATCATAATCAAAAATAACTTTTAATTCTACCATTCCTGCGTTATGATATAGGATATACGACATAAAACACAAAATATATATATATATACAATACAATACAATATACTTTATTTGTACGACACATAACAGGAGAAGAGGTAACATAAACAGGTGGATTACAGAACAAGTGTTTACAAAATAGGCGGTCTTATCGCTAAAGCGATTTCTTCCAGACAACCTAGGGGTAGCAGGATACAGAAAAGGATAGCAGGTGTTGCACGTTCAGACATTTAAAATAAATAACGAAAACCTACATCTATGTTAATAAATACTTATAAATTAATAATAATAAGTATTTGTATTAAATAAAAGAAAAATAAAAGAGATTACATAAAAAATAACAGGAAAAATCAAACAATGACGGAGTTTATAAAGAGAGATAGTGGGAGATAAGAAGAGATTTAAAGGAATCTAATGTCTGGGCTCGTCTAATAGTCTGAGGCAGAGAATTCCAAAGGCGGACAGCTTGGACAGTGAAAGACTGAGAATAAGTGTGAGAAGTGTGGGGGGGAGTTTGAAGGCTAAGTACTGTGGAACTACGAAGAAGATGGTGCTGTGAAGTGCAGTACTCGAAGCGTTCCTTTAGGTAATTCGGGGATTTAGGGTTGAAGAGTACAGTGTACAGTAGTGACAGTATGTGAGTATTCTGGCGAAGGCGGATAGGGAGCCACTTGAGTTGATTGCGAAATTGAGAGACGTGGTTATACTTGCGCAAACCAAATATAAACCGTATACATAACTTCTGGAGGCGCTCAAGTTTGTTCAATAGCTCTTCGGTGAGATCAAGGTAGCAGGTATCAGCGTAGTCAAGGATAGGAAGAAGAAGAGACTTGGCAAGAGCAACTTTGGTGTCAAAGGGAAGGAAATTACGTAAGCGTCTTAAGGACCCAGCCGAAGCAAACACCTTCCTACTGACCTCCGCAACTTGCGGATACATATATATATATGTATAATATATATAAGATATATATATTTGTATTATATCTATAAAAATCTATTTGTGTATTAATCTATGTTCTCTGTAGATACCAAAATGATTTTGACTGTACCTTCACTGGGAGATAGTTGGAATATGCTGGAAAAATGTATCATCTCTCAGGAACACAGGGTCAGCTAGTCATCGTATTAATAAATACGAAAGTTTGTGAGCATGGCTGGATATTTTTTACTCTTACACGCAAAAACTACTCAACGGATTTAGATATAAATTACCACATACAACAGTGCATACTGTGGAATAACACAGGATGCTTTTTATCCCGAGAAATTGTCGCTACTAAATACATATCGCACCCTCAGAACGATAAGGGCTTAACTCAAAAGATCACTTTTGGCACATCTCTGATTGGGTCACTGTTGCACTGAGCGGGGAGGGTGGGTCCCAATGTTAAAGAGGCTGAAGTATCGGTATGCTTATTGTGTCATTAAAGTAACTATGTTTTACGTTTCATCGGATAGAGCGTATTTTGTTTAGTTTCTCTATGATCCTAACTCCATTTCGCAAAATTTTGATTTAAGCCCGTATCGTACTGAGGGTGCGATATATTGAAGCAACATTTTACTAAAAAAATAGGGCTAGTATTTCATTAATTCTTTGTAACTATTTACTCGTATAGCAGTTGGATAAGATCTAGGTTAGGTCCAATATTAAGAAGTTGTAGAGATCTTACTGCAGAGTTGGCAGGGAAGTACTAGTACAAGTACCGCCAGTAGTTAGAAAGGTAAGGGGGCCGTTGAAATTACAGGCTACTAAACGTCTCAGGGTCGACAACTCATTAGCGATGCCCTTGGTGTTGCAAATATCTTTGGACGGCGGTGACCACTTGTCCACCAGTCTGCATGCTTATCAGCGTATGTAGCATAATAAAACAATATTATCGATTTTTTGTGTGACTTACTCATGTTGGAACATCACTATGGGATCTCTCTCGATGTCACTCATGTCAATCTTCCTGCCAGCCTGTATAACCTTCTCATTTTTCTTCATCATCAGCCAACCGATGTGAGAGAAGAATATACCGCGGTTCGAGTCATGGGGATCAGCTTCCGTATCACTGAACTTATGGTGCTGCCTATGATCGCGGACCCATTGATAAATTGAATTCTGTAAAACAATTTGAGACAGTTAGTTTAAGACTATCCCTACTAATATTATAAATGTGAATTTGTTTGTTACGCTTTCACGCGAAAACTACTTAACCGATATCATGAAACTTTGTACACATATTCTTAGGAGGTATTAGAAGTAACATAGTATTTTTTGTGCCGGGAAAATGTTACATCCCTCGAGGATCTGTCCCCCGCGTCCCTAGTATACCTATACACAGAAAGTCCTACTAATATTATAATATTATAAAAATACTAATAAATAAAATCGCTTCGCCCAGTCGAAAGTTATGAGGTAACAAACATAAAAAAAAAGAAAAAAAATACAGATGAATTGAGAACCTCCTCCGTTTTTTGAAGTCGGTTAAACAGTAATTCCTGAACATTCCAAACAACTTTATCGCATTCAGGTAAAACAGTATATAGTAACATAAAAAAATAATTTACAATAAAACGTCAAACTAAAAATGGCTGCTCTGAAATCTGAATTTTTGTTTTAACCAACCTATTCACGCCTGGTACGGATTAATCCTAAGCATTTTTAAAGTTAGTTTGTTTCTGGTCTCCTAATGTGACTCCTAGATTAAGGGTTTGGTAAAGGTACACTTAGAGATTCTTCTAGTAAGTCGTTCCCTAGAGATTAAGCCAACTTTGTTTTTTATTTCAAAAGCACTCTTATGCGCGGTGATGCGCGAAGAAAATATCGAACGTTGTTAAGAAAATCTTTTGTTTAGAAATCCTCATAGTTGGTCCATTTCATCCTATCCCTATTCTGTAAGTTGTTTTATTTACCGATTATTCAGCTAAATATCAAAGATTTTGCGCAGCAATGCATAGAACACATAAGGTTCCCATTTGAGTCCCAATATTTAGCTAGGTCCCCAATTGAGATCATAAATAAATAATCGAATTCATCCTCCTTGGAGCACCTATGCTCCTGGTGCTCTATGAATTGTGCGCAATAATTTGGTGCACTAAACATCAATATTTACCTGTCCAGCACTACTAAAACCTATAATAAGTAGTACTTGTAGCGGTATATTAGCTTTATATGATCTGTGGGTCCACAGACGATGAACTCCGCCAGTAATTCCAAATCCGCTTACAATGAACATTATCCACGCTGAAAAAATAATGCACAATTTAAATCCCAAATAATATTAATATGAAAATTTTGATGTTTATGTAAGTAGTAGAAAAAACGGGTTTTCAATGTAAATTGCATGAATTTTTATTATCTATACTAATGTTATAAAGCTGAAGAGTTTGTTTGTTTTGTTGAACGCGCTAATCTTAGGGAATACTGGTCTAATTAAAAAAAAAACTTTTGTACTGTTAGATAGCCTATTTATTGACGATGATTATCCTTTTTTATTCCACTCCTTGGCATAATATATAATGTAGTTAGTATATAATAAATAAAAGTAAGCTCTCTACCCTCTACTGATCATCTTTTGAAATATTAGATATTCTTGTTTAAATATTCTGGCAATTTAATATTAATAACCTTATAATTCAAGTTAATTCAGTATGTCGGGCATATTTTGTATCCTTGATGTGGTCAGCATCTCCATTCCTTTTATATGTCTATAAAATATTGCAAGATTTCTGCCAATTAAACTAACAAGTGAAGTAAAATCAAATTTTGTTATAATTATAAATATCCTGGAATATTTTTTTACAACATGTGTCAAAACAAACTAGATAAATACACGGACTACTTTTCCAGAATATATATTTACACGCTGACTCAGAACAAACAGACTAGTTCATGCACATATGTTTTTCTGCTTGGGAATGGACTGGGTCACTAAAGCCGGGTTATATAACACGATCCCGATCGAAAATCCATGGATTGATGAACCTTTTGACAGTAATTTTAATACACGTAATGTCAAAATTCTACTTCAATCTTGCGATTTTAGATCGGAATCGTATATAGTAACCCGGCATAAGCAAACCGTCCCTTCTTAAATGTATATTTACCAACTTACCAAAGATGACTGTTTGAATCTTTACCGGAAAAGTATAGTGATAGCACCAATATACACCTAAAATATGATAAAAAGTTATCGACAAAAATGTTTGCCATTTTATTGAGCCTTTCAAACTAAATTTCTTTTCTACACTTTTTAAAATATCAAAGAATGAAATTTTCATATTTGTGAACAATTCGTTTCAGAGCCGCGTATGAAAATGAATATATTGCGTGTTTTTATTTGGTACATTTAAATTTTGTTTGCTTAATTTTATTAGTTCACTTAAGGTCAGGAAGTTAACATTAATTACATTTTTTACCCAAACGTACGTCACTACTAATTGTAGCACATAATGATGAAAACATAAAATGCAAGACTGTCAGTTCGTAAAATATTTTTCGACACTGACTCTGTAAAAGGGACTTGAATTTACCAACTGTACAAAAACTGCCTCCTTATTCATCTAATACAAACTTCGTCGGCCGCTTCACGGTAGCCTCGGAGAGCTTATCTCTCACGTGATTACTAGTATTAGCGTATTTAGCGAAAGAGACAGAAACATCCTCGAGTTAGTGTAATTTTCCTAACAGAATCGAGCCCCTGGACTGGCATTTCTGGATGATTTGGTCTAAACAAATCATGTTATAATGCTCTGTTTTAACTACATTGTAGTATCTCAATAAATACCTTAGCCATCATAAGTATTTAATATAGCCCAAAATTTTCCTTCACATCATTTCATTTCATCCTATAAAATATCTCCGAATTAGAATTGCTCGCGCAATTCCTCCGATTTACTTATTCATGTTTATGAAACCAACATTGTTTGTGTGTTCTACTTTTCTATTGTTCATTTAATTTATTTTGTAACACGACTTATTTTAATTAATCTTTATATGAATATAAATGAAAACCGAGATTGTTTGGTACCGAAAAATATCATCAGCCATCATCATCATCATATAGCCTAGGGATGTCCACTATTACACATAGGCCTCCCTTATGGATATCCACATAGAACGGTCCTGGCCTCCCAGCTCCCAGAAACTTGGATCAGTTGGTCGGTCCATCTGATGAGAGGTCATCCAGCACTGGTCACCACGGAAGAACGTTTCTTATCCATCGGTTATCAGTTCTTCGAGCGTTGTGGACTACCCATTGCCGGCCTACTCATTGCCACATCAGTTTACTGAGTCAACGAGACATATCTGCAGATTTTTTTTATCAATGAATTTCTTTATTTTTGATCCTGTCGATGTTCGCTAAGTGACTTTGAGTTTAAACCGCCAGCATCTACAGTATTCAATAATAAATCATAGCTCATGTTTATTAGTTAAATATTATTTTGATGTAGAAGTGGGCGTTTGTATCTAACTCACGTCAACCTGTTAGTTTAGCCAGTTATGTATACTTCACTGCTGTCTTTTTAGCTGCTTTCATAACGAAACCCACAAAAGAACTATTTCTCTTCTTATTAATCTTTATTCGGTCATCATTTAGGTATTTTGCTTTCCCTGCCAGCAAATTACATCCTCAGCTTACTGCCCTTTCAAGCTATATCAAACCATAGCTCTTACTATCTCTATCGACGTAATAAACCATAGAATCAGTGAGATTTACTCAGCTCGGTTGTAACAGTGCGTAGTTGCATAGTCGTGCTATAGTAAAATGACCACTAACGTTCCCTGTCGACCACAATTGTTCGGGTAACGATCGAACGCGACGTCAAGTGGTCCGGAAAGCGATAACACGACAATTTATGTCATTACCTCTACCAGGACACTAGTTTATCAACAACCATTTGATCATAGGGTTTTATCATCTGATTCTTTCTCATAAATGCGGCACATTATTGTTGAAAAGAGTCAAAATAAATTGCTTTTCATTCAATAATGATTTATTATTTTTATCCTTAATTATAAATAGTCTTTTATTCACCCTGAACGTTCATCCTAAATATTGTTTAAAAAATAATAATTGTTATTCTAGTGATGTTTATTCTAGAAAATTTAATAACGCTATCTTGTCGTAATAACGTGATTATAAAAATAACTCCAAAAGACGCCCTTTTTAGTATTATAACTTAATATTTTCAATTCTGGTATTATCCAAAAACTATCGAGTACTCAAACGATTAACGGTTGAAACCAATTTTGTACAATCGATCTAAAACCTATTAAGGAAAAGCCTATTCATTCCGCTTTCGGCAATGGGCCTTTTTATTTAATCGGTATAATAAAGTTTATACAATTACTATCTTTGTATGGTAAGCCTCGTTGTTTTACTTTTTGGACTTATTTTATCAAATTCATGTTGGGAGCTTAGTTATAATATGTAATGCGAACAATATATTATTTACTAGTTGACCCTACAGACGTTGTCCTGTCTTAACAATGAATATTGAATTTAAATCTTCCGATTGAATCGACTATGAAATGTGCAATAAGAAAATATAAATTAATTATTTTACCAATACAATTCCGACCCATGCCTCTGTTTTAAACAATATTGTCAAATTTTATGTCAAACACCATAAGATTAAATTATAAGAGTTTATATTGTCAAAAGCGGTAAGGTTACATTAGAAAAGTTAATATGGTCGTTATGTTTTCTTAAATTTTCTAATTTTCCACGAAATTTTCTTAATTTTTTCTTTCATAAGAACCTTCTCCTGACAAAAACAAACACAACAAAAGAATTAGCGAAATCGGTCCAGCCGTTCACGCGTGATGCCGTGACCAAGGGAAATAGGGATTCATTTTTATATACATATATAGATTTACATTAAAAATTTCGGTAATATTTGAACATAGGCCTCCGCCGGAATTATGTCGTGTATCGTTCTATTGATCACAAAGATATCACTGAAGATTTGCTTCATGGTGATCAAGACTACTCCCGGTTCCTGTGTGGCTTGTAAAAGAAAGAGTCCCAATAACTCAAGTCACCCAGTCGTTGTACCTTAGGATTCTTCTGCTAGATTCCAAATTTCCTCACGTTTCGCTGATCTTCATTCCTTACACTTAGATGTGATCACCCTCCCTTCGGACTTCTGTTAGTTTCATTATATCCCAGCACTAGTCTGTCCTTTGAGTGCGTGCACTGTATGCCAAGGCCCGTTGATATTGGTTGGGTAGTGAGCCCGATCCCTTCCAGAGACTTTCAGTACCCTCAGCCCTTACCGTAACCGCTACCATAGCCCAAAATAGTGGAGGCTTCGGAAGCTAGGCACTGTGATTTTGTCCTGCCATTGGAAAGGAGCTTTAATTGCTATAATCACTACGCTTAGCAGGTGAGGTAATATTACTCAGGTAGATGCTGCTGCTCGTTGCTGGTGGATTGCCTTAGTAGTCTTTTACATCTACTGGATTTGGACTGGAAAATAGAACTAACACAAAGTTCTATTCTCTGCCGAGAATTTCACGGCAAAACAATAACTGCTACTCTTCTAGCAGCTTACATAAACATAAAATTCTACGAGAATAAGCCCGTATTTGTTTCAAAACTGTTATAATGGAACCAATCATTGAAATTAGAAATAATTTGACCCCCTAAGTGTATTCCCCAATTAACCTCTTATAACTTAAACAATGAAAATTTGCCATTGATCATAAAATTGATGAAGGCATTATCCCAAGAATACCGTTTGATTGCCTGTTACATCAGCCAACGGTTGTTTTACGAGAGCCCATAAATTTGTTACGAGAGTTTTAATGCTGATTATTGTAACACTTAAAATATTCATTCATTGGAATTATATTCCAATTTCATTTACGATTTTCAAGTTACGTTGAATGTGAATTTCGTTCATTGTTGTCAGAATCATTGTTTTTAACCGCTTTAAAAAGTAGGAAGACCTCAATTCTGATGTGTATGCTTTTCTGTAAATGTGACGAGGCAGTTTTTGGAATTCATTTTAAATTCAACCGACATGTTGGCTACCGACCTGTCTGTGTATTTAATGCAGTCCCCCAAAATAATTAATTTGGCTAGCACATAATATTTTGGTGTTCGAGTTATGTTTTGTGTTGAAATTATATTGTTATAATGTTCATCTGGCTCCGGTTCTTGGTACACGTTCTTTATCAATCGAATGTTTTTCTGGAAAAAAAAGGAAGTATGTATCCATGTTCGAATTATAAAATAAATGAACCATAGATGCGTCTCAATATTAAAGTGTGTATCAAAAGTATCTTGAAATCAAGAGTGGTTTTTAAGGACTCTTATTGATATTTATTTTCAGATAGTATAATTGAAAGTAAAATCTGCTTTTAATTTTGATTGAAGCTTAAAATGTTCTATCAAGGAGTCTTTAAATATAATGCTGCAACAGGCTTGAGATAAAATCAGAACCATGTCTCAGTCTGCAGCTGGAGATTTGGAACTTGGAACTCCTTAAAATGTAAAGGTAACACGGCAGGTACATCTACATATAACGTTATATTGACAGATCAAACAAGATTGTACCTAACGAATTTAGAACACCTATTTTCGAAATGATTCACAACTTAATTCTAGGAAACCATACTGCAGGTAAATTATTATAAGTAAATATATCTAGGCATGGATGCAAACGAATATTGCATTGTATTTTGTAATTGTTAAATATAAAATTATGTAAAATTTCAATTATAAAGTAGCCAAAATTTCAGAATAGATAAAATTTATTTAAAAAATTATTCAATAAAAAAAGAATGTAACCTTGCCGAGTTTTTTGCCGGTTGCTCTCAGTTGAATGCTGACTTCCGAACCGGTTGTAGCTTCAGTAACTTTAAATTTGACCTTCATAAGTGCCTTCCGAGGGCCTAAACAGAAGAAATGGTTTTGAATTTTGATAACACACCTACATTGTCAAAGAGCAAAAGTGCGTAGACATACGAATTCGTCTTTATGCATATTCACCTTTTCTTTTTTATATACTACTAAAAATATGTATATTTTTTATTACAATAGTCTGTCCGTCTATCCATCTGACCGTCTGTCTCTCTGTCACCAGGCTGTATCTCATGAACTGTGATAGTTAGACAGTTGACATTTTCATGGATGATGTATTTATGTTGCCGATATAACAAAAAACTATAAACTAAATATATACAAAAAAGATATACTAAAAGGAAGAATAAAATAAATATTTAAAGGGGCTCCCATACAACAGACAGGATTTTTTGTCGTTGTTATAGATAATGGTAGGGAACCCTTCGTGCGGAAGTCCGACTCGCACTTGGCCGGTATTTTTTCATAAGCATATGCAAAAACAACGGTTTTGATTGTAATATATATAGTTTATTTTTTCGCAAACGGATTACCAACATTTTTGTAAAATATCATAAGTGTCCTTTACAAGTAGGTACCGTATTTGAATAAAAATATTTTCATTCAATTTCCCATAGACCAACATTTTTTGATTAAGAATATCACCCAATATTTTTGATACAGCTATCCAGCTACACACGATGGAAAAGTTGAGTAAAAAACATCGTCCCCGCTTTACGTGTAAGGAAGGTAACAAAATCACCACTGTGTCGGCGCAATAAATATGTGCCCATGCCAAATTATAGTTTTTATTACCAATAATATCTGTGTTAATCCGCGGACAGATGGACAGGCGAACATGGCGAACAAATATTCTTGTATCAGATATCCGTCTGGAAAAAAAATACACAGAGGTTATTTTGCTTTGGTTGGTGTTTTATCTTAAATATATAACAACTATTACGCGTAAAAATTGTGCATGCTGCGTATACGAGTTTAGGTTTTATGCTAGTTTCAGTCCATTTCGACAGGCCAGTTTACTTGGTGGTTAGCGACTCTGACTGCCAAGCCGAAGGTTGCGGGTTCGATTCCCAGCCAAACATTTGTGTGCATGAACATGTCTGTTTGTTCAGTGTCTGGTTGTAAGTATTTATAAAAGTATGTATTTAGAAAAAAGAAGTAGTATATGTAGTATATCAGTTATCTGCTTTCCATAGTACAAGCTCTGGTTAGTTTGGGATTAGATGGCCGTGTGTAAAGAATGTCCCAGGATATTTCTTTATTTGCATTAATGACCTACGTAAGTCTTGCTATTTCTGTAGCCTGTTTCGTTTACTTTATGAATGAATAAAAAATTAAAAAATGTCTAACCATAGGTCCATACAAAAGTTCCATAAATAAAAACAATGCTGGAATACGATCCCAGCGCCACCTACCGGGTCCAATTGTGAATTTAAATCTTTCTCAAATCCACTGAACCACAAAAAAAATCATCGAAATCAAGCCAGCCTTTTAGGAGGAGTTCACTAACATACACACGGACAGAAGAATTATATATAATATATTAAGATAGTATACACCAAATTTTTACAAATTGTTGTAAAATTTTGACCTAAGTTAATTGACCTTCAAGCGTCCTAAACCATTCATTTAAATATAAATGGGTATACACCATTCATCAAACTGGAGTCAAGCAGAGCCTTGTTGATATTTTGGCTTTAACAAAAGATATTACGTCTTATCTCGTTGACAGAAAGTCGTTTTTCACTGTCAATTCCCGTGAATTTCCTCTTATTCGGAAGACAATTGGGTGGCACAAAACGGTATTATTTTTATTATCACATGTTATTAGGCTATTTTATCATTAAAAATAATAGACTAGTTAATAAAATGGGAATGATCACAAAAGTAGTTACTTATTAAAGCTTATCAACCTTCACAATTTATAAATAACGAATTATTCAACATACATTTCATAAAAAGAAACAATATTATAAAAAATATTGGGAATTTTGTGTGTTTGTATGTATGCTAAGGTAAATCTCGGGGATAATTGCACTATTATTCCGGATGGACATATGCTATGTTACATCCCTGAATACGTTTAAATTAGATCCCTAGTATGAAGAGTAAGTTGATACATCAACCTGAGAAAGCGCGAAAAGATGTTAATCTATAAAAATGCAATACAATTTATCATAGAATCATTAAAGAGTAAAAAAAAGGAAAAGTAAATTAGTAAGAAAAAATTGTCTAATTACCAAGTCTCAATTCTAATAATATTATAAAAACCATAATGGAGTATAATTTCAAGTTGAGTTATAATATAACAGCAAAACAAATCTATAGTAAAAAAAAATACTTAGTCTATATTATAGAAATCTATATCTATAAAAATCGATGTGTGTTTGTCCCTGTGGACTCCAAGACGACTAAACCAATTTTGACGGGACTTTCACTGCCAGATAGCTAATGTTATTAGGTGTAGCTTAGGCTACTTTTTATCTCGGAAAATATTTAAATCCCTCGGGAATGCAAGTGAAACCGCGGGGAACAGCTAGTGCACAATAGAATAGGTAAAGTCCAAAATGGCTTCCGTACGTGTTGAAAATTGGCATGGACCGCAGCGCAAATTACATCTGAGCACAGCACAGCTAGCATGGTTACAATTCATGTTGTCATCATATGATGTAGTTGATCACAAAAACTATGAAAATAAAAACTAGTTTTTTCTCGATTATTAGATGTCCTGTATGTACTACTTTTTTGGCGTATTTTAAAGATTTTGGGTTTTATAGCCTCTAAGATAACAAATTGACTCAGGCGCGACCTTGCGGAAATCCACTGTAAGATTATACAAAAACAAATATCTAGTATTTTTTTTAAGATATATAAACTAGTGCTTGACTGCGATCCCACCTGATGGTAAGCAGTGATGCAATATTTAATGCGCTAGTTTATTAAACTTATTATTAGTAGTAACTCCTAACTGGATCTCCTTCTCTGTCAAGTCCCAAACAAGGGAACTCAACAGGATTTTTCGATTTTCTCTTCCATATCCAGCGGAATTAGTTACTAGATATTTGTTTTTGTATAATTTTATAGTCTCGTCATGCAATTGTTTAATGTTACATTATGATTCTACATTGACCTAAAGTAGTTAAATACACAAATATTATGGCATACTTTTTATCAGGCTTATCTGAATCCAAACTAAGCAAAGCTTTTACTATGGTGACCAGATAACTTATATACAACACGGTTAACTTTATTTCTTCTTTCATAATTCGTATAAAGTTGTTTACACACAGACATGTTCATGGACTCAAAATTTTGCCCTGAGTATAAATCAAATTATTAAAAACATGGTAGCAATTAGCTTCTTTTAGACAAACACTTACTTAGCTATTTATAATTAGGCAAAGACAAAATAGTAAAGTTTTTTTTTTCTGTTTGTGAAACGATTTTTTTTTTTTTCTCAATTGGCAATTGACGAGCTTTAGTGTTATCAATAAAATATTGAAAACATTCAGATTTACTGAATACAGCATGCAAATAAATGTAGGTTTCATAAAATATGAAATAAGTTAATTAATTTATAAATTTATACATTTAGTATCTTAGAAACTCGAACCTTGTTGGAGGGCTTAGTAAATTATACCAAAAGTTAAAGGTCTACAACGAATGATCGACAGCTCAATAGATCAAATAGGTTACGAAGTACTTCTCATATTTTAACGTGAAATTGAATACGGTTTTAGAACTTGCTACCTCGGATCTTTCTCTAAAAAATATGAAATGAATTTTGCAGTTATTGGAAATTGGTTTAGAAATACGGGTCAAAATCTGGAAGAGGGTTAATATGGTAAGTAGGGTCATATGAATGGGGTTTGTTTGCACATTTTAAATAATGTTTTTATGGTAATTTTATGCGACACATTTTTTTTCTTATAGTATTAAATGTACTACAAATTAGACCATAATATTTTTAGATATTTAAAGTGTAGATGGTTGCAGAAATAAAATCTTTATATGCTACTTCTTAATAATACTGTATGTGCGAAAGTTTGTATGTATAGATGTTTGTTACTTTGTCACGCAAAAAATACCAAACGGATTTGTATTAAAATTGGCACATTGATAACCTAGATTAACACATATAATACTTTTTATCCCGGGAAAATGTTATATCCCGCGGGAATGCGAGTAAAACCGCGTGGGACAGCAAGTATATAAAGGAAAAGTTTGTGAGGAAGTATGTTTATTACTTTTTCACGCAAAAAATACTAATAATTATTCGTGCTACATCTATGCTAGGCTCGTTGTAACATGTTCGCAATTTCCTCTATTTATTGCAATTGTATTTTAATACAAGGTTATAAAGACCATTTTCCGTTGTTCCAAACGGTAGCTATAAATATACTAGTGTCACTCAGGTAAGATTATGAGATGAGTTAGCGAAGGTAATTATCATGAGCAAATTGTATGACATTTAAATAATTGAGGTTCCTTCCTACCTCTACAGTAATAGAGATTAAACATGATCAGTAGGAGTTTTGTTTGATCAGCAGAAATGTTAATTTGCTGCCTTGTTAGTTTTTGAATAGATTGTTACAGTTTTTAGGGGTTCCGTACCCAATGGGCAAAACAGAACCCTAATACTCCGTCTGTCCGTCACCAGGCTATATCTCATGAACCGTGACGTCCGGCTGTCTGTCTATCTGTCTGTCACCAGGCTATATCTTATGAACCGTGACAGTGAGACAGTGTAATTTTTCACAGACGGTGTATTTCTGTTGCTGCTATAACAACAAATACTGAAATATAGAATTGATTTAATTGGTAGTTTTTATAAGGGTAGGTATCTTCAGGATTCCATTTGATATTTAAGTTAATAAAAAATTGTTTTTTGTACTATGTACCTAAAAATTTTTACGGAACCCTCGGTGGGAGAGTTCGACTCGCACTTGTTCTGTTTTTATATTTTCATTCACTTCGTTGTTTGTCAATACCAATTTTTCAGCCCCCTTATTCAGCTAATACAAACTTTTTCGGCGAGTCGCTTCACGGAGGCCTCGGAGAGCTTATCTCTCATGTGATTAGCGTAATTAGTATTAGCGTAGTTAGCGAAAGAGACAGAGCACGGAGGCCGCGACGAAACATCCTCGAGTTAGTGTCATTTTCCTTACAGAATCGAGCCACAGAAAGGCGTGGAGATATCAAGTTAACATTAATCCCACTAATATTATAAATGCGAATGTTTGTATGTATGGATGTTTGTGACTCTGTCACGCAAAAACTACTGGCCAGATTTGGATGAAACTTGGCACGTAGATAGAGCATATCTTGGAATAACATATAAGCTACTTTTTATTCCGGAAAAATATGACATCCCTCAGAAACGCGGGTAAAACCGTGGGGGACAGCTAGCATCAAATACTTAAGTCTGCGGTCCCTTGGAGCTGTTGCTATTTTAGTCATCTACAACGTCAGTAATATTCATTATTTTATTCAAGTTGCGGTCCAAGACCTTAAGCGTAAGTACAGTGTAAGGCTTTATTCCCTTAGATAAACTATCTACATAGAAGCGTATACGTAACTCTCTACGCGAGTTAGACTTGCACAAGACCGATGCTTTTAATTAAAAAAGAGAAATACAAGTGCTCTAGAATTTGTATTAAACAATCTTGAGTGTTTTTAAATATTGTAGAGGTTCTACCTACCTAGTAGTACTGTGTTTTTTTAATTATTTATTTTACATTTTCTACGGACTCTTTAAAGATTTTGTGATAATTGTAAGATTTTTATAGATGAACATATTTTGCGGTTGCTCAGTTCGATTTTTTTAGGCTGATGCTTGTCATTCCTAAATATAAGTAGTATTACATTTCTTTTTTTCTACCAAAAGACGAAGAAGAATATAGATATAAGTATTTTAAATATAATATAGTGCATACATTTAAAAATAATACTTCATATCAAAAGGGCTTCTATAATATATCTGATTATTTTGAGGAATAATTTGGAATAAATTGTGCACCCAAAATGCACATGTACTTAATTATTGTATATGTACTTTTTGATTACGATATTAATTAACATAATTTATTCGTTTGTTATGTGTCATGTTTTACAAAGGTTAAAAAACAGGATATCATTTTGGTGCTGAGATTAGCTAATGATTATTCAAAAAACTCTCTGTCTATTAGATTTTTTTTACGGTGTTGATTTAAAAATACTATGGTAAGTGATAATGAAGAAAAAGATGATAAAGGCATATTTTATTTAGTGGTTAAACATTATAATAGACATTTTGGTATGCATTTGTAATTTGGAATTTTATGAATTATAGCTGTCCCCCGCGGTTTCACCCGCGTTCCCGCCTATTATTTTGTACTTTCAATCATCTACATTTTTCGCAAGGAATTTTTAGGCATTTTTTTATACCTTTGGTTAGATTATTGCAGTTTTAGAAAGGATCCCTAATTTTTTGAAGATATTATATAGCCTATGTCACCCGGGGATAGTGTAGCTATCCAATGGTGAAAAAAATTTTCAAAACGGTCCAGTAGTTTGGAGCCTATTCAATGCAAACAAAGAAACAGTTGTGTATTATATGATTGCGTATTAGTATATAACCGACATATTGCGCCCTCAGAACGATAGGGGTTTAACTCAAAAAATCACTTTTGGCACATCTCTAATTGGGTCACTTTCGCACTGAGCGGGGAGGGTGGGTCCCGGTGTTAAAGAGGCTGAAGTATCGGCATGCTCATTCTATCATTAAATTGAAATGTTTTTTTTTTATTTATTACTATTAAAAACATCTTACAACATAATTGCAATCATTACAATCTAAAAAACCACGAAGGTTTGTCTCGATTGCAAGTAGCAACATTCTGCAAACAGGCTCGCAACAATAATAAGACAAATACACATAATATTTAATTAATTAATCACTCTGTAATCCAGCAGCCAGTATAAATTGTAATGTTACATACATAAGACAAAGCGTGCAAGTGTGTGAGTGCCGGCCATTTAGCTACAGGCTGTTAAGAAAATGTATTTTAAGTTTTGACTTAATATTGTGTTCCGAGATAGTATCTCTGAAGGGTGGGCTCAATTTGTTAATTAATCTTGGGATCAAATATGAAGTTGTTCTTTTCCCACAATACTGTATTACTATTCATCGGATAGAGCGTACTTTGTTTAGTCTCTCTAAGATCGTAACTCCATTTCGCATAATTTTGAGTTAAGCCCTTATCGTACTGAGGGTGCGATATAACCTACATAAAATCAAATAGTCTTTATTTTTGATGAGGTACATTACAAAATCATTATTAAATTTTAAATGTTAGTTGGAACATAATGCATGCATTTACTTAATGTAAATTATGTAATTACTAATTAATTTATTGTTTATATATTTGAATCGACTAGCTATGAATACACGAATAACTTACTTACCTACTAAATGTCACTAAAACCACAAATACAATAAAACTAGCATTCGCCCCGCAGTTTGCCTGTATTAAGTGTTCACGTAGGATTTTTCCTGGAAAAAAAAACCTTAATCTTTCCAGGTGTTTGTCTATTTGTGTACCAAACAGCCATAGGCTCTTGCCTGATTGGGATTGACAGGTGATAATTACTTAACAGTGTAGAAAAAAGAATTTTAGACTAGTGGTGAGATTTTTGTAGACCTCGATAACATTTTCAAACAGAATCCGGACCTCAGTTAAAATTACTTGTGATCCCTAGCCTGCATCATATGAATGATGCTTATTTTCACTAAGCTGTTAGGAAACGCCTCTCGCTTAGGAGAGTCTTAACGCACGTCAACCTATTTTACACACAAATTTATCATTTTAACATGAAATTTATTTATTCAAATACGCCTTCGCAGGCACTTAGGCAGTATTCAACTCTAACGCCTGTTAACAAGGTTGAATTTGCTGAGACTATTAGGAAATAAACTCAGTATTTACTCTTTTCAGAACAAGATTTACCAACAAGGGCAGGCGCTACTACCAAGCATTGTCGTCATTAAAATAATCGTTCATGTTGTAGAAAGGCATTTGGTCTAAAACAGTCTTAATTCTTTCGTCGAGTTCCCTAAATTCCATTGGTTAATGAACATGGGCATAATACTTATTTCCTGTCGTAAGATGACATTGTACTGTCAAATAATATTTTCTTTGTTTCCATGAGCATGAGTATGTTGTCGAGTACCAATTATTTTAGACTCAGTTGCAATAAGCACGAATAAGGATATTTCTTTGTTCAGAATTATTTGTTACTACTGTTTTTGCATTTATATTTGTGCATTATTTATACTCCTTTGCTAATGATGTCACTCCAGTTGAAGCAAAAAACTTGCATCTCGTAAATAAAGTAAGCTCTTTGGTTCCTCTAACATATGTTAAGTATTAATGACATCATAAACAATAAAAAATTATGAAAATAAATAAGATAAAAAGTAAGAAACAAGTTAGATGCTTAATGCTACCATCGTCTTATTGAGTAAGACAAGTCATTTGGTATGTAAGATTATCCTGTTTTTTTCAAATCTTTTGAAATCTCCTGGCAGTTTAACATTAATAACGTATATTAAAGACAAATGCCGTGTGACTTGCGATTTTTTTTATTCTTGATAGACGGCATCTCCGCTGGTTTTACTTATCTAAAAATATTTTAATTATGTTTGCTTTTAATGTTGGTAATGCAGTAAATTGACATGGATATTTGAATTTAATTAAAACACTACACGAGTTCACTTTTTTAGAGTATAAATATATAAATATCCTGGGACATTCTTTACACACGGCCATCTGATCCCAAACTAAGCAGAGCTATTACTATGGTAACCAGATAACTGATATACTATTTTTTTATTAATGCAGACTGTATATACCACATTTCATCCAGACAAAGAACAAACGGACATGTTGTTGCACACAAATATTTTTCTTGCAAGCAGTAGTAAGCAGTAGTGCACTTGTATTACTGTGTTTCGTTAGAATGGTGAGGGAGCTAGTGAAGGCACAACTCCTCATCTTAGGGTCGAAAACGCATTGCAAACCCCCGGTGTTGCAGCCCCGGTGTTGCAGCCCCGGTGTTGCAGCCCCGGTGTTGCAGCCCCGGTGTTGCAGCCTCGGTGTTGCAGCCCCGGTGTTGCAGCCCCGGTGTTGCAGGCCCGGTGTTACAGCCCCGCTGTTGCAGCCCCGCTGTTGCAGCCCCGCTGTTGCAGCCCCGCTGTTGCAGCCCCGGTTTGCAGCCCCGGTGTTGCAACTGTCCATAGGTGGCGGTGACCACGTACCGCCAGGTGGACCGTCTGCCTGTTTGTCGCACTGCTAGGCATTCCAAAAAAATACTCGAACTCTAATAACAAATCAATCATTCATCCAAAAGTTTTCTTGAAATTTGGTACGAAGCAACGTCTTATAACACAGACGAAGGAAAAATTGCGAAAATCGTTAATTTTTTGTTACATCATATAAAAAAATATTTTTAATAATGTGGATTTCAATTTGCAATAAAAATAGCATAACTATGACTCGATTGTCGTGATGGGTGAACATTTACTTATATACCTACATGTTTGTACGGAACTTTCGGTGCGCGAGTCCGACTCACACTTCGCCAGACTTTTTATTTAATTTTGTGCTTAATGGACTTGCGTTTGGCCTTCAACTGACCCCAGAAGGAGCTATGACGAGGCCGAGGATGTAGCACGGTTCCCCAAAAAATGCCTATGCAATCTGACCTTGAATATATACGTAAACACAAACATTGGCACATCCATTCAGACTGCTAAAAAAATACCTTTCCTTTTGGCGCCGTAGTCGCGTAAAAAGCTGGAATTAATAATATTGTAAATACTTGTAGCTTTTAGGATTATTTACTGTTCAATGACTTCCTTGTGTTATACAAAAAGAATCTCTACAAAAACTTATGTACTATTCATGTAATATCAGAACAAATCTTTAGATTATTAAGGATCTTGTTTTTATGAGCATTTGTTTTTTAACCTGTTAGTATTTTTTAGTCAAATCTTGCAATTGAATTCTGACATTTTGTATATACATGTACTTAGTTATGACAATGCACTCAAATTCAGAATTCAAAACCATTTATTCAGTTTAGGCCCTCGGAGGACACTTATGAAGGTCAAATTTAAAGTTACTGAAGCTACAACCGGTTCGGAAGTCAGCCTTCAACTGAGAAGAACTGGCAAAAAACTCAGCAAGGTTACATTCTTTTTTTATTTTTTATATAAATTTTATCTATTCTGACTTTTTGGCCATTTTATAATTTCAATTTTACATAATTTTATATTTAACAATTACAAAACACTTATTTATAGGTAACATTCAAAAACAAAACAAAGAAATAACAAGACTACAAAATAGAAAATAAAAATAATTATTATTAAGTAAGCACTATGAGGTGGTTCTAAATATATATAATATGGAAACTGTAATTTTGTTTATTAATTTTCAGTTTTTAGTTCATTTATAAAGCAACTGAATGTCATGGGTTTCTAATAAAAGTGTTGGACAAGCAATACCTAACGTATAATCTGTTTAAACAGGTTATTCAAAAGATTTTACTACGCATTCATGTTTTCTAAATGATGTTACCGTTATACAATTTCAAGCTATTATTTAATTCAGTTTTGATATTAGATATGATTGATGATAGTACAAAAACAAAACTGACCTGTCTTTTACACCAACTATGAGTATATTTAACTGATACAGAAAGCGGGTGTCATAGTCTAAATACTACCACCTAGCCCCGGTTTCACCCACAGCTCCACTATCTTATGTTTCCTACGTATAAAACCACAACATATTCAATATCTGTGCCAAATTCCTTTCAAATCCGATGAGCCGTTTACGTAGCTGAGTGGTAACATACATACACATACACATAACTTCTGTATTTATAATACTACTAGCTGTCCCCCCGCGGTTTTACCCGCGTTCCCGTGGGATGTCACATGTATTATACATAAAAACCTTCCTCTTCAATCGCTGTATCAATTAAAAAAAACCGCATCAAAATCCGTTGCGTAGTTTTAAAGCTTTAAGCGTACATAGGGATATAGGGACAGAGAAAGCGACTTTGTTTTATACTATGTAGTGATTAAGAAATACTTAAACTATAACCATTTACAGATATTCCGCAGTAGGTTTCTTTCTTTATTAACTTTCCCACATTTGCTTGTGAAATGAAAAAGGATAACCATTAAAAATAATAAATTCAACTTGAGGTGATATGAAATATTCCTAAATTATTCCTGCATAGTTCCCGACTTTTTTATCTAAATATAATTACAGCCCTAGGCTATCTAGCATTCCTAGAAATAGTGTTAGATTTATTTGATCACACAGACTGCCGATTTTGTTCATTCGACTGAATTAAAGAATAGTGAGAATAGAGGAATTCTGATAAATAATTACTTTATCACTAACTAGCTGTCCCCCGCGGTTTTACCCGCGTTCCCGAAGGATATCACATTTTCCCGGAATAAAAAGTAGCCTTATGTAATTCCAGGATATGCTCTATCTATGTGCCAAATTTCATCCATATCCGTTCAGAAGTTATTGCGTGAAGAGTAACAAGCATACTTACATACAAATCTTTCCTCTTTACAATATTAGTATAGATTAAAAAAATAAGAAAGTAAAGCATAGATAGAGTATATATTTACGCGGTTTTCAAGAGCCGTGATATTGGTGAATGATGTGATGTTGTAGAAATTTCAAAGGCACATTTGTATATGCCAAAAGTTTATTTTTTATACCACATGCGCCAATAAACAAGCAGGCGGTCCACCTGATGGTAAGTGGTCACCGCCACCTATCGACATTTGCAACACTAGGGACATCGCCAATGCGTTGTCGACCCTGAGACGTGAAGTTGTTAGGTCTCATGTGCCTGAAATTTCACCGCTCCCTTACCTTTCTAACCAAAATACAGTAATACAGGTGCACTACTGCTTCACAGCGGAAATTAGGAAGGTGGTAAGTAAGCCCTGGAGGAACTCGGCAATAAGAGCTTTAATACTTCTTCAAAAAAGTACATATTTAAGGCTAAGCAATGGCGTGTAAACAAAGGGAGGTTTAAAAATTAAAAGACAGGCTGTGAAATAACACGTGTTTTGTACAGTGAGACAGGCTATATACTAATATTATAAATGTGAATGTAAGTTTGTTTGTTACGCTTTCGCGCGAAAACTTCTTAACCGATCATCATGAAACTTTGTACACATATTCTTGGAGGTATTAGAAGTAACATAGGATACTTTTTGTGTCGCAAAAATGTTACATCCCTCAGGAATGCGGGTGAAACCGCGGCGGACAGCCAGTAACACATATTTTGTGAAAATTGAAACGGGTTACCTTCTACGGTTCAAACGATACAGCTCTTACAGACTGATAGACAGGCGGACATACGTTAGTAATTGGGTCCAGTTAGGCACCCCTTGGATACGGAACAAGAATTTGAAAATATGACTGTCACATCGAAATTGAAATTTATTATCCTAGTATTATTTTGTTCACTTTCCATCTCTGCATTCCTTCATTTATCCAAGCTTCCGTGCCTTCAATAAGTCATCATTTAAATTTAGCAAAGGTTCTGACAGTGACATATACTGGCTATTCCGACCAGACCTGGGCGTAACCCACATATATTTCTGTTAACAAAAGACATCTCATCCCGGTATCCGAGAAAAAGGTTCCGAATTGGAGACATCATAAAACCATACTTATTCCCATATAAATTGCTGAAAATAACAATTGGGTCCACCATTGTCCCTCTAGATGACCTTTAAAGAATACTTTCGACCAGCAAATGTTGCTGAAATTGATACCAACTTAATAATACCCTTCTGACGTTGAAATTTGAATGTTACTGCCTCGCAATAAGGTACACGGTTCATATGGAGGTAATTTTGTAATTGCGTCTATAACGAGAATTTAACAAGGGTATCTCATAACATTTTGTGAGATGACTTTGTTTCAATAACGCTAAAGTAGTCTGAGAAGAGAAATAATTATTTTCTTTCGAATATGGCGACTGCTTACTTCGTCCCTAATGTGCTATTGGAAAATTGCATTAGAGCGAATTGTTTTGTTTCCTAGTCTTATGTTTTATTTTTTCATGAAACATGCTGGATAGTACTACTTAGTTCACGTTTTTCAGTTGGAAAAATTCAAGTTACTGAAGCTATAATAGAAATAAAATAGTATAATAGATAGAGTAATAATATGAGTGAATTTGGCAATCAAAAGTTCCATTACTGAAGAATCTGACCTTTCTTGTAGATTGTAACATTTATACTAATTACTTGATTTTTAGGTTTTATTTATTTATTTAGGATACACAATACAAATTACAACCAAAAGGTAACCACATAATAAGTAATAATACATTTAGAGCTGGGTTGTGACTCAAAACATAATGTATACAGAAAAACAAAACTAGAAAAGTGAGTACTCCCAAATGACAATTTAGTTAAAAATCTTATTATTTAGAAACTATAAACAAATATTATTTATTTAGACTCAATTTATCTGCTGGGTATGAACCAATCGGTTTGATTTGGAGGATGGAGGAAAAAAATGCTAAACTTAGTATCAAAAATATCAACTGATTAAAAGTATTTTAAGCGTTTGGGTTTGATGTTTAGAATTTCTGTTATATTTATTAACCACCATGTGAAACGGTAAATTTTTAAGGTAATGGTACGTAACATTGAAAGTAGAGTTTGTGTGGAATCCATACAAGAGCACATGCCTTTGCTTGAAAAAGATCAAAAAGCTTTTGCGATACCTATTCAGGTGCGTCAATCGATTCTATACGTTTTTTGTTTCCAACAAGGCTTCTTTTGGACTGTAGCTGCTGCTAACATAAACTGTAAACTGCTAGCCTACAGTCATGTGGAAAATTTTCCGAGGATAGATTGATGTACCAAATATGCATTTCTGATAAGTATTGTCGAAACAGAAGGCATACGCTGTTTTTTTTTTCTTTTTACATTTTCTACGGACTTTTATCCGTACTCTTTGAAGATTCTACAATAAATTATTTCAAGATTAATTGTATTGTGTTTTTAAAAATTAACATCTTTCCGCGCTTGCTCAGCTCGTTGTTTTGAACTGAGGCTAGTGGTTCTTTAATATATAGTGTTACATTGATATTTTCTATTACTGAATACATGGATTATAAATAAATAACTTAACACTATATATATGCTCGACGATGCCGATGTTTCGTCACGGTCTCCATCTTCTATGTCTTACGCTAACTATACAATCTCGTGAGAGCTACGCTGGCACGCTGTCGAAATTAGTATTTGCTGAATAAGGGGTACGCCAATCCTGATTGTGATTTGTTTGCAGATGTTGGATGGGTAAGATTAATGTATTGACTGTTTGCTTTTTTGTGAGAGGTTTGTACGATTGTGTACTTATTATTAAAATCAACGTAGTATTTAATTGCTTATTTCTTCTGACATCTTTTAATTATTGTAATAGGTATACTATACTGTGAAAATAAAGTAACAAAATATACAATTTTTTTTTTTTTTTTTTTAATTTCTTTTTACATTTTCTACGGACTCTTAGTCCGTACTCTTTGGAGATTCTACGATGAATTATTGTAAGATCTATTGTATTGTGTTTCTAAAAATTAACATCTTTCCGCGCGTGCTCAGCTCGTTGTTTTGAACTGAGGCTTGTGGTTCCTTAATAATAGTGTTACATAATTTTTTTCTATTGCCGATACATGGATTAAAATAACTTAGCATTTACTTAAATTTAGTTACACTTATTCGTCAAAATTTATAATTCTAAATATTAAAGTTTAAGCTATTTCAGCCTCGGATGGTTTCGCTCCCAAAAGACTTTCCATGACAACTGCATCTCGATATTTTATGGCCATTTTTAAGTTGTATTCGAAAATGGCTCTTGTCGACGCGGCCGTCGCCCGCTGGATAAACCTGCCGATCGCGTCATCACCGTCGTCTGCATAATAGGTGCAGCCAACGGTGTGTCTCGATATTGCCACTACCGCGTGCGGCACGCTGTCGTGGAGTTGGAGTTTTTTGGCCTTTGTTTTAAAGATGAGGACCGACTCGTACGTGGCTCCTTGCGCTTCGGGGATGGTAAGGACGCGTGACCCTGTGCCCTCTCCATATCCCTTGCTGGTCAAGAATGCCTTTTCTTCCTGGGTATGGACCAGGAATAGGGTGTTAGGGAGTGTTTTGGGTACTTGCGCATCCGTATATCTCATTAGCTTCATGGAGTTTATTAGAAGTTTGGACGAGTATATACCATTGTATACCTCGTTTAGGGCGTATGCCACATCCATCGGGTTACGATGTGTGCACAACAACTCCTGGCTGATGGAATTTACCAGGTTTGGGTGTTGGTATTTTAGAGGGAAAAGATTTTCCCTGTCAATGTAGGGTAACTGGTTTATGTCTCCGATAAGGACCACTTCGCGGGCACCAGACAACCGAGCTGCCATTACGACGGATCCAAAGTGGTTCATAAGGGCTTCGTCGACCATTAGACGGTCGCAATTTTTGGGCCCCTTAAACCCGTTCGCAAGAATGGATGCCATCGTGCGCACTTTGGTTTTGGCTGTAGCTCCAATACTTGGAGCCAGCTTTTCGCGCAGGTCTTTGGCTGCCTCGGTTGTGGTGGTGACTACGACGTCGCTTTCCGCATCGAAGTTTTTAGTTACCCAAGTTGTTTTGCCACATCCGGGAACCCCATTTACCCAGTTGAATTTGGGTATGGCCCAGTTTTGCCACGCTGCTCCTGGACCAAGGTCTCCTGAAATGGTTTTGGCCATTTCTAGGATCCTGTCGTCCAGCATGATTTTTGTGCACCGGGCTGTGATGACTATGGGGTCCTCCGATGGAGTGTTAAATTTAGGTGGGTCTGCTCGCTCGCCTTCTTCCTCCACAAAGCCACCAGTTGTGCTATACGCAGCCATATAACTCCCTGTCATTTTCCCTTTAAGGACTTTGGAGGTCTCGTTGTTATATATGGCTGCCTCCGCCTCCTCGAGTAATGTGTTTAATAGACTTTCATTTTTCTGTTGAAAGGTTTGCATGATCTTGCTGCACGTCATGAGATTGACCTCTTTGGTCGCCCTTATGGTGCCTAGAAACTCGAGGAAGGCGTTTACTGCGTGTTCTGATGGTGTTGATGCCGGGATTTGAGTAGGCAAGCTGACCTGCCCCATGTCGGCTCTCGTCCTTGCAACTGGTGTTAGCTTGGGACCTTGGGGGGGTGTTTTTAGAAAATCCTCCACTGCGGCTGCCTGTCTTTCCGTGGCTTTAGATATTCTTGATTGAACCCCCGCTATGGCAGTTTTTATGGTTTTCATGAATTTTTTAAACCGGTCTCCTGGTTTGTTCCTCTCTTCTGGACTGCCGCTTTGGTCTACTGCGGCTTTGATGGCGGCTGCCTTTTGTTGTATGCGTTCAGAACCGCTTTGAGTGATCGGGCAAGAGCCTGGGTTGGTGTTACTTGGTCTTGGTGCTGAGACGCGTCGTGGAACTTTGAGGAAGCTCAGGTCTTCCCCTCTGTTTTCGTACACGACCACCTCATGCTTTTCTGAGGCTTTGATGCAGCCACAGAGGTCTGCGACTTCACCTCTCATATACTCGATCACCATAGCGTCGACGCTTATTTTACGAGGCGTGATGGTTTGGCCTTCAATTTCTCCTATTCTGGAAAGCACTAAACTTGCAAGAGCAAATGGGGTCCGCTCCCCCCATTCCAATAGTGCGATCGTTTTGTTTCGCGATCGCACTATTCGACAAGGGCAGCCGGCTACCCTCGACTCAGGCAGCGCATTGAAAACCTTGCGCTTCATACATGTTTTGGTGGTGCTTCCGTTTAGGAGGGCGGCTAGACCCGGCGATATGGCTACGCGCTTCGGTGATTTTGCGTTACAGAAGCTTATGCCGAGTCTCTCCGTGTTATTGTCCATGAAGAGGGCTACGCCTCTTACCCTGATTCCCGGTTCCGCACACTCCCCGCATGCCATTAGTTGTGAAATGGCAATGGTGTGGACATCTATAATTGGCTGGGGAGCTGTGGGTAGTGAGGACTCGGGGACCCTGGCCATTGGCGTTTGTGATCGAGGGTCCGGTTTATTGAGGGTACTGTTCCTGCTTGTTGCTATGCGGAAGATGGTGTCCACATAAGACAGGAAGAGTAACCTTTTATAGGGGTCTGCGAGGACGTACTGCAATTCCGACAAGACCAGTTTCATGTCAATGACGGATTCTAGGTCATGTCGGGCTGCCAGGAACCGTGGGCAGTAAAGAATTATGTGCCACACTGTCTCCCTAATTGAGTTGTCACATTCGCACCCTGGGGTGTCTTTAAGGTGAAATCTGTACAGGTACTCGGCTATTCCCCCGTGTCCTGTCAAAGCTTGCACTTGATGGGGTGTCAGTTTAGTTGTCCTTACTATCCGGTACGCCTTGTCGACGTCTGGAAGGAACGTTTTTGTGACTGTCCCAGTGCTGGAGGTCTCGTAACGGTCCTGCCATTTGCGGACTGATTCTTCTCTGATTTTCCTCTTGACAAAGGATAAGGGGATTTTGTCGTAGTCTTGGTTTGTTTTAGTGAGCGCTGCCGACTTGGCGAGCTCATCGGCTCGTTCGTTGCCAGCGGTGCCCACGTGTGCCCTTAACCAGAACAGCCGTAATTCTCTTCCTTCCGCTTTAATCTCCTCGATGCACTCTTTGATGGATTTGGCTAAGGGGTGGCTCGTTTTGGGATTTTTTAGCAGGTCGAGTGAGGATCTTGAGTCACTCAGTATGCTAACGATGGGTTCCTTGCTAAGTTTCACCATCTGAGTGGCCATAAAGAGTGCGTAGAGTTCCGACTGGAATACTGTACACGAGGGATGCAGGCTGAATTGTTGGTTAATGGTCTCCTTTCCCCCCTCCCACCATGTGAGAGCAGCTCCTACTTTGCCCTCTATTTTGCTGCCATCTATATAGATTTGAGGGCCAGCGACATGGTGGGATTTAAGGGTCTCGGGGTCAAAATTCTCAAGGAGCTCGAAGTCCGTGGATATGAGTCTGGACGGGTGTTTCTGGTCCAAATAGCTAACGTTGTTTTCGAGCTCCTTGCCTGCTGGTAAGTAGTCGAGAGAGAGGTTTCTTTTTGTCCTGTACAGACTTGCGGCTTCTTGCACCCTCAGGTCGAGCGGGAGAAGTCCTGGCAGCGTAAGTGCTGACGTAAGTGATACTGTACGGTATGCTTTGCAGATCTTTTGGGCAAAGCCTCTCTGCAGCGAGTCAAATTGTTTCTTGATTAGCTCTAGCTTAGTGGCTGGAGACCATGCGCTCGAGGCATATGTCATGATGGGCTCTATTACTGCGACGTAGATGGTTCTAGTGATCTCTCTATTCAAGCCCTACGTCACCTTTGCTGTGCGTGCCAGCTGTTTGTATATGTCAGCTGCTTTCTTGCATTGTGTGGTGACATGTGATTTGAAGGAGAGCTTGTGGTCGATGATAAGGCCTAGGAGTTTAATTTCCTGGACCAAGCTGAGTCCAACACCGGCCATGTGGATATTGGGGGGCTCGTACTTTAGCTTCCTCGTTAGCAACATCATGTTTGTTTTATGTGGTGCGAAGTTTAGCTTATTTAGTTTCCCCCATTCCACCACAGCGTCTAGGGTGGTATTGACGGTTTGCTCCATCGTGTTTGTGGTTTGGCCTGTGAATACTAGAACCACGTCGTCGGCGAAAGCTTGGCAGTAAACCCCCTTACTTTCCAGATTATATAGCAACGAGTCTAGGATAATGTTCCAGAAGGTTGGTCCTCCAATGGACCCTTGGACACAACCCTTGGTCGTTTCCTTCCCTATGTTGCTCTGGCATAGTTCACCTCGATTTTTCGGTCTGCGAGGTATGAGTTAACTAGCTTGAAGAGGTTTTGAGGACACTTTTTCCTCTGTAGTTGGAGTTTAAGAGCTGGCCATCACGCGTTATCAAAGGCACCCTCTATGTCCAGAGATATTACGAGGACGATGCTTTTCTTCTTTTCAACTTCCTCTCGTATATACTCTATTAAGTCGAAAAGGGCGTCCTCTGTGCCTCTTTGCGGCATGAAGCCGTATTGTCTGTTGTTTAAGGTGGGGAAGATGTGCCACTGAAGTCTGCCTACCAGAAGTTTCTCAACAATTTTGCCGAGGACTGACAGGAGGCCTATTGGTCTGTAAGACTTAGGATGTGAGTAGTCTTCCTTACCCGGTTTACGGATGATGACCACGTGGGCTGTTTTCCATTGCTTAGGAAAGTGAGCTAGCGTTAAACATTTGTTTGCTATCCTCATGAACACATCTCTTTCGCTCCGGATTGCCTCTGAACAAATGTCAGAGGTCAGCCCGTCTGGTCCTGGGGCCTTTTTGGGATTAAGTGCTTGCAGCACTAACTCCAGCTCCGCTGATGTAAATTGCGGGTCATCTTCCGATAAGTCGTGGTTGTTCTCCTCCGCCAGCATCCGCAATTGTGTGTGGCTTGGAGTATCGGTTGCCACAGAGTCGTCTGGGTAGAATGTTTTGGCCAGAAGTTCCGCCGACTGTTGTGGGTTTAAGGTGTTACCGTCAGGATTCCTAAGGAGCATATCTTCTTGCCGTCTGGTAGTCCTCCTGATGACTCGGTAAATCTTGTCCCACATACTCTCTTTCTCTTGAGTCGAACAGTACTCTTTCCAACTTTCTGTTTGCGACTTCTTCACTTCTGTGACATACTCCAGCTTGGTTGTTTGGCATTCACAAAATATACATTAACCTGGCCGAGTTTCGTGTTGGTGAGATATCAATAAAATTTGTTGAAGACTGACTTCAAGGCTGTAATTTCAGCAGCTTCGACCTTCATATGTCCTAGGGCCTTAACTGAATAAATGGCTTTTAACTTTGACTTAAGGATTAGATTTATTCACCAACGAGCAAGGGCGTAAATAAATATTTTTTGTAGAACGAATTTTGGCCGAGTATTCGCTACAGAGATTAGATGTATATTACAGTATTATTTTATGAAATATCTTCTTATTGAATAATTCTAATCATTCAATTTCAAGGAGATAAAAATAAGACTTCTTAAGGCCAACTGATGACCTAAGTTTTATGAGTATGCCATTTTGATTTTCTTTAAGGCTCCATTCTCGATTAAGTTCATTTATTCAGCAAAAATATCAATTCTTACTTTTTATACTACTACTAGGTGTCCCCCGCGGTTTTACCCGCGTTGCCGTGTATTATACATAACCTTCCTCTTCAATCACTGTATCTATTAAAAAAATCGCATCAAAATCCGTATCGTAGTTTTAAAGATATACGCATACATAGGGATATAGGGACAGAGTAAGCGACTTTGTTTTATACTATGTAGTGATATCCAAATACGACTACAATTCCTACTCATGTTATAAATGTGAATGTTAAGGTTTAATTTCGTCTACAAAGTTGCAACAGGTTCCATATTTTTGCCTTCCTTTGAACTTATCACCTTGGCCGTCCAAAACGAGTTCAATGGCATTCTCCAGACATAGATATGGAATCGTAGGCGTTTCACTCAACAAAAGATTCGACCTGTAGGCATAATATAGACACTTATAATATATTTTTATGATATCATAAAGCGACGTAGCATTTTCACCTTGATCATTTAGATAAAAGTTACTGAAGGGGTTTGGGGATTACGCTGATATCTTTGCTTCGCTCTTTTCGTTTTTTTTTATAAGTGGCTAATATAAGATCGCGACTACTTAGCTGTACTGTTAACGATTGATATTATTATGAAATAGTATATTTTTAATACTTTTTGTTAAACTTACATAAATAATAAATAAATATTCTGGGTCATTCTTTTACACTTCACTTCTGCATATAGATTGCAAAAAGTGCAAGGCTCATTTTTAGGACTTAGTGCACGCATCTATAATAAAATCCCTGCTGAAATTTAAAATTTGCCTTTACAAAAATTTAAGGAAAGAATTAAGACTGTTTTAGTACAAAAGGCTTTCTACAATACAAATGATTTTTTTAATGACGACAATGCTTGGGTGTAGCGCTCGCTCCAGCAGGACACATCTTTATGTACAAAATCTTATTTTGAAAAGAGTAATTGCTGAGTTTCTTACCGGTGTTAGAGTCTGACCATTCATAAGTGCCTGTGAAGGCCTATTTGAATAAATATTTCATTTCATTACACACGGCCATCTAATCCCAAACTAAGCAAAGCTTGCCAGAGTTTGCTTTTAAAGAAACCAGAAAACTGATATACTACTTTTTATTTCTAAATACATACTTATATAGATATTTACACACAGACATAGAACAAACAGGCATGTTCATGCATACAAAAATATTTGTCCTGGGTGGGAATCGAACCCGCGACCTTCGACTTGGTAGTCAAAGTCACTATCCACCAAGGCAACTGGCCTGTCAGAAAATAATTGAAAATAAGTTTTTTAATAGTTACTTAAAGTCTCTGTGCCTTTTTTTAATAATAAATTGATTTTCTTTTGCTCCTTTTCTTTTTACACTCATTCAATAAATTATTAATTTTAAATTATTAATTAAATTTAAATGGGCCTGAAATACCAATTGGTCATAAACTTGTCAAGTTGAAAGAAAATGTGCATTATCTCCACTAATATTAAGGGTAAAAACTGTATTTTTATTTGTAATTAGTAACTCAAAAAGTACTGGGCCGATTTTAATAAATCTTTTAATATTAGAAAGCTCCTTTATTCAGAAATTGCATAGGCTATACTATCATTCCGGGATACAAAAGGTCCTTCAGGAAAGCAGGTGAACCCACGAGATGGAAGCTAAAAATACACATTTTTAGGTGAGGTCATGAGTCAACCTAAAAATGATTATATCAATCTTTTTCTCGACTTGACAAGTGTAAAATATATTAAAATGTGTAAGATATATCCCAGAATATTCATTATTGACGAGATAATTGGCTTGGTGGATAGACTCCATTCCCACCCAGGACAAAATTGTGTGTGCATGAACATGTCTGTTTGTTCTGTGTCTGGGTGTAAATATCTATATATGTATGTATTTAGATAAATAAAAAAGATAAGTATGATATATGATAGTAAGATAAGTATGCATGAACATGTCTGTTTGTTCTGTGTCTGGGTGTAAATATCTATATAAGCATACATTTTAAAAAGTAGTAAGTGTAATGTCTGTTTTCCATAGTACAAGCTCTGCTTAGTTTGGGATCAGATGGCCGTGTTTAAGGATGTCACAGTATATTTATTTATTACTATATGTGTAAGCTGGTTACTATAATACAATCTAGGTTTAGATTGGTAGTGCACTTGTATTACTGTGTTTCGGTTAGAAAGGTAAGGGGGCCGGTGAAATTACAGGCACATGAGACTTAACAACTTCACGTCTCAGGGTGGACAACGCATTGGCGATGCCCCTAGTGTTGCAAATATCCATAGGCGGCGGTGACCATTTACCATCAGGTGGACCGTCCGCTTGTTTGTCGACCCATGTGATATATATAAAAAAGATAGGCGTATTTACAAAATGTCCTAGGCTACTAGTTTAAAAAAATAAACCGCTCCCGCTATCATATCTCACTGAGTACACCTTTACCTTTATTTGGGCTCTTTTGCATTAAAATTTCATAAAACCTTCTGTATTTAATTCATATTTATCTGTGTGGGTATCATCGTAAAAGTTTACGGCTTTTAAGACTTCAGTTATACGCCACCAAAAGTTTGAATAGGTTTCTAACACTTTCAGATGGTAATGGCATACGGAACGGTATGCCATTATGTATTTCCTAAGCAGTGTTGGTTTTTAGGGTTTCGCACCTCAGTTGCAAAAACGGAGCTCTTATAGACACTTTGTTGTCCGTCTGACTGCCCATCTATCAGGAGCATTTTTTTCAGGAAGGCGTCAAGGTATCAAGATGAAATTAACATCAAATACTTAAATCTGCTAGCCCTTAAAGCAGTTTTATATTTCTCACTTTGCAAGTATACTTTTCTAATTTTTGGATTTAATTCGTTGACAATTTTAGGCAATATTCATTGCCATCTACGAGAACCATACATATTGTTATATTTAGCCACTTCAATTTCAGGTAAATATGCAAGGCTACGCTATCTCCCAGGTCTTATATATATTTTTAATATTTTTTTTTTCTTTTAATTTTTCGTCATTCAGAATGTTAAGCTTTATTTTATCATAGACATTTATAATTGATAACATAAAATTTCGCGATCTAAAGAAGCCGTTTATGTTCCGCTTATGGCGCATGTATGTTGACGCTTGAGGAATCGAAACCAATAGTTGACTTCCGGGTGACCTAGACTGTAAACTGGCCGCGACCTATGTCGATGTATGGAAACAAGAAATTCCATAGATAAACTTATTGTTTTTTTAATCCGACTTATTTTCCGTGGTTTCACACTTTTCGAACATGAGTATACGGAATCCTCAGTGCCCAAGTTAGGCTTGCACTTGTCTGCTTTTTTTTTATAGATTTTATATTGAATTATCTAGTAATTAATTAATTTTTTGAATAGATTTTTATTGATTTATCTAGTAATTAAACTACCGTGGAGTAAAAGTCATATTTCAAATAAATTAATTAGAAAATGTATCTCTATTTTACTATAAATCAAATTTTGAGTTTTAATGTCAAGGTAATTTGAATACGCAGTTACAACGCACACATACACACCTAAATATACATTTTGTAGCATTTTATAATTTTACTAGCTGTCCCAACAGACGTTGTCCTGTCGAAATGAGTCCATATAAAAGTTCCCTAAAAAATTAAACGTTGGTACTTTCAACACAGCGCCATCTCTTAGAATCATTTGGAGTTAACAGATAATTGTGACTGTCAAATAATAACAGACAAATAATTAGCAATAAATTAAAATTGCGACTATAATTTGAGATTTAAACTATCCTATCTCTCAAGTTGGATCGAACTGCACATGGTGTGCGAATTTTATTATAATCGGTTAAGTGGTTTAGGAGTCCATTGAGGACAAACATTGTGACACGAGATTTATATATATTAAGATAATCAACGTTTGTACATAAATTACTAACCTGTACCTTATTTTAATCTTGTATAATGACTATTATTGAAAAGCATGGTCTTCTGGGACAAGTATTTATGTACTTAAAAAAGGTCCCAACCTTAACTTGACATTTTGATCCTTAGATACAGACATAATCACTTTAATTATTTATTTATTACTAGCTGTCCCCACGGTTTTAACCGCAATATATTTTTCCATACAAACCTTCCTCTTGAACCATTCTATCTATTAATGAAAACCGTATCAAAATCCGTTACGTAGTTTAAAATAAATAAATATCCTGGGACATTCTTTACACTCGGCCATCTAGTCCCAAACTAAGCGGAGCTTGTAATATGGAAACCAGATAACTGATATACTTCGTATACTACTTTTTTTTCTAAATACATACTTATATAGATATTTACACCGAGACACGGAACAAACAGACATGTTCATGCACACAAATGTTTGTCCTGGGTGGGAATCGAACCCGCGACCTTCGGCTTGGCAGTCAGAGTCGCTAACCACCAAGCCAACTGGCCTGAGCATACAGACGGCAGAAAGCAACTTTTTTATACTATGTAGAGAAGAATTATTATTATTATATATTATACAGATTGTTGACAAACATTCGTGTGCATGAACATGTCTGTTTGTTCTGTGTCTGGGTGTAAATATCAATATAAGTATGTATTTAGAAAAAATGTAATATTTATGTAATATCAGTTATCTGGTTTCCATAGTACAAGCTCTGCTTAGTTTGTAATTAGATGGCCGTGTGTGAAGAATGACCCAGGATATTTATTTTTCCTTATCGGGTAATAACTGCTGCTCTTTTTTCAATATTTAGATGTCCCAGTATTTACGAGAAAAAATGATTTTGCTCTTTGACATTGACATTCAATGTCATACAAAAGTAATATGACTATGTTTATCATAAATATTATTAGCATTAAATAATATTCGTCGACAAGATAAAAAACTTGATTTATGCTCAAACCTGACTGTCGAATAGTTGAACAAAATTTTCCAGTCTGTTCAGTACAATGACGAATTAATATAGACACATCATTCACCAAAATCGCGGCTCTTGAAAACCGCGTAAATATATAATATTTGACAGGCCAGTTGGCTTCGTGGTAAGCGCTCTGACTGCCAAACCGAAGGTCGCGGGTTCGATTCCCACCCAGGACAAACATTTGTGTGCATGAACATGACTGTTTGTTCTGTGTCTAGTTGTAAATATCTATATAAGTATGTATTTAGAAAAAAAAGTAGTATATGTTTGGTTAGGTTTCCATAGTACAAGTTCTGCTTAGTTTGGGACCAGATGGCCGTGTGTAAAGAACGTCCCAGGATATTTATTTAATATAAACTCTATCTATACTTTACTTTCTTATTTTTTAATCTATACTAATATTATAAACAGGAAATATTTGTATGTAAGTATGTTTGTTACTCTTTCACGCAAAAAGTACTTAACGGATATGGATGAAACATGGCACATAGATAGAGCATATCCTGGAATAACATATAGGCTACTTTTCATCCCGGGAAAATGTGATATCCCTCGGGAACGCAGGTAAAACCGCAAGGAAATATTTCATTGTTTGCATTGAATTGGGTTCGAAACTACTGGAGCGATTCCAAAAATTCTTTGACTGTTGGGAAGCTACGCCATCTCCGGATGAGATAGGCTATATTATATTTATTTAAAAATAATATAACCCAAGGTGTAAAAATACTACCTAAAAATTCCTTCCATCGCGTACACTGGGAAAACTATTGATGATAGAAACAATTAAATAACAAGGTGAAACCGTGGGGACGGTAGTACTATATACATGCCTACTTATACGATCGAAGGAAAAAGATAAATGCCACCTTTTGGTGTATTTGTTGTTAGAGATAAATGAGTAAACATTATTTAGAAGCGTTGAGACTGAGTGCTACATGAGCCACGCGTACCGTCGCGACAGTGGCTGGTGTGCGACTAAATAAAATTGGGTCAATTACCATAATTTTGAACGCGGAAACGCATCTATAGTTTGTATATCATTGGTTCTGTACGTAATTTTAAAAGGTAATAGTTGTTTTCTATTCGTTAAATGAGTAAATTTGAAGACTGACGAACCTTTTCCTTTTGCGACTGTACATTAAATCTTTATTAGCTCTACACGTTTGGGGGTTGCTCTCCTCTTACTTATGAGAGTCTCATGTACTGTAAAGTCTCATGTACTGTAAATTACGTGATGATGTTAATAACCCCGAGCTTAATTATAAAACAAATTTATGTAAGTCATTATATACAAAAAAGAAAAATATATTTAGTTCACTCCGATATTGGATAATATTTAGAGGACTTTTCCTCCTTGAAGATTAATGGCAATCCCTTTTAAACCGTAAAATATGAAAATTTCGTCAGAGAGCGAAAGGATGAAAGCCTATCCTGTCTTACTAATATTATAATTGTGAGAAAGGATGTATGGATGTTCTTTTTTACCACTTGGGCCTGCTGGTAAGTGGTCACCGCTGCCTATGGACATTTGCAACGCCAGGGACATCGCCAATGCGTTGTCAACCCTGAGACGTGAAGTTGTTAAGCCTCATGTGCCTGTAATTTCACCGGCCCTTTTAACTTTCTAACCGAAACACAGCAATACATCTGCTTCACGGCAGAAATGGGTAAGGTGGTAGTATTTCCCCGGACGAACTCTGCACTAAGAGCTCTCCTGCTCTAAAAACTGTGTTTGTAACTCAATCAAAAACTACCGTACGGATTTGGATGAAACCTGGCAAATAGATCGAGTACACCCTGAAACAACATAGGATACTTTTTTTGAAAAAGTAACTATCATTGAGAACCGTGTGGGACAGCTGGTACCTAATACAGTGTAAACTCTTTATAACGAAACTCAAGGGACTGAGCATTTTTGTCGTTATAGAGAGTTATCGTTATATGGAGTGAACAAAAAAAAACAAAACAAAGTGAACAAACCAACCAACTTGGGCTCACTTCAACGTTATAGGGAGTTTATCGTTATAAAGGATAACGTTATAAAGAGTTTACACTGTATTATAAATTCGAAAGTTTGTGTGGAAGTTTGTCTGGATGTTTGTTACTCTTTCCCTCTTACAATTTCTTATGCAGATCAAAATAAATCATTATGAATAAACATCAATGAAACTATAATAGTTGCAGAATAAAATTCCGGGTTACTGAAACTAATTATTTCCTGTTATAAAATACTAACTGTCCCCCGCGATTTCACCCGCGTTCCCGAGGGATGTAACATTTTCCCGGGATAAAAATAACCAATATGTTATTCCAATATATGCTCTATCTATGTGCCAAGTTTTATCCAAATCAGTTGGGTACTTGCTGCGTGAAAGTGGAACAAACATTCATACATCTATACATCCATACATAAAAACTTTCGCGTTTATAATATTTGTAGGATTCTTCGAGAACGAAGTCGGGGGCTCAGTAAGTTTATTAAGAAAGTCAAAAACCGAGGTTTTAATGCTTTGAAAATGTTATGATTAACAATTGATTTTGTCTATCAATGACACGACGAAAGATTTTTCAATATGAGATCAGACGACATTTTGAACAAACAACAAGAAACAATTTGGACTTGACCTTCTTATCACAGAGTTGAGGTTTGTAGTTGATCTTATTACGCTTAATCTGTATAGTTCACATTTGATCGTCATAGTGAGTCGACATTTCCGTATTTGAAACGTCACGTAAAATTATATTCAGTATTAAGTTACTTTGCCCGGCTAGTTACCAGCTTTAGAATAGCACAACTCCAAATTAACCACCAGGTGTCCAAAGACGTGACAGAGAGACGAGATTGTCTGGGCATCAGGATATCATTCAGTGGAAAGCTGTAGCTCCTCGGTTGGCAATCAGAGGGGCTATACCATCCTGTCAAGTACTTAAGCGTAACGTAATGAATGTAAAAGATTTGCAGAATAATGTTCTGATACATGTGTATATACTCGTACATATGTATATGTAACTGTGTATGCTCTGCAGATTAGATGTGATAATATGGTAAAATAAAAGATTTAGGACGGCATTTATTTATTTATTTAGGATACACAATACAAATTACAACCAAAAGGTAACCACATAATAAATAATAACACATATAGAGCTGGGTTGTAACTCAACACATATGTATACAGAAAAACAAAACTAGAAATGAATACCAAGACAAATGCAATGAAAGTGCAAGTGAGCACTCCCAAATGACAATATAGATAAAAATCTTATTATTTAAAAACTATATAAATATTATTTATTGAGGCTTAATTTATCTGCTGGGTATGAACTGGTTTGATTTGGAGGATATCTTTTATGGTTTTTTTTAAATTGCTAAACTTAGGATCAAAAATATTCAGTTCTGAATTATTTTTAAACAATTCGTTAAATTGACGAGCCATTCTGACTATTGGATTAAAGTATTATAGTATAAGGCATTGATGCGGAGTAATATATAATAATAATAATTAAGATAATCCTGAGAAATACTCCGGTTATTTTAATGGCCAGTTGGTAGACTGGATGGTGGATAAGAAATAGTAAATGGGGGGATATAGGGATAGGGAGGTGTGGCTTTGGAAACCGTAGAATGGATACGATAAAAAATGGGTTTATTAGAGAAGTTTGAAAGTAGCACCCGTTTCAGAAAAGTTAAGAAGCCTTGTCTTGGTATGGACATGTTAGAGTATAATATAATAAGTATTTTATGTCATGTTGCAAAATCGTTGTAAAAGGAGGGATGAAAATCATATGGAAATGAGATATTTGACTTCAGATCTCGATGCATGTAAAAGGAGAGGAAGACCTAAGATAGCATAACTGGATTGTGTGAAAGATGAATGGGTAACAGGGTGATATTTGGCCCACTTGGGCCGACAAACAAGCAGACGGCCCACCTGATGGTAAGTGGTCACCGCCGCCTATGGACATTTGCAACACTAGGAGCATCGCCAATGCGTTGTCGACCCTGAGACGTGAAGTTGTTAAGTCTCATGTGCCTGTAATTTCACCAGCCCCCTTACCTTTCTAACCGAAACACAGTAATACAATTGCACTACTGCTTCACGGCGGAAATGGGTAAGGTGGTAGTACTTCCCCGGGCGAACTCTGCACTAAGAGCTCTACTACTCTAAAATAATATATAAAGGAAAACATGTAGTACTGGGCCTACTTAAGTGGATGATAGAGTAGAGGATAGGCGGATGATGATGCTGAATATAATACATAGGTACCTTACCAAAAAAAAATACAATAACGTCAATGATATTAGTAGGTAAGCGCATAAGAACGTATTTGACCGTTCTAATTTAAATTTTCGTAATTATCCGAATAAGGTATCTGTAGAGGTTAGTAAATTATTGCACCACAAATTAAATTCAGAACCAACGAAATTTTGAATCAACAAAATTTTGCATAAAGTAAATACATAATGTATTTCTTTTGACAAGAAGGGATTGTAAAGGTTGGATCACTGACCGGTAAATCTGATGTGCATGATCGAGAATATTAATAAACCAGTTATGGGTTAGCACGCCTATCGTTGACGTCATGATGTGCCCCTCCATTATCTATATAACAGTATTAAGGAAATAGACCCTATGCCGGAAATACATAAAGTGCTTTTTTGCATAGGATTTTTTATGTCTATACCTTACTTCAAAGAAGGATTGCATGGCATAAATAAAACCTAGTTTTGAAATAAATATTTTATTTTACCTAACATCTGACCTGAAGAGGTTGGTATTATTGTTAGATTTATTTTATTTGGATGACGCCTCACATTTAAAACAATAATTACAGTGGCGTTTAACACCTAGTGGTTCTTCAATTACAGAACATCACAGAAAGCACAAACAGATAACATAGCAAAAAACAATAATAAATACAATAATAACAAAAAGAAAATCTAAATGATTATAGACACAATTGATAACTGATATATTACATTTTTTTTAAATTCATACTTAACTATCTATTTAAGTGATACATTACGTATACTACTTTTAAAATACACATTAATATAGATATTTACACTTAGATACAGAACAAGCAGACATGTTCATGCAAGCAATTGTTTGTCCTGGGTGGTAATCGAACCCGCAACCTGGGGCTTGGCAGTCAGGATCGCTAGCCACCAAGTCAACTAGCCTGTCAAAATAAAAAATCAGAATGCTCTACATATTACGTTACTTGTCTGGTAACCTGATAGCTTTATGATTTAATTACTGGGTACATTAATCCAACTACAGGATACAAAGAATACCACTTGTAACACATCTTGTACATATAATCAGGTTGCATTATTTTTCTATTAGCTTAACTTGGTTTTGCTTGTGCTCTTACTAAACGCTAACTTTAAAGTATAATACACGGTTACTATAAATATTGATATTACAAGAAGAAATATAAAAACTATTTCCAGTTCTAGATACTCCGCCCATGAGATGTTGGCGGCGGGCGCGCGCAGATGCGAGGCGCCGCCGTGCCGCAGCACGTGCTCGGTCCACCACACGGCGCGCTCCAGCGGCTGCTGCGGCTGGTCCCGCATCACAGAACGCAGCTTAGCTACGTTGCTGCGGTAGCTGGAGGCGAAAAGGATTTTGTAATTCATATGACCATAAACAATAAACTGTGTCTCTATGTTAAACAACCTTTTTACACGCTTTATATTAGCTTCACTTGTAGGTTTGTAATCGACTCCTTTTGTCGAGATTTTGACCCACTTTAAACGGTCAGATTAAATTTAAGCTTTGTAGATTTATCGATGACCGATGACAATTCAATATTTTAAACAGTTATACCCGTTATCCTTACTAGGATAATCAGGATGAGCGATATAAATAAAAATGAAAAATTATTTATTTATTATTCGCTTAATTTGTGAGATGAACTCGAATTATATGACCTTAAGTCTAAATGTTTGGGAGTCAGTTAGGGTCCGGGTCAAAACCATACCGTAATCACGATCACTAACATGATCTCGGTTAATTGAAGCAAAATCTTTCAATAATAACAATACAAAGTAATTTAGTACATCAGTTCCATACACATGTCATGACAGAAAGACCCTGAGACGTGAAGTTGTTAAGTCTCATGTGCCTGTAATTAATAAGTTGCCACTATAAATAATTTTGTTCCATATCACCCTTGATGCTATGGTTTCTAGACTGTAGCAAAATCATACATACGTCCAATAACCTTCCTCCACAACAATTTTTAACTTCTGGAAGTAGTCTAAACTTTTGATAAGCAAGTGAGTCAGTGAGTGAGTGATATAATCAATAGTTGCTCAACATCGTTCGTATGATATAACGCTTTGTCGCCCTTTTGCTGTGTGAACTTGGCTGATATACAGCTGTGTGTCTGGATTTGATGTCATCAAGCTGATCTGAGGGGCGAGCCAGGAGATGGCTCTTCAATGACTTACTAATGAGTAAATGAGGTTTGACAAGTACTACATTTAGTTATCTACATATCGCACCCTCAGAACGATAGGGGCTTAACTCAAAAAATCGCTTTTGGCACGTCTCTGATTGAGTCATTTTCGCAGTGAGCGGGGAGGGTGGGTCCCGGTGTTAAAGAGGCTGAAGTATCGGTATGCTTATTCTATCATTAAATTGACTATGTTTTACTATTCATCGGATAGAGCGTACTTTGTTTAGTCTCTATGATCGTAACTCCATTTCGCAAAATGTTGAGTTAAGCCCTTATCGTACTGAGGGTGCGATATATAAATGAAGAAGCTGACTGACATAACAAAACAGGGCCTAAACTATAAGGGTTAGAAACTTGAAATTTTGCACAAGGGTTCCGTTTTTAACATTTGGGAACACTAAGACAGGATTCTTGAAAAGTCACCTTCTAAGGGGGTAAAATGAGGGTGCAAATGGGTGGTTAAATGGCGCCTTATAACGAATCCATACCCCAAAAAATACTGAACTTTATGAATGAAAAATAAAAAAAACTATTAAAGTAGACAATTATTAGGTAAAATAAGTACATAAGCCTTTCTGTTAAATAATCTGGTTCCCTGAAATGACAGCTTACTAGGGTTGTAATTTATAGCTTTGATAATTAATTATATTTTTACGGGGTATTTTGTAACACGTATATAAAAATGTACGTAGAAAAAAAAGAGACTGATTCAGAATAACATAATATACTATAAAAAAAATCCATTCATCCAAACAAGTCTTAAATGACCTACAGACCCCAGAGCTCATTATTTTATCGATTCGTTATTTAAAAAATACGAATTGAATAAATTTACATTTTGAATATTCATCGAGCATTCATTGACCTAAATTGTTGTTATTGTTATTTATTTCAATGAAGCACGTAATATAGTTTAATTTGATTTATTCCAAGTATTATCATGAATAAGGTTTTATATAAACCGATACGTGCGGTTGTATTCATGCCCTTAGTGTTCCGTACAAGCAATAAGTAAATCTATCTATATATATATAAATGTTATGTTGGTTTGTGTACGCTACAAAAATTAAAAAAGTACTGCACCGATCGAGCTGAAATTTTAGCATGATATATAATCTGCATCAAGGTTTGTTTTTATTGCATCAGTCACATATCCGCGACCGTGTTTGTTTTATTTCTCATTTCTCAACCATTCAATCACAATGTAACATAGCGAAGCGTGGCAGGGTACAGCTATTATATCTATAAAAAATGAATCCCTATTTCCCTTGGTCACGGCATCACGCATGGACGGCTGGACCGATTTCGCTAATTCTTTTTTTGTTGAGTTCGTTATTGTCAGGAGAAGTTCTTATGAAAGAGAAAATTAAGAAAGTTGCGTGGAAAATTTGAAAATTTTAGAAAACATTACTGTACCGAAAAATGTAAAACATGTAATGGAAAATAAACATTTTGTATTTTTGTATTTTACACACGGCCATCTGATCCCAAGCTAAGCAGAGCTTGTACTACGGAATCCATATAACTGATAAACTACATATATAGGTACTTATATATTTTGCTTCTTTAAATCCTGTGGAATACCTCTTTACATCCAAATTTTATACTCAAAATATTATTATCATTTTCTGTAAATATTAAAGTACAGAATATGAATAATTGGTATTCAGAAACATTGAAATGCTATAATTCTGAGGTATTTGACCATAGTTTTTTTTCTTTTTTGTTTTAATTTCATTATATTTCAAAAGAGAATTTCCTATCACGTACTCAGTATGGGACAGATGGTTAAGTTAGTTTAGTATTAGGGTTCCAATAGGTATGGAAGAAACTTTTAAACTATAATTAAGTAAATCTTTTGTTTTTTAAAGTTATTTTGAGGCAGCTATGTGTTCTGCTTGGCAGGCCCTACCATATTGTAACGTCCAGCAAATTTGATTCAGAATGACGTCACTCAGCTAATTATGATGTGGCAACAAAAACAAAGGAGTGTGCAAATTTCAGCCCAATTAAAAATTGTTTTCATTTAACATATTTGGAATTGAATATGTGTTATAAATCCTCCCGCGGTCATCAGTACAAAAAAAATGTGCATCATCTAAGACAAACATTGCACATCACTTTCTCAGTAACAGATTGGATTTAAATTGGAACTTTGCCTGCGGAGGCGTTGTGTGGCGGGTCGCTCACTTCCCTACAATATGGCGAGGAGGGCGATGGTTGCCACATGCGTCATGCTTGTGAACAGGTGCTGCTTGTGGGGGCTGGTCAGCTTTAGTTTGTTTGTATTTTTTTATTATTAGATATTCATACTATTATTTTTTAATAATTCTTCACTTATGCGATTACACGAAGGTTTTTTCAGTGAGACTAAATAAATATTTCGTAATAAATCTAAGATCGTTTTTAAAAAGAGTAATTGCCAAGTTTATTGCCGGCTCTTCTCAGTAAAAAACTACCTTCCGAACCGGTATTCTGATTCTGATTCTGAACCGAGTCTGACTATTCATAAGTGCGTGTAAAGGCCTATTTGAATAAAAATATTTGAATATGAATTTATTATCTACTACTTCAATTAACTCTTTTAAAAACAAATTAGACAACTAGACACGGACAAAAAATCTTCAAAAGTGAACTATAAAGTGTGAAGTGATTTTCAACAGTATGTGATATAGACACATTAGCTACCAACCTGCTTGTCTATAAATCCTATTATTTTATTATAAATGTGAATGTAAGTTTGTTTGTTACCCTTTAACGCGAATGCTACTTGACCGATCATCATGAAACTTTGTTTCATTGTTTCATTAGAAGTAACATAGGATACTTTTTGAGCAGGAAAAATATTACATCCCTCGGGAACGCGGGTAAAACCGCGGGGTACAGCTATTATTAATAAAATTATAAATGTGAATGTAAGTTTGTATTTTGTACTCATATTTTTGGAGGTATTAGAAGTAACATAGGATACTTTTTGTGTCGGAAAATGTATCATACCTCGGGAACGCGGGTGAAACCGTGGGGGACAGCTAGTAAATAAATAAATCACAGATTATGCTTACCTTTCATCTCCAATTATAGTATGAATGGCTTTGTTCAAAATTTCTTCTGTTATTGTTTCTATGTCAAGTTTCATTCCAATTTTGTGGTATTCGTATTGCTCAGTATTATACCATTGATCACCAAGCATCGGTATGCCTATAAGTGGTACGCCAGCTGTGATCGCTTCGTCTGTAGACTGCAAACCGCCTTGGGTTATAAATATTTTGATTTTTGGGTGTTCTGTAACATTGTAATTAAAATTTATTTAAAACTAGCTACTTTCCCACCTGCATTTTTGAAGGGATTTTATGTATTTCTTAGCTTATAACATGGCCTATGTCACTGGAATAATGTACCTTTCTGACAATGAAAGATTTATAGAAACTGGATGAGTTATTTCAGAGGTTAACTCTTACTTCCAAACTTTACATCTATCTAACATTAGTAAATAAAGTTACTATTATATCTGTACACATACTACGTACAAGTATAAAGATAGCTCAATTTTTTTAACCTATCTGTACCTCTACCATGAGTTGCTATCGAAACTTACTTTAGTCACTAGCGAGTAAACTACTATCGATACAGTATTTCTCGATAGCAACTGTCAAATTTGTGACTCATGGTACCGAATTTCTATAGCAAACGTTACTCGCTTGTGTTTACATTTCGATAGGTTTTTTACCTATCGACTCGTACTATCGATTTTAGTTCTTTACGTGATCGCTAGTGGCGCTGTACACATTTGCCATAGAAATGTTTTACGCCGTCGCTAGCGAGTGCTTACGTTAAAAACTCATGGTAAAGGCACTGTGCATTTTATAACTATATTAATATTTGACAGGCCAGTTGGCTTGGTGGTTAGAGACTCTGGTCTGGGTATAAATATCTATATTGGTATGTATTTAGTAAGAAACATAAGAAAGTAGTATATCAGTTACCTGGTTTCCATAGTACAAGCTCTGCTTAGTTTGGGATGGCATGGTAAAGAATGTCCCAGTTTATGTATTTATTCATTATTATTATTAAAAATCTTTACTAATACCTATTGCACATTTGAAAGTGTCTCTGACCGTCTTTTTGTTACTTTTTTACAAGCTGTCAGGCTTGTCAGATTTTGGCGAAATATGGTAAGGAGATAGATTATGTCTAAGGGAAGGGACATAGGCTACCTTTTATTTTAAAAAATATCTAGTAAGTAAATTATTTTACTTATTGGCACAGAGACTATGATTTCGTGCTGTATAATAATATTTTTCTTCTAGAAGCCATTATACGTATATGTTGACTTACTTAAAAGATCCGATTGCGGGAACCATTTCGATATCTTAATGTTTTTTGTTCTTCCTGGCAGTTCATCTTTGTCCCACTTCCATAGAATGTCATATGGCAACTTTGAGAATACGTTTACCAGTATTTGTATCTTTTCTGGTGGTAGAAATGAGGGGTTCACGTTGGTACCAAAACTGACGTATACAACGCCATTCTTTGATGAGTTCAAATATGATGATAGATCCTAAAAAATAAAATATATCCTCAAAGGTAACATCAGATACCAATTGGTTATTTTTAGCCGACATCAAAGAAATTATTATTTTACCGAGTATTTTGTTTATAAAAAATCAACAGATTTATCAATGATTTCAAAGGATTTTTGTAATTTTCTTTTTAATTGAGTGAGTTTGTTTTTATTAAAGGCGGTTAAATGTGGTGGGGTAGCGTTGTTTTTATCCTGCCCTCTTATCAGGTACAGGTTCGATTCCCAATTAGTACTAACGTGCAAGCACTTATTGTAGAATATCAATATAATTACTTAATTATGTTTATGAATAGATAAATATATTTTAACAATTGTGTAGTGTATCAGTTTTAGTGTTCGTATTATATACCCATAGTTCAGGTTAAGAATACCGTATACGAAGAATGTCCAAGCTATGACATTTATATTCAATAGAATAACGCATATCTCTCAATTCTTGGCTTTTTTTTCGATGGGCCGACAAACAAGCACACGATCCACCTGATGGTAGGTGGTCACCGCCAGTTATGGACATTTGCAACACTAGGGACATCGCTAATGCGTGGTCGACCCTGAGACGTGAAGTTGTTAAGTCTCATGTGCCTGTAATTTCACCGGCCCCCTTACCTTTCTAACCGAAGCACAGTAATACAAGTGCACTACTGCTTCACGGCAGAAATGGGTAAGGTGGTAGTACATCCCCGGCCGACCTCTGCACTAAGAGCTCTACTACTCACGGTTCTTGGCTCAAGACAAAATTGGCAAAAAATAACAAATCATGATGGATCTACGTGATCCCTTCATCTCAGATTAGCGTACCTAAAAGTAAATATTTTAAATATAGCCAACTTTAAAACAGTCATGAATATGCTACAGTAACTTTACACATTACGCTTAATAGTGAATATTTTTACAATTGAAAGACGTCTCTATTAGTTATATTTTAAGAGTTAATATTTCCTTGTAAAGGCAAGTTGTAAAAGCAAAAGATTAGAACGATTAAAAGAATGGATCTGATATCATCGGACGAAAAGACTGGATCTTAAACATCACCGAAGTAATAAGTATGTAAAATACAAAGATCAAACAGTATTATATGAGAATTTATAGCTAGAATATAAAAGTATCATTTATACTCACTTTTGGTAGTTCCTTTTCAACTTTTTGATGTAAACCACCCATATAAATAACACCTGGAGGAACGGGTCTATTTCCATCCCACACTGGATGCATATTTAAAAATAACATGTGCACATTGTTGCTTAGTTCAGTTAAACTAGGCATATCCGATATAAATTCTTTTCTCAAAAAATCATCGTCCGATTTTCCAATTGATTTAAATAAGCTTGTAAAGGAGTAATAATTATACAGTTCTACAAGTTTTTCCCAATTGGAAAGATTGTAAACTCTTTGACTCAACGCGATTGGATTCATTATGGGTTGGATAGGAGCACCCATGGTCTCATAATTATCATACATCCCACCGAACGAGCTGATTTGTATTACAGGCACTTTATAAATATGAGAAACGACTAAGGCAGGCCTCACACAGGCTTCGAGAAGCAAAATATCGAAATTTTTATTTTTATCGCGTAGTATATTTTGCACTTCGTGAGTCTTCATTTGCTTTACGAAAATTTTCGTTATTAAACTAAATGCTACTTTTAATTGGGTTTCCAAACTATCTTTCTTTCCTGTAGCAGTGGCTAAAAATGATTCTCTCCAAATGGAATATGATAAATCATGAACATCTATTTCCGTTAGATTTGCTGGGCTCTCCCCTTTTGGAAAAGCGGGGTCTGGTGTGATCACAATGACATCATGTCCTCGTTTAGCTAACTCTTGAGTCAGAGGTCGGAAGACTACCTGATGGCTGATAGATGGCACTGGGAACACAGCTAGTATTCTAGCAGTTTTGATTTCTACACTTAAGAGCACAATCATATACACTATTCTTAACATGTTAGAAGTATATTCCTATGTCATCTTATTACAAAGAACGTGCAGTGTCTGACTTTACTGATGTAAACTGTAGGTATACTTAGCATTTATATGCCTGATCTGTTTGTCATCAAAGTTAATTATGTATAACTACCGTCGTTAATTTGTGAGTACATTTTCCTTGGAGTTATCATTATCTGACGATAAATAGGATGTAATATCGGTTATTAGAAGTGTACATGATCATACTATTAGTATTTTTGTGATTTTCTTTTTAATTGAGTGAGTTTGTTTTTATTAAAGGCATGTGGTGGGGTAGCGTTGTTGTTATCTTGCCCTGTTATCAGGTACAGGTTCGATTCCCAATCGGTACAAATAATAACGTGCATGGACATATTGTCTGTATTATTAGGTGAGAATATCAATATAGTTACTTATTTATGTTTATGAATAGATAAATATATTTAAACAAATGTGTAGTGTATCAGTTTTAGTGTTCGTATTATATACATGGGTATAGTTCAGGTTAAGAATACTGTGTAAGATAGACATGGCATGATTCACAAGTAGCTTGTGAAAAATCATTTGAAACACTTTTTCATATGTCGCACCTACTACCTGCCTTGACGTCGTCTGTTAAAAATCACTCTGCTACTTTTCTGCTACCTTGATACATGCCTACATGATGCATCGCACACCGCAGATCATTCGAATATCATCATATTTCACCGATGACTCACGACGACGTCAGAAAGAAAAAGCGTCTTTCTAACCCAGTCGTGTTAGAAAGAGCAAAATACATACTGATCGTCGCTACGAACGGGTCGCACGGCCAAAAGTGACATTAGAGCATTGCGAAAAAAAATCATTGGCTGTGTGCACAAGTGAAATCACTGTGAAAAAAATAAATAATTTCATTAAATGAAAATTAAATTTACACTAAATAAAAGTAGCAATCATTTCCATGCCTAGTGTAAGAAGAATGTCCAAGCAAGGATATTTATATTCTATAGCTATTACGCATATTTTTTAATGCTTTGCTCAAGACAAAATAGGCAAAAAATAACAAATCATGATGGATCTACGTGATCCCTTCATCTCAGATTAGCGTACCTAAAAGTAAATATTTAAAATATAGCCAACTTTAAAACAGTCATTAATATGCTGCAGTAACATTCTTTTACGCTTAATAGTTAATACGTCTAGTACATTTTAAAGTCGCCTCTATCTATATGTATATTAGGTTGGGGAAAAAGTCTTTTCGCATTATAGTATGTATGAACTTGTAATAAAATCTCTTTGGCTATACTATTTATATCTGGCTGGTTTTGGTATCATTTAAAGTTTAAATTTTAAGGAACATAATTCCAAATTCAAATTAGGAAAATATTGTGAAAGAAACCTAATGAACCGTGTACTCATTTGTGATTCTTTATTACGACGTAATGAAACCGAACCATTTTTGAAGAAGCTGATAACTGGTGAGGCAAAGTGGATCACGTACGACAAGAACGTGCGAAAAAGGTTGTGGTCAAAGGCCGGTCAGGCTTCACAGACTGTGGTGAAACCCGGGTTAACTCGCAACAAGGTGATGCTGTGTTGTGGTGGGATTGGAAGGGCATTATTCATTATGAGCTGTTACCACCAGGCAGGACCATCGATTCTGAACTCTACTGCGAACAACTGATGAGATTAAAGCAAGAAGTTGAGAGAAAGCGGCCGGAATTAATCAACATAAGTGGTGTGGTTTTTCATCATGATAACGCTAGACCTCACACATCTTTAGCCACTCAGCAAAATTAAGAGAGTTTGTCTGGGATGTATTAATGCATCCGCCGTATAGTCCTGACCTTGCACCTTCAGATTTCCACCTGTTTCGGTCTCTTTGTGATTTTTTAGGCAGTGTCAGGTTAACGTCACTTAAAACCACTTGTCGCGGTATTTTTACCAGAAGTCCCAAAAAATCTATAGCATGGAGATCATGTCCCTACCTACAGGATGGCAAAAAGTTATCAAACAAAATGGTACCTACATACTTTAGTTAAATGTCAATAAACAATATTAAAAAATGTTTTGAATTTTCTTAAAAAATGCGAAGAAACTTTTTCCCAGAACCTAATCCCTATTTCCCTTGGTCACGGCATCACGCATGGACGGCTGGACCGATTTCACTAATTCTCTTTTTGTTATGTTTGTTATTGTCAGAAGAAGGCTTTTATGAAAGAAAAAATTAAGAAAGTTGCGCGGAAAATTTGAAAATTTAAGATAACATGACGACCATATTAACTTTTCAAATGTAACCATACCGCTTTTGGCAATATTAACTCTTATAATGTAACCTTATGGTGTTTGACAATATCGTTTGAAACAGAGGTATGGGTCGGAATCAATATATGATAAAATAATTAATTTATCATTACTAAGGGCACTTTTCACAGCCAATTAAATCGGAAAATTGTATTGTAACCTACAGTGAGTTTTTTAAAGAAGTGTTTGTTTATCACGGTTAGTTCAGAGCGCCTTCGCGCCTCATATTAAAAGTTTAGTTGTCAAGTACTGTGTGAACAGTATGTTTTGGGTATTTTATTTTTATTAATGATACCATATCATATGAATGATATTCATTGAAGGCAGAACAACGTCTGCCGGGTCAGCTTGTAAGTTATATTTTAAGAGGTAATATTTCCTTGTAAGGGCAAGGTGTAAAAGCAAAAGATTAGGAGGATCAAAAGAACAGATCTGATATCATCGGACGAAAAAGACTGGATCTTAAACATCATCAAAATAATAAGTATGTAAAATACAAAGATCAAACAGTATTATATGAGAATTTATAGCTAGAATATAAAAGTATCATTTATACTCACTTTTGGTAGTTCTTTTTCAACTTTTTGATGCAAACCACCCATATAAATAACACCTGGAGGTACGGGTCTATTTCCATCCCACACTGGATGCATATTTAAAAATAACATGTGCACATTGTTGCTTAGTTCAGTTAAACTAGGCATATCCGATATAAATTCTTTTCTCAAAAAATCATCGTCCGATTTTCCAATTGATTTAAATAAGCTTGTAAAGGAGTAATAATTATACAGTTCTACAAGTTTTTCCCAATTAGAAAGATTGTAAACTCTTTGACTCAACGCGATTGGATTCATTATGGGTTGGATAGGAGCACCCATGGTCTCATAATTATCATACATCCCACCGAACGAGCTGATTTGTATTACAGGCACTTTATAAATATGAGAAACGACTAAGGCAGGCCTCACACAGGCTTCGAGAAGCAAAATATCGAAATTTTTATTTTTATCGCGTAGTATATTTTGCACTTTTAATGTTGTGTTATTAAACTAAATGCTACTTTTAATTGGGTTTCCAAACTATCTTTCTTTCCTGTAGCAGTGGCTAAAAATGATTCTCTCCAAATGGAATATGATAAATCATGAACATCTATTTCCGTTAGATTTGCTGGGCTCTCCCCTTTTGGAAAAGCGGGGTCTGGTGTGATCACAATGACATCATGTTCTCGTTTAGCTAACTCTTGAGTCAGAGGTCGGAAGACTACCTGATGGCTGATAGATGGCACTGGGAACACAGCTAGTATTCTAGCAGTTTTGATTTCTACACTTAAGAGCACAATCATATACACTATTCTTAACATGTTAGAAGTATATTCCTATGTCATCTTATTACAAAGAACGTGCAGTGTCTGACTTTACTGATGTAAACTGTAGGTATACTTAGCATTTATATGCCTGATCTGTTTGTCATCAAAGTTAATTATGTATAACTACCGTCGTTAATTTGTGAGTACATTTTCCTTGGAGTTATCATTATCTGACGATAAATAGGATGTAATATCGGTTATTAGAAGTGTACATGATCATACTATTAGTATTTTTGTGATTTTCTTTTTAATTGAGTGAGTTTGTTTTTATTAAAGGCATGTGGTGGGGTAGCGTTGTTGTTATCTTGCTCTGTTATCAGGTACAGGTTCGATTCCCAATCGGTACAAATAATAACGTGCATGGACATATTGTCTGTATTATTAGGTGAGAATATAAATATAGTTACTTATTTATGTTTATGAATAGATAAATATGTTTAAACAAATGTATAGTGTATCAGTTTTAGTGTTCGTATTATATACATGGGTATAGTTCAGGTTAAGAATACTGTGTAAGATAGGCATGGCATGATTCACAAGTAGCTTGTGAAAAATAATTTGAAACACTTTTTCATATGTCGCACCTGCTACCTGCCTTGACGTCGTCTGTTAAAAATCACTCTGCTACTTTTGTTGATACCTTGATACATGCCTACATGATGCATCGCAATCCGCAGATCATTCGTATATCATCGTATTTCACCGATGACTCACGACGACGTCAGAAAGAAAAAGCATCTTTCTGACCCAGTCGTGTTAGAAAGAGCAAAATACATACTGATCGTCGCTACGAACGGGTCGCACGGCCAAAAGTGACATTAGAGCATTTCGAAAAAAAATCATTGGCTGTGAAATTTCACAGGTGAAAGCACTGTGAAAAAATAAATAATTTCATTAAATGAAAATGAATATAAGTAGCAATCATTTCCATGCCTAGTGTAAGAAGAATGTCCAAGCAAGGATATTTATATTCTATAGCTATTACGCATATTTCTTAATGCTTTGCTCAAGACAAAATATCCAAAAAATAACAAATCATGATGGATCTACGTGATCCCTTCATCTCAGATTAGCGTACCTAAAAGTAAATATTTTAAATATAGCCAACTTTAAAACAGTCATGAATATGCTACAGTAACTTTACACATTACGCTTAATAGTGAATATTTTTACAATTGAAAGACGTCTCTATTAGTTATATTTTAAGAGTTAATATTTCCTTGTAAAGGCAAGTTGTAAAAGCAAAAGATTAGGAGGATCAAAAGAACAGATCTGATATCATCAGACGAAAAAGACTGGATCTTAAACATCATCAAAATAATAAGTATGTAAAATACAAAGATCAAACAGTATTATATGAGAATTTATAGCTAGAATATAAAAGTATCATTTATACTCACTTTTGGTAGTTCCTTTTCAACTTTTTGATGTAAACCACCCATATAAATAACACCTGGAGGAACGGGTCTATTTCCATCCCACACTGGATGCATATTTAAAAATAGCATGTGCACATTGTTGCTTAGTTCAGTTAAACTAGGCATATCAGATATAAATTCTTTTCTCAAAAAATCATCGTCCGATTTTCCAATTGATTTAAATAAGCTTGTAAAGGAGTAATAATTATACAGTTCTACAATTTTTTCCCAATTAGTTAGATTGTAAACTCTTTGACTCAACGCGATTGGATTCATTATGGGTTGGATAGGAGCACCCATGGTCTCATAATTATCATACATCCCACCGAACGAGCTGATTTGTATTACAGGCACTTTATAAATATGAGAAACAGCTAATGCAGGCCTCACACAGGCTTCAAGAAGCAAAATATCGAAATTTTTATTTTTATCGCGTAGTATATTTTGCACTTCGTCAGTCTTCATTTGCTTTACGAATATTTTCCTTACTAAACTTAATCCTACTTTTATTTGGGTTTCTAAACTATCTTTCTTTCCTGTAGCAGTGGCTAAAAATGATTCTCTCCATATGGAATATGATAAATCATGAACATCTATTTCCGTTAGATTTGCTGGGCTCTCCCCTTTTGGGAAAGCGGGGTCTGGTGTGATCACAATGACATCGTGTCCTCGTTTAGCTAACTCTTGAGTCAGAGGTCGGAAGACTACCTGATGGCTGATAGATGGCACTGGGAACACAGCTAGTATTCTAGCAGTTTTGATTTCTACACTTAAGAGCACAATTATATACACTATTCTTAACATATTAGAAGTATATTCCTATGTCATCTAATTACAAAGAACGTCCAGTGTTGGACTTTACTGATATTAACTGTAGGTATACTTAGCATTTATATACCTGATCTGTTTGTCATCAAAGTTAATTATCTATAAATTATCTATCATCGTTAATTTATGAATACATTTTCCTTGGAGTTATCATTATCTAACGATAAGTAGGATCTAATATTGATTATTAGAAATGTACAACTATGATCATACTATTATTATTATTGATGTTTTAGGGTTATCTCAAAAGAAACAATCAAAGCTTTAAGGAAACACTGCATTCTGTCCTGACCTTTTCTCTAGAAACGCGTAAAGGTTAAGCGTTAAAAGAAATGTGAAATAGCTGCTTAATATCCGCTCCCTAAGAACAGTGACCCGAAGAATAGCTCCTGTTGCTGCTGAAGAAGTCAAGTTTATAACAAGCCTCCTGGCTTCATCATCAGTTCACCTTGATGGCATTAAACTATTGTACTGTTATCCAGATCCTACGTGCAAAGTTTCAATTTGATAAGACAATTACAAGTAGATTATTATAAAATCGACTTCGAGGTTTTAAAACATTGTTTTATTTCTTTTGTTTTTCTTTTATTTATATGGTTTTAGTATTTGATTGATGTGAAACTAATAAAAGCATGTTTAATGTCCTTGTTTACTGTAATGCATACGGCTGATGCTATACTCCTGTAGGGTTCCAAATACACCCAACCCCTCTAGTCTACCGTCTTTTTTTTTGTATACCACATAGGCCGACAAACAAGCGGACGGTCCACCTGACGGTAAGTGGTCACTGCCGCCTATGGACATTTGCAACACTAGGGGCATCGCCAATGCGTTGTCGACCCTGAGACGTGAAGTTGATAAGGTCTCATGTGCCTGTAATTTCACCGGCCTCCTTACCTTTCTAACCGAAACACGGCAATACAAGTGCACTACTGCTTCACGGCAGAAATGGGTAAGGTGGTAGTACACACTCCCACATACTACCCACTCACATTTAGGTTATACAACACTGTCAACAAAATTACTAAAAACACTGACTGGGGATCTCAAAACGATTACTGTACTTACCTGCTTCTAAAAGGAAATATCACTTTGTTGAACTGTTGTTCTTACTTACCTTTCTTATGAATGTTTCATTTCTGCTCCTTACTTTTTGTATTAGTTAATCTAGGAAAACCTATAATTGGCTTATGATATGTTGTATTTTTGATTGTAAACATGTCAGTAATATAGCTGTTGGTTTTCTAAATAATTAAAATAAATACTTCCCCGGACGAACTCTGCAATAAGAGCTCTACTACTTAGACACATAATCTCAATGGAGCACCAGTAATGCTACTCAGGTTTTAAAATCCGCTCATGTGACAGGCGCGGATCTAGACCACAAATCGGAAAATTGCCCACATGTGATTCGGAGTACAAGCTCATGATCGATATAGTACATTCCTACAAAGGAGATTTTTATTTAAAAAGGTTTTACGCGCGTTCCCGAGAGATATCACATTTTCCCGGGATAAAAAGTAGTCTCTATGTTATTTCAGGATATGCTCTATCTATGTGCCAAGTTTCATCCATATCCGTTTAGCAGTTTTTGCGTGAAAGAGTAACAAACATACTTACATACAAATCTTTCCTCTTTATAATATTAGTATAGATTAAAAATAAGAAAGTAAAGTATATATAGAGTATATATTTACGCAGTTTTCAAGAGCCGTGATATTGGTGAATGATGTGTCTATATTAATTCGTCATTGTACTGAACAGACTGCTTGGAATTGTGGCTATTCCAGGATATGCTTTATCTATGTGCCAAGTTTCATCCAAATCCGTTTAGCAGTTTTTGTGTGAAAGAGTAACAAACATACTTACATACAAATCTTTCTTTTTTATAATATTAGTAAAGATTGGATATAATATCAACAGCCTAGCGACATCAATAGACCGCAGAAGTGTGACGTTACAAGTCTATTATATATATTCAAGGTAATGAAATAGTATGCGTTTCTCTATGAGTCAATAAGCAGTATAATAACATTCCAAATCAAAAAACGATAGCAAGAAAAGATTTTGCCACCTTTTGTGTCTAAGAACATATAAATATGTGTGTCTTTGAGTTGCGGATATCCTAGGACATTCTTTACACGCTGCCATCTGGTCCCAAACTAAGCAGAACTTTTACTATGGAAATCAGATAACTGATATACTCGTACTACACAACTACTTTTTATGGTTACATAGCCAAATGGCTAAAAACTGAACCCTTATGGATTCGTCCGTCATGTCTGTCTGTCCGTCCGTATGTCACAGCCACTTGATAATTAATTATATTTTTATGGTATTTTGTTACGCGTTGTTTATGTATATGCACATATGAAACTATAGAACAATGTTGCATGATACATGATAATATGGATATCATTATGTTAAGTGGGTACGCGATGCGGAAACTAATTATACTCGTATACGAGTACATACCAGTTGCAATGGTGCAAAATCATTGAAATACTTGATGACTTCATTCAAACGTTACAGTGACTTAGCATAAACTATGCAAAATATGCACTAGCTTCCGCCCCGAGGTTTTACTCGCGTTCCTTAGACATATTTTAACAGGTCAGTTGGCTTGGTGGTTAGCGACTCTGACTCGATTCCCACCCAGGACAAAATTTGTGTGCATGAACATGTCTGTTTGATCTGGGTGTAAATATCTTTATAAGTATGTATTTAGAAAGAAAAAGTAGTGTAGGTAGTATATTAGTTATCTGGTGTCCATAGTACAAGCTCTGCTTAGTTTGGGTCCAGATGGCCGTGTGTAAAGAATGTCCCATGATATTTATTTATTATATAAGGTTTTTCAGGAATAAAATGCACGATAATTTTGTTGTTAGTTTAATCAGAACTTGAGTAGTAGAGCTCTTAGTGCAGAGTTCGTCCGGAGAAGTACTACCACCTTACCTATTTCCGCCGTGAAGCAGTGCACTTATTTTATTATTACTGTGTTTAGGTTAGAAAGGCAAGGGGGCCGGTGAAATTACAGGCACATGAGACTTAACAACTTCACGTCTCGGTTCGACCACGCATTGACGATGCCAGTAGTGTTGCTAATGTCTATAGGTGGCGGTAACCACTTACCATCAGGTGGACCGTCTGCTTGTTTGTCGACATAAAAAAGTTGTGTTTTCATTGTATCATATTTTATCTACAACTGTTAATTTTTTTATGCAAATGAACACACATTCAAATTCTCACGTCCATTAGATTTCTAACAAATATTTAAATTGAGTTATCTATCTATTATCTCAAAATAAATGCCATTTTTTCTAACAAATGTTTAAATTGAGTTATCTATCTATTATCTCAAAACAAAAGCCAATTTTTCTATTAAATCTGCTATTTATTCAATGCTCAATCATAAATTAATGACTTAGCTATTTTTACGGTGTCTAATGCTAAATTACCATTTTTAGATTTTTTGTCGATTTGTCTCGAATATGCTCTGAAACGGCTGGTCGGATTATTATGAAATTTGGCACACAGATATAATATTTTCTGGATTATCAACACATATATCCTAATAATATTATAATGCGAAATTTTGTGAGTATGTATGGGTGTCTGTTACTATTTCACGCAAAAACTATCAAACGAATTTAGAATAACATTGCTTCATTGATAGAACGTATCCTGGAATAATATATAGGCTATATTTTATCCCGGGAAAACGTGACATCCCTCGGGAACGCAGGTAAAACCGAGGGGGACAGCTAGTTCCTTTAAAGGATACAGGATTATATTGAAACGAGGGTGAAACCACGGGTTTGCAGCTAGTTCACAATATAAGTGGAATACAAAATGTATTCAATTATACAAAATAGCAACAGTGTTCATTTGTTATAATAATATATTATATACTACTAGCTACGCCCTGCGGCTTTGCCCGCTTTCAATCTTGTCGTAAACCTTCCTCTTAAACAACTTTATCTATTCTTGAAAACTGCATTAAAATCCGCTGTATAGTTTACGATTCTATAAAGGGCATACAGACAAACATAAATTTTAATATAAATAGATTATTATTATTAAGTCCTTACATAATTATGAAGCGTTTTGTATGGAAAAGCAAAACCGATTTTTTTTATCAAAGCTATTGTTATCTCTGCACTTTCGCCATATTACAGGTAAATCTGTAAAATAAAATCTGTTTTTGAAAATTCACCCCCTAAGGGGGTAAAACGGGGGTGCAAAATTTGGATAAAACAATAAGTTTTCTTGGTCTGATCAACTTCAAACTAAACGCGGGCGAAACCGCGGGGGACAGCTAGTTTCATATATAAGAACCTAATATTACATTAGGCATTCAATGTGTTATGCAATTTGTGATAATGATAATACATCATGATAATTTATTGTCAAGTGTCACCTAAGCATACACATGAGGATGTCGGTAGAATTTTAATACTGTAATGTAATGTATTAATCTATTCTACTAAAATTGTTTGGATCTAAAACGTCCGTTTTACCGGCCTTCATAATCAGGATTATCAATTAATCCAAAATATTTTTGAAGTGAAAACTTCATTTGGCGCACCGTACACAGATTTTTTGTAGGCTGCAAGTGAAGCTGATCCGTCACGCTCTGAGGTCATAGGCTTGCTCGGGTGAACTCGGGACCGCCGAGAGTACCCGAATAAATATAATTATTGTAAAGAGTGATTCGATCGTATAGTTTTATTGAAGAGAAAGGCCTACATGAATAAACAATATTTATATTCTGTTGTATTAAATAATAAATATATATATATATACATATTCTATTTATAATGAATAATGTATCGAATTTTACTCTGGATTGATTTATAGTTCTGTTCTAATCCTAATTAAAATGAAGAATCATTAGTGCAGAGTTCGTCCGGAGAAGTACTACCTTACCCATTTCCCCCGTGAAGTAGTAGTATACTTATATTACTGGGTTAGGTAAGAAAGGTATGTGAAAGACTTGAGACTTAACAACTTCACGTCTCAGGGATGACAACGCATTGGGATATTTGGAACACCAGGTCCATCTTATCATCAACATCGTCATGGAGCATCAGATGGACCGTCTGCTTGTTTGGCAGCCCATGACGCAGAACAAATCTAAAAATGGGTTTAGGTATAAAGTAATAATTTTGCAGTACAGTAGAGTTTATTACAGAGTTAATGTGGTTAGATTAATTATTCAATCCGGATCCAAAATAAATGGATTTTTGTCACTAATTGTAAATGTAGTTAAAATCAAAAATCTTGAATCCGAATTACGGATCAGGGTTACCCTTGATTTACCCTTCACTGATCTTCATTGACACTTCGCATTTATAATCCAATAGTTTCATTGTATTCACAAACTAATATGTATAAACTTTGGTGCTCCATTTTAGATACAATATGATACAATCCAAAGCCAACAGCTTTATTACAGACGCACCTGGTGCCCGGCAAAGTTACAATGTCATAAATATCTGTGTCAATGTAGCGTTATCTATTTATCTTCTATATATTATATATATAAGCAAAATATGTGGTTTTATGCTATATATAATATCGATAAACGCAGGTGAAACTGCTGGGGGACAGCTAGTATATATCTAAAGAAAATATAATTATTTGGCGCACCATCACCTCAAAACTACTGAGCATATCGGGAACTGCTACTATTCGACGCGGCAATCGATAAACGCGGGTTTCGCAGCTAGTTCTATATTAAAATGAAATAGAGACATTGTCATTGTAAAATCACTATGGGATAATTAATAGATTAATAGGCACTGCTGTTTCAACCGAGGATCTGAAAATAAAAAGTCAACATTTTCCATTTTAGTTTAAAGACTGAGTTGAATTGACAGACAGAAAAACTGTTTAAAAATAGTAAAATTGAAATGTACAAGCAGAACCTACAGTTTATAGATAGATAGATGGGCGGTGTGTATCATAAAATTTGTTTGTTATCACTAAGTTAGGCGTGTGTCCCCATACCCCCTCCAAATGAGTAGGTTAAGATTGAAATTGCGAATTTGTTCATTTATTTATATACTAGTAGGTACAGAAGAAATGGGGCTGAGGGAAATATAAAAGTCCTTGAAACCCTAAAAATGTTTCCCTTCCTTATATGTGAATTCCCTTATGAATTGATATGACTTCTTTCTCTACAAGATCTAAGGAAATTAAATAAATCTAACTAAAGTATAAACCGGTTGTCCCCTAGCGATCGAAATTCGAACGTACTTCTTTTCATTTAAAATTTGAAATTTATTGGGGTTTTTTGTCAGAGTTTAAACCTCTAGAATCATTACATGGAACTTTTATGATTTTCTTCTATTACGTCAGACAACGTCGTACAAATACGTCATAATGTGTGTGACATTGGCTCTATGAACGTAATATAGGTATGTGTGTGTATCAAACTCATTGTCGCGAACTACGTCGCGAAATGTACCATAAATTGTAAATAACTAAAACATCAAACCTTGTTAATATTAAAGACTGGCAACCCAAAAAGTCCTGTCACCGGCATTGACACATTTTCCCGCGACTGCTACCCACATAAATAAAAAATCAATTATAAAGTGTGAACAAAGCAAATAACTAACTATCCAGACAGAGATTGAGAGATGTGAGTGTGGCAACCTGGGTGCGCGTGTTGCGGGAGGCCTAGGTGAGCGCTTTAGATTTAGTTGATTGTAATACCAAGTACCTAGTTGACATTCGAGCGTGCGGTTCAAAAACTTTGTACTTACGGTTGTTGTTACCTGCTATAGTGGGATGTGCCTGCTTGCCTCTGATGGATATTGGTAAGGACATGATCGTTGGATCATGTGCAGATCTCAGATATCTCAGCTATTCGTATTACTAAGATACAGACATACGTTGGTATGGAGAAGGAGATGATCGTTGGATTATGCTCCGATGCTTAGACATACATTGGTATGGAGAAGGAGGTGATCGTTGGATCATGCTCGATGCTCAGACATACGTTGGTATGGAGAAGGAGATGATCGTTGGATTATGCTCCGATGCATAGACATACATTGGTATGGAGAAGGAGATGATCGTTGGATCATGCTCGATGCTCAGACATACGTTGGTATGGAGAAGGAGATGATCGTTGGATTATGCTCCGATGCTTAGACATACATTGGTATGGAGAAGGAGGTGATCGTTGGATCATGCTCGATGCTCAGACATACGTTGGTATGGAGAAGGAGATGATCGTTGGATTATGCTCCGATGCATAGACATACATTGGTATGGAGAAGGAGGTGATCGTTGGATCATGCTCGATGCTCAGACATACGTTGGTATGGAGAAGGAGATGATCATTAGATACTGCTCCGATGCTTAGACATACATTGGTATGGAGAAGGAGGTGATCGTTGGATCATGCTCGATGCTCAGACATACATTGGTAAGGAGATGATCGTTGGATCATGCTCGATACTCAGCCAGTCATATTGCTCAGGTAAACTGAGATGGACATGAGAGGAAAGGGGTCGCTATAAGGGGTGGCGGAGGCGACTTAAAAATAGTCCATAAACTATTGACTCAGGCTATTACTCAGAAGTGTATAGTAAAATGAAGAGTATAAACCCTCAACACAGTTTGCTCTCAGACAATCACCACTCAGATCAGCTACATGCATATTATTTATCAGTTGAGATATGATGCATCAATTCCTGTATAAAATAAGGAATTGATGTCTACTGCATCTGCGTTGTTAGATATATAGGTTCTTTGGAAACCAGGCTGGAATTATTTTCTATCTATAGGTACATTTACTTACCTTCAAATATCATTAATAATTCCTATATTTATCAGGTATTCGCTAGACCTATTTTACTTATTAGTACAAGTTTGGCGACATGGTGGAGGAGCTGGGATTTGAGGAAGTAGTCCTGTTTGTCCAAACTCAGCGGCTGATTCATAATATCATAAGAGAATATTAATAAGTTAAATATGAGGTGTGTCCTTGGTCTTGAGTGATTGTAAGACTATTAAGATATACTATAAAGTCCTTATTGTCTAGTATATTAAGGTAATAAATGAATTATAATTAAAACTATGAATGTGAGGATTATGAGTTTAACAATTGAATAAATCATCTGAAATTAAAGATAACATTATAGTTAAGTTACTATGGTGAGATAGTTTTAAACAAGCACACAAATTCATTAAGTTTGGAATGCAGAATATTACAGGATAATAGTTGTATGTGAAATGAAAATAAAGAAATACCTACTGTTTAAAAGGTTATGTGTAATACTACAAGGTATTACTAATGGTACAACAATGATATAGAATACTCATGATGCTATAAACAACAACAATAATAAGCAATTATCTACAAAAAAAAAAATGCAATGATAAACACTAATTAAAAAAGAAAAAAAAAGGAGAAAATCAGAATGCTTGTGGCATAATATAGAGGTTACAAAACTCAGTGGTAAAGTTTATGTTAACATATAGAGATCTACAGTTAACAGGTTAACATGATGGATTATTATGAAAATTTTGTAGTTATAAAAAAGGTATTTATATGGGTTATAAAATAAACCAGATTACATAACTAATTACAATGAAGTAAGATAGATTGCTGATTGTGCTTGCAGTGGTCAAGCATATAGGAGATGTCTGGTGTAATTGTCCTCTGTAGGTACAATACGTACATATTGTTGAGCAACAGTTCTTGCAATGGTCATGCATACTGGAGATGTTTGGTTTGTTTCTCCTTTGTAGGGACAACATTAAGTAATGTTGTTTAACAATGCTTATCTAATAAATTGGTCGGTATAATCAAGTTTAAATAAGGATGTTTGAGATCTACTAAGAAAATAATGTGTGAGAGAATAAAGGCAAAAAAAAAAACAAAAATTGAATAAATAATAATGAATATGAATAAATATATGTTACATGGTTTCTATGAATAAATGCATATAGGATGCATTACATGCTTATTGTAGCAAATTAATATATACAAAGCTTTAAAAGGATATTGAGAAGTAATATCTTTAAATGGTAATATAATTTATTATTGATGTCATGCAATGGGGAGTTTTATGAATATAATTATAAATATTGATTTATTATGAGAATAAATTATGACATAGAATTCTAATTAATAGAATACCTAAGTAATAATATTGAAATGCTTTCACCTATACACAAAGGTTACTAATGAAATTTACTAGGTTGAGATGGTAAAAACATATATAACAAAGGTGCAAAAATTTACAATATACAATAATAAGAAATACAGCAAATTATATTAAGCTTTCCTTACATTGGTGAATCATCAAAGGTAATGATTGATAAATAAGTATAAGGGCCTATTGTGCTTATTTCCTGGCATGGTTGGGACAAACATGCTTTCTTAAGTTTGTTGTGGAAAGTAATAGGAAACGTGTACACTTGATGGTTTTGCTGTTTATTTAAAATGCAATTGATTGTCAGTGTTGAGTCCTTGTGGGAATTACAATATGCAAGCCTAATTAATGCCTGAATTTTCAATGTCCAGATAAACAGTATCTGAGAATTGATTTCAAATTATAAATGATTTGTGTGGCTTAGTGGTCAAATAGCTTACCTCAGGTTTTTAAAGTCATTGATGAGTCAATGCCTTGATTCAATTATTAAAGTTATCATGCATGTAAAATTATGAATATTAATTGCTACTTGTTGGAAGTGGTAATGAACATCAGAGGCTAAAAGAAACAAGAATTATCTATCAAAATGGACAGTGTTTTGATAAGACGATTGCAACAGATTATTATTATTATTATTTAATTATCAGACAGGCAGTTGATTCAACTGTTGAGTGCCTGTATCCTATTGTTCTTTTTGAGATGGTTGTCAAGTCGGTTTTTGAATTGATTAACATTTCGAGCTGTTACAACGTCTTCTGAGAGCTTGTTCCAAGCTTTGACCACTCTGTTGTTTAGGGAATATTTGTGAGGGTTGTTGTTTGAGAAACTAGTGCTCAATTTAAGACAGTGGCCCCTTAGACGGTCATTATTGTCTCGTTTAAATAGACTTTGGAACTCCTGCACGTCGCAATGATAATAGAAAGCTGGTGTTAAATTGAAATCAATATGTAATTTCAATGATGATGAAACAAAGGACGCTAAAATGGTCTGTAAAAGGCTAGAGATATTTATCACGAAATTTACTTCAGGTTGAGTTCGGAGCCATCAGCTGATGATGTTTCCCACTTCACCACGGTACAACTACAGGCTAAAGAAATTCATATTGAATTAGCGTTAAACAAATGAAAGGGTGCGAATTTAAACATGTCAATGTTCTTTCCAAGGAATTACCTAAACTAACATTGCCAGAATAAGATGGAAATATTATTTATATATTTTGGGTTTGCATCGAATATAAATGAACGTGATTAACCCGACGTAGACAAATTGCTTTTCGAGACGTATTAGAGAATACCTTATCAGCCAGAGAAGAAGCAAGTCGTTTGGTACAAGAAATGGATTCCCATTTAACTTAAAAGACAATACGGTAGCAACTTTCCACTCATTTGACCGGCCAATTGGCTTGATGGTTAGCGACTCTGACTGCCATGCCGAGGGTCGCGGGTTCGATTCCCACTCGGGACGAACGTTTTTGTGCGTGAGCGTGTCTGTTTTTTCTGTGTCTGGGTGTAAATATCTATAAGCATATATAAGGATGTATCAAGAAACAAAACATAGCGACAACTGTCAAAACAACGGAACTACAAATTACAGAAGAAGTAGGGAAATTTAAGATTCAAGAGGAAATTTGGTCGATCCGATCATAGAACAACAGAAATTACAGAAATACCGTTAAGATCAAGCATCAGAAATGAAGAAGTGAGAAGAGATGCCGTGTCAGGAGAGAAGTTACGAGTTGGAGGAGAAAAAGATAAAGACATGTCTGATTTTTAGAGATTCCCATTTTAATGAAGAGTGCGCTGAGTTAGAGTCAATTGTAGAAGGTAAGGCTGGACTGATCGTTGCTGCGGTTGCTTTCGCCTGGGACACAGTAGTATGAGTTGCTGCTGGGAGAGACTTTGTGTGCATTGTAATAGGAATTCGATGGTCATAGTGGAGCTCTATGTCTCGGAATTTTTCCAGTCAGGAGTGAAGCATCAGGTGCGTTTCAGCCAACGCAGGGAATACATCGACTGTGGTGCGGCGATTGTGAGCGTGCAAAGGCACTAAAAACTTTACTCTTGCTTGAATCTTACAATGTCGTAGTCTTATAGATTCTAGTAGTCAGTGCGGCTATATAGCGCAAAAAAATGCCAAGGAACTTGATCATTTAATAGCAGAAGAGATCCATGGGGGCTCAATGGTAGAGGTGAAGTTCTAAACACGAAGAGTTGGGACTCGAACTATATCTGCAAGTTTATGTCGGTGATTTTTTTTGTTCTAGTAATAAGCATAATGGTTTAGTATAGATATTAGGTCTGTATCAAGTGTTAGTGCAAGAGGTGTCCACCTATAATGGTTGTGCTATTAGTGTTTATGTTTAAGTTTTAGTTTAAGATTTGTATGTAATAGTGTAGCAACTGCTGGTGAACCATAATAAATAAATAAATTTCTCAGTGTTCCATATACTAAGCAGAGGTTCTGCAATGAGGGAGATCCCTATACTCGTGCAGATGGTTCCTTGTCTGACAGAGTTAACATATTGATTGGTAACCATGCAGTGATGTGTATAAAAGGGAAGTACTGCTTCAAGAGATTTTGTTTTGGTCTATTCTAAACTAGGCTATCTATTAGGAACTGTTGTGGTTACTGAGTACTGCGATTATCTATTCTCAATTCGGTACGGGTTTGGTCGGCCGGACCTACCATTAGATGATGGGAGTCTTGAATTTCTTTGGGGACTGGAATCTATAAGTGTCATAGGTTCAGCTAAGGCGGATCAGTAAGAGGAGGCAATGAAGAATTTGAGTGAGACTGCAGTATTGGTGAATAATAGTTGCTGTGTTTGTTGGGCCTGGTCTGAACATTCCGCAGACTTGCCCACTAATTGCGGCCTGGCATTTTAGTCGTTTGGTCAATTTGATAAAAAACCTAGATTCGAAAGCATTGCTATTGGTGGGTTTTTTAAACGGACCTTAACAAAAAAGGCTACGTACATTCACGAACATTCATAATCTGTGGAATAAAAAGTTATTTCGACGCCAATCAGCATCATCGTTTTGGGCCACCGGATACAGTACACAGCAAGCAGAACTCTCACGCCAGCCGGCAGCGAAAACCCCATTAAGAAGAAAATACCTCAAACGTGTGTGATGTGAAATTATTGGTGTATGAACATGCCTCAGAACATTCAGTAAGTGCGTAGTCAATAATATCAAGCCCGAATTTCATTACATTTCATTCAAACGCTAGGCGCGTACACGTATAATCAAAAACTATAAGAACAACTAGGAAAGGTAATAATTGTAATAGTACTACGGATAATCTTCAAGAGTATCCTCTACAGTACCTACCACATCATAGTGTGACACAATTAGGAAAACCTATTAGAATTATAAGATTGAAATCTCACTGGATTATAATATCAGCAGATATCGTGAAGGCGTTTCTACAGATTGGTTTGATAGAAGGGATAGAAATTTTACGAAATTTCTATGGGTGAAGGATACAAATCAACCGATGACAGAAAATAATTTATTACTTGTAAGGTTCAGTAGAGTACCATTTGGCATCATATCAAGTGCATTTGTACTGAAAGCTACAATCATGTATCACCTTTGTAAAACTGAAACCATATAATGAACTCTCATTTCTCGCTGGGGAGGATCTATCGGAAACTGATGACCTTATAAATACAAAGATATAGAAGATGATAGTGTTAGTAATACACATGAGAATTTAAGATGAAAATGAAGTTAATGTTGTGGATGAAAATTATTCCTTACAAGAACTTGGAAGAAATTTACAACGGGAATATTACCCGGAGGAAACTTGTGGCATGGGGGCAAAATTTTGTCGAAATTTGAAACTCCGTTGATGTGGATGGACTTTCACGCTGCAAAGACATTAACAGATAAGATTACTGTTAGAAGAGAACCCTTCAGTCACAATTAATAAGAAACAACGAACTGCTCACAACAATAGAGGAAGTTGAAGCGGTTCTTAACACCTGACCACTTACCTACGTCGACTTTGAAGTGGGTCATATATTGAAACCGTTGGATTTTTATCAATGGGTAAAACCTTACCTTGCAACAAACGATTAAATGATGTAAAGATATATTCGCTTATCGGTGTCCACTAGACTTGGGAGAACGGTGTGGGAATGCAGACAAATAGCCAAGAGTGATATATGTGAGCCTTGCTAGTGAATGCAAGACTGTATAAATTAAAGGAGACTCGAAATATCGAGAGAACTGGAGCGTCGGGAAAATAGTGGAACATTTTAAAAGCAAAGATGGTCTTTGCATAGTATCCCTGGGCATATCCGGAAATACGGTATACACAAAATCCATCGCTCATATGTATCCCCTCGAATTTGAGGATACTAATAAAGATCTTATAGAGTAAATTGTCGAAGCAACAATATTTGAAACAATACCGCAGTTTGCACCACAAATAGGAAGCACACCATTTCATGATACTATCGATGTGCCTATGCCTGAGACCCTACTAAGCGACGTCCCTGTAGTAGAATCAATATATGATAATACGAGAGATATGGACTCACGTAAAGTAAGATTGGATAAAGTTTAAAATTTTACTGAGAACGATGTACAGACATCAGAGCGTATTGAAAAACCTGAAGTAGCTCGACAAAAAAGACTGCGGCCACCCGTGCCCTTGAAAAGATAAGGGAGTGGACACATAATAGAAACTTGTAGCTTTGCTCCAACATTTCCCCGGTGGGAGTGTCGCGAACTACGTCGCGAAATGTACCATAAATTGTAAATAACTAAAACATCAAACCTTGTTAATATTAAAGACTGGCAACCCAAAAAGTCCTGTCACCGGCATTGACACATTTTCCCGCGACTGCTACCCACATAAATAAAAAATCAATTATAAAGTGTGAACAAAGCAAATAACTAACTATCCAGACAGAGATTGAGAGATGTGAGTGTGGCAACCTGGGTGCGCGTGTTGCGGGAGGCCTAGGTGAGCGCTTTAGATTTAGTTGATTGTAATACCAAGTACCTAGTTGACATTCGAGCGTGCGGTTCAAAAACTTTGTACTTACGGTTGTTGTTACCTGCTATAGTGGGATGTGCCTGCTTGCCTCTGATGGATATTGGTAAGGACATGATCGTTGGATCATGTGCAGATCTCAGATATCTCAGCTATTCGTATTACTAAGATACAGACATACGTTGGTATGGAGAAGGAGGTGATCGTTGGATCATGCTCGATGCTCAGACATACGTTGGTATGGAGAAGGAGATGATCGTTGGATTATGCTCCGATGCATAGACATACATTGGTATGGAGAAGGAGATGATCGTTGGATCATGCTCGATGCTCAGACATACGTTGGTATGGAGAAGGAGATGATCGTTGGATTATGCTCCGATGCTTAGACATACATTGGTATGGAGAAGGAGGTGATCGTTGGATCATGCTCGATGCTCAGACATACGTTGGTATGGAGAAGGAGATGATCGTTGGATTATGCTCCGATGCATAGACATACATTGGTATGGAGAAGGAGGTGATCGTTGGATCATGCTCGATGCTCAGACATACGTTGGTATGGAGAAGGAGATGATCATTAGATACTGCTCCGATGCTTAGACATACATTGGTATGGAGAAGGAGGTGATCGTTGGATCATGCTCGATGCTCAGACATACATTGGTAAGGAGATGATCGTTGGATCATGCTCGATACTCAGCCAGTCATATTGCTCAGGTAAACTGAGATGGACATGAGAGGAAAGGGGTCGCTATAAGGGGTGGCGGAGGCGACTTAAAAATAGTCCATAAACTATTGACTCAGGCTATTACTCAGAAGTGTATAGTAAAATGAAGAGTATAAACCCTCAACACAGTTTGCTCTCAGACAATCACCACTCAGATCAGCTACATGCATATTATTTATCAGTTGAGATATGATGCATCAATTCCTGTATAAAATAAGGAATTGATGTCTACTGCATCTGCGTTGTTAGATATATAGGTTCTTTGGAAACCAGGCTGGAATTATTTTCTACCTATAGGTACATTTACTTACCTTCAAATATCATTAATAATTCCTATATTTATCAGGTATTCGCTAGACCTATTTTACTTATTAGTACAAGTTTGGCGACACTCATGGTAGTGTGTGTAATGTTTTCTGTTAATCAATTTAATGTATTTCTATTGCATTATCATCAATATATATATAAAAACTAGCTGCCCGGACAGACGTCGTTCTGTCGAAATAAGTCCATACAAAAATGCAGGAATTCGCTCGCAGCGCCACCTACCGGGTCCAATTGTGAATCTAAACCATCCAGGGCACCACCCAAACGCAAACAAAAAAAAACATTCCAATCGGTCCAGCCGTATTAAAAAAGAAGAAATAATTGAATTTCACGGTATTTCGTTTACTACAAAATAAATTTAATTTATACATTAGCCTCAATAACACGTGGTAATCATGATATTGAATTGTAGCTTATATGACACGTTCGTAGATTTACCATAGCAGCGCCATCTATTGATGACTTACTCAACCCAGTCGAAAGGTATCGACATCTCTTAGAATCATTTGGAGTTAACAGATAATTGTGACTGTCAAATAATAACAGACAAATAATTAGCAATAAATTAAAATTGCGACTATAATTTGAGATTTAAACTATCCTATCTCTCAAGTTGGATCGAACTGCACATGGTGTGCGAATTTTATTATAATCGGTTAAGTGGTTTAGGAGTCCATTGAGGACAAACATTGTGACACGAGATTTATATATATTAAGATGAATGTTTGTCTGTATGTCCTTTTAAGAATCGTAGACTATGCAACGGATTTTAATGCAGTTTAGCAATAGAGTCATTCAAGAGGAAGGTTTATAGCCAGGTTTGAAAGCGGGCAAAGCCGCAGGGCGCAGCTAGCTGGGTATATAAAAATAAAAAAAAATCCGAACTCCTTCTGCAAATAAACTATAACTGTGTCAAATATCACAATACTTCTTCCGCGTTATTTTGGTGAAAAAGGGAACAAAGATTTTGCTTCACGTATTTATATAGAGATATTAATACTTAAAATATACTAGTTAATTAAATATACTACTATGCTATCCCCCGCGGTTTCACCCACGTTTTCGAGGGATGTTAGATTATTTTGTTCTTTCTATCATCAATAGTTTTAGCGCACGCGATGAAAGGAATTATTTAGGTCACTTTTTTACACCTTGGGTTACATTATTGGAGTTTTAGTAAGGATTTCAATAATAATATTAAAATAATATGTCAACCGGGGATAGTGTTGCTTTCCAACGGTGAAATATTTTTCGAATCGGTCCAGTATTTTCGAAACCAATCAATGCAAAAATCTTGAGAGGTGTCAAGGGACACCCGGATGGAACGAAGATACGCATTGGAATTGACCAAAACGCTGAGTTTAGGTCCAGTGTTGAGAAAAACTTGCAATCTCTCGTCTTTAGTATTAGGTCTTCAATAAAAGATCAAGACGATATTATTACAGAATCTTAAATATATCTTAAAATAATTATGAAAAAAACAAACCCAATAATAAACCATATCATTTAAATTTCGAAAAAAAGTGTCGTTACAACTTTTCGTATGAATTTTTTCCGTCTAGCCCCCTTTCACAACGCGCAATAAGGAACTTCGTTCCAAAAACAAACAATCAATTTATTTTTCCTCTTTTTATAACCCATAGTGTAGTAGCCCGGCAAAGCTTACCTTTCATTTTACAGTATTCTCAAGTAGATACTCGAAAGTGAAGAAAAGAAATGTACAAACCCTGGAACAAGCTTGCCAATGTAATAAAGCATAATATAATAAATTAGAATAGCAGAACGAAGCAAAATGAGCATTTTCAGTCGGATAGACAATGGTGTACTGTATAGTTAAGCATTAGGTTGTTGCCCAAACTTTAAGCGACATTCCATTCCAACGATTTTTGCATGACTGGTCTCAAAAATTTTTGACCGTTATTTACTTTTCCGTAATAATGCCTGTTCCAAAAATGTTTTAGCTTTATTCTGGTTAGGAATAAAATAGGAAAAGGTCTTTATTTTGTGTTTCCATTCAAAACATTCAAAAGCCATTTATTCAGTTTAGGCCCTCAGAAGGCACTTATGAAGGTCAAATTTACAGTTACTGAAGCTACAAATCACTTAATTTCTATAAAACAAAGATGTTTTTTTATTTTCACATCATCCAGTTTGCGTGATAGTTCACGCTGCAAGTCATGGGTTCAATTCCCATCCAGGACAAACAATTGTTAACACATTAGTTCTATGTCAGGATGTGTGTCACACAAAATAGTTTCAGATACAGATTTGAAAGCCCTTCCATAAGAAGTTCCACTTTATAAAAGGCTCTGCAAAGCTTATCTGGCACTGCCAGTATAACATACAAATACGTGAGTCTATCTACAATATAGTAGTTACTAGAATATAAACAAATTCGCACTCTGCAGTGGTAAAATTTAGCATGGCTTACAAAACATAAAAATATACCTTGCTCTTACGAAACTTAACCTGAAAATTCTAGGCTTTTACGCGTTCAAATGAATGCTCGAAACGGCTTTAAGCACTCACCCCTTTAATATCTTAATTACTGTAAAATGTGCTCTCTTTTGCTGTTAGGTAGCGGTCACGGTGGCGAATTATTTATTCGATATTTACATTTCAAATTAATCGATTTTTTTACACTTGTACAAATGTTACTTGTTCGATTATATGCGAAGTATAAAATATTTATTCCATTCTTACGCAAACATTTATGAATGACGGTCTGATCTTGACTGCCACGCCAGAGGTCTTTTATTCCCTCCCAGGACAGGCATTCTAGATCACGTATATTTGCTGTCTGAATTGAAACATCTATATTAGTATTTATTTAAATAAACTCGCGTATCATATAAAGTTATATATAGGTAGTTCATCCATGATGGTAATCGAGACTCAAAGATTTTTGCAGCTCTAAGAGACTGTAAACTTAAGTATTTGATATTATTTTCAGATTGATCCCTCCACGCATTCCTGAGTAAAGGGTCTTTACAGGCAGATGGACAATGGAGTGATCCTAAGGGTTCCTTTTTTCCTTTTTAGGTACGGATACCCAGAACTGGTATATGATAAAAGTATTTCTGTTATCTGCTTTTATAGCACACCTGCTTAGTTTAAAATGAGATGACCGTGTTCCAGGATATTTATTATTATTTAGAATAAGTTGAGCTTGTGTTCCAATCGCACGTAATGCCCTTTTTATTGATGTCACGGTATTGTAGTAAGAAGCGACTGAATTCTGTGCTTTTTCAAACCTGGTTATTCGATTTTTGAAGATATCATAAACTAAAAAATTAAAACCTTATTCGATCACGATTGTCCATCTATCCGTCTAACCGTCTGTCAAATACCCTTCTTTTTAGAAATGCGAGATGGGCAGTTTTATGAAATTTGGCAAAAGTATGGACTCAAAGCACAAGTATAGGAAGAAACCTGAAAATTGTTTATTTCTTTATACACATTTGTCGACTTTTTACTACTACTAGAAACAGGGCCGTCTTAAACTATTGGAGACCCTGGACACTAGGATAATGAGGCCCTAAGAGTATGCTATGAGAGCTCTAAGAGCGCGACACACCGATTCGATCTGACGACAGGATCTGTCGCATGCTCTGTAATCTCTGTCCAACGGCTTCCAATCCTTCCGAACTATGTCCCCATGGACCACGGGGCCCTGGGCACTTGCCCAGAGTGCCCAATGGAAAAGAAGGCCCTGACTAAAAATTTTGTTAAGCTGATTAAATCAACAAGAAATCCACTATAAATTGAAATGTAATTCTATAATTACTATAGAGGACTATAAAAAGATAAACGTTACCAAAAGTTGATACAAATTAGAAACACTTAAGTTTAATGGGAAAATCATGTTCACGACAAGACAAGGCTTTGTAGAGTGAGCTAAGTACGGACTTAACTCGCTACACAAAGACTTGTGCTACGAATTGGCAACACTGTCGATACACACTCCCACACCTTAGCAGAACTTGGTTACTATATAGTTACTCTATCTCTCTACAAATATTTTAAAACAAGCTGTCTCCTGTGGTTTCACTCGTGTTCCTGAGACATGTAACATTTTCTCGGGATTAAATTAAATAATGATTAGATTAAATCAAACCGATTCATACCCAGCAGATAAATTAAGTCTAAATAAATAATATTTATTTATAGTTTCTAAATAAATATTATTGTCATTTGGGAGTGCTCACTTGCACTTTCATCGCATTTGTCTTGGTATTAATTTCTAGTTCTGTTTTTCTGTATACATATGTGTTGAGTTACAACCCAGCTCTATATGTGTTATTACTTATTATGTGGTTATCTTTTGGTTGTAATTTGTATTGTATATCCTAAATAAATTAATTAATTAATTAAAAGTATTATATTTATTAATCCGTGTAATAAACTTAGTTTCACTAAAATTCATCTTGTAGTTTTTGCGTGTAAGAGTAACAGATATCCAAACATCTATTATGAACTTAATTACAAAGTTTCGCATTTATAACATTAGTAGGAAGAATCAGTTTATTAATGACAATTGACGATCACTCTTGTCAATTATGTTTAGAAGCGTAGAGTTTTAGATGTAATTGCAGTCACAAACAAATTTTATTTTAAGAAACGTAAGAGGTTTCTGTCCATTCAATTCTAGAATATTAATGGAACTGCTTATAGGACTTGGCAGTCGTTAGTTCTCTCTCTTTCACTCCAAACGTCGTTTCTATCTAATCTTGTTCACTTTTTTTTTGACTTATGGATTTTCCTGCCAGTATTTACTTGCTTTAGTAGCAAAGGAATAGTGGATAGCTTTATCCTTTTTACTCTGTTGGATACGTACCAGCACTTATCAATATATGAGCCAGGGGCAGGCTAAAAATCAGCGCCTCAAACTAGAAGCTTGGCACAAACTAAACTTATCCCTTTTGTCATCTGTTTCTCTACTTAGTTCTATAGTTTTTTGTACATTTTTACAGATCACAGATTTTACAGATTTGTACAGATTTTTTCACTTTTTTTTTAAAGAAGAATAAAAAAAAATATAAACCAAATAAAAAAACCTTTAAACTCTAGGTATATTCTAAACTATATAAATTTAACTAATAAATAAAATAATAATCTATTCATGAAAAACTGGTAGGATTGGATTTCACGGAAATCACACTTTCAACAGAATAGCCTAGTTAACATAAGCTTTAATATTTGTAGATGAAAACTAATCAATTACCTTTGACTGCAGTTTCGCGCCGCTCATCGCTAAGCGTAGTTTTTATGCCAGTTATATTTGAAGCTTACTTTTACATTTCCCGTTTCACATTTCCAGTAAAAGCGTGCACTTGGTTAAATCACTACTATAACAAGGATACCAGTACTCTGAATACATACATTTAACATACATACAAGGTTTTTCAAAATAATATTTGAAAAGTTATTTTATTCAGCCTTGCTAATTCTCGTGTTTTCAATATATAACTTCATTCGTTCAATTTCATTAAATTCAATATATATACATTCGTGGTGTGAAGGGGCCGACAAACAAGCAGACGGTTCACCTGATGGTAAGTGGTCACCGCTGCCTATGGACATTTTGCAACACTAGGGGCATCGCCAATGCGTTGTCTACCCTGAAACATGAAGTTGTTAAGTCTCATGTGCCTGGAATTTCACCGGCTCCCTTACCTATCTAACTGAAACACAGTAATACAAGTGCACTACTGCTTCACGGCGGAAATGGGTAAGGTAGTAGTACTTCCCCGGACAAACTCTGCACTAAGAGCTCTACTACTCAATATATTCAAGTGTGTCTGTCTAAATAATTGAATTATGAGTGCTAAAGATCGGTTTGCAGAATTTAAAATAAAATAGGTGAAATAACGACCCCAAATGGCAAGCCGCAGGTTCTATTCCCATCCTGGACAAACATTTGTGTGCATGAACATGTCTGTTTGTTCTGTGCCTGGGTGTAAATATCTATGTAACTATGTATTTAGAAAAAAAATGTGTTTGTTGCGTGTCAGTTATCAGTTTTACATAGTACAAGCTCTGCTTAGTTAGAGATCAGATAGCCGTGTGTAAGGAATGTCGCAGGTTTTATTTATTTGAAATAGAACTTCCAAAATCTACCCATTAGTAATAATAATAATTTATTGTTCAAAAATAAATGTTGTTAACAAAGGTAGTTCACTTCCCTGTGTCGTGGAGACTAGTCTCTTTCATCTTAAAAATAAAATGTATATACTTAACAAAAAGTAAAATAATAATGTAATGGCATTTATTTTAGATCAAGAATTTAGTCGTAGCTCGTGTCACTTACCACCTTTTCCATGTGTTTTTAATTAAAACAGCGCATTCCATCGGTTGTTGGTTGCACGTACACGATATACACATCTTCTTTGACAAAGACTGAGTCCTACATTTCTCCAAACATCGGTCACAAAGTCATTATTAAAATATTAGTATTATTATGCATGTAAACGTATGACCTTCCCGTGGTCTTAAATAACCACTGTACAATCTGAAACTTTCACATTTAAATAAATAAATAAATATCCTTGGACATTCTTTACACACGGCCATCTTGGTCCTAAACTAAGCAGAGCTTGTACTATGGAAACCAGATAAGTAATATACTACATTTACTACATTTTTTTTCGTATTTAGTACATTTAGTTACATATAGATATTTACACACAGACACAGAACAAACAGACATGTTCATGCACACAAATGTTTGTCCTAGAACCCGCGACCTTAGGTTTGGCAGTCAGAGCGTTAACCACCAAGCCAATTGGCCTGTCAACGTACCTACCTACATATTTATGAAAAATCTGAATTTCATACTTCATCATAAGATTCGATGTCAGAAAATGATGACGTTCTATGGACAAATAATTAAGTAACTTCAATCTGATTATTTAGTCGGTGGTGCTAGCTAAAAGCTAAACTGGACTTGAGTGTCAAATAAAATCAACGAGCGACCACAAAAGCTCTGAGTGCTTTATTCAATTCAGTACATTAATGTAAAGTAAATTGTAACTTTGAGAAAAAAATCGATATTCAAAAGACACTTTTCTGGTTTCGTACTAAAATGGTAATGGAACTCTTCATTACGGTGTGACTTTGTCCAATTGTCAGTCTACTGTAGTTGCTTATTTCAGCCACTATAAATGCTATCGACTTGTAATTTGACGCTGACGTATTACTAGCTTCCCTGAATATATTTATTTAAAAACTATGAAAAAATCTTAATTATTTATTTGTTTAAATATGTTTTATAAAAATAACATTGAGTTATATGTAATACGTACTAGAGAAGCTATTCTATACATAAATACTAGTTTAAAACTAGAAAACACGCTTTATTTAGAAAACTAAACTAAAAAACAGAAAATATTTTTTGATAAATATTAATTAAGAATAATGTAAGAAAAATTAATAAATATATGTTATTAATAGTTTGAATAAGAAAAAACGTTTTATTGTAAAAAAAAGCGTGGGGTACATGGTGTCAAAAGTTATTAATATTTAATTGACAGATATGAGAAGGATTATCATTTCGATAATATCTTGAAAAGCACCCCCGCTTTTAAAATAAAACATTTTTTCTTATTCAAACTATTAATAACTTATGTTTATTAATTTTTTTTACATTATTCATAATTAATATTTATTAAAAATTATTTTCTGTTTTTTAGTTTAGTTTTTTATATAAAGCGTGTTTTCTAGTTTTTTTAAACTATTATTTATTATTCATTTTTTAATAAAAACATTTTGAGTGCCCGAAAGAGTAAGTCTGGAACTGCACGCATGCGTAGTTCGCGCACTAGCTCTATCTCTCTTACTGGCATGCAAAGGATGCGGAAACAAATTAATTAATCTTGGCGAATCTAATTAGGATAATCGGATGCTTTGATCGGATTATTGCATTGTCATCGATCTTTGACAGGTGTACAAAGTTTGAATTAAATCTGATCGTTCAAAGTAGGACAAAATCGAGCTCAAAGGGGTCGGTTACATACATACATACAGGTGAAGCTAATAGAAAGCGTGTAAAAAGACAGCGCACTCAGTTGATGACAGCGGGGCATGCGCGAAGCAAGGGTGTTACGTGTTGAGTTGTAGTGCGCGAGCTCTAACGTGTGATACAAACAATCGAGTTGAGGCCTCTCCTCTAGTACGACACGTTTAGTAAATAAGAAGAATTCACTTGCAAGGCGGTGTGAACTGTCACAAAAAGACTAGCGGCGAAAATTAATATGCAATCCCGATCGATTCCATGGATTGATGAACATGATGTTACGAAGTAAGTATAAGGAAGTTAACTTAAACTTTAAGAGAGGTAATTTTTTTAACAGTACATAATTCAATTTATTTCAAACTTTAAAGATAAAGAGTTACGGTCGAAAATCTAAGGAATACCACGAATTTATGGAGAATGACGAATATTCTCGATTACCTTTTCTTATTCGAAACAAGTGATGTATCAAAATACTACCACTTACTCTCGAAAATTTCTTGTTAGGAATTTTAAGGTCGCAACTGCAAAGGGTAAGTTTCAGACTGTATTTATATTCTTTGAAATAATTTTTGCTCGAATGAAATAATAAGAATTTTTCCGCTTCAGCAAAATTTTACCGACAATGGAAGTAATAAAATAAAAGTTTTTATTTTGCTTCAACTTAAGTTTTTAGGGATCCGTTCTAAAATGCTAAAATGGTACGCTTATGGTTTGTCATCGTCTGTCTGTCAGTGTTTATTTCACCAACTACTAATGTTTTCGCTAACTTATGGCTTAGGATTTTTCTAGAATTCATGTCCAATACCTCATTATTATAGAATTTTGCGAGTCAAAGAAAGAAAAAAGTTCAATAATTCTGACTGTTAGCTTTAAATTAAAACTATTAAGTAGGTGCAACAAAAAAACTTAGTAAATAAAATAGTACTTATTCCTTAATCCGGAGACACAATCGTGTCTCTATTCTCTAACATATGTCAACATAACCTCCTTAAATATTTTGGTCTATAATTTTTTATTATAAATATTAAACAGAACCCTCCCTGTGTAAGATCAACTACTACTTGTCCCGTTTTATTATATTTAAAGGCCATAAAAATTTTTTTGGACCCGAAATCCAGTATTTACTGTAACATTTTAGTTTTCTAAGAGTTCATTTATGTAGTAGTTCTATGTTAAATTTTTGTGTTTATTTTACGCTATATCTTTGCCGATTTTGATGGTTTTATGGTGGTAGATAAAGGCCTCCTCAAAAATGCAGTTGTGATAATTCAAATGCAAGTTAGAATGGATAAATCAATTTAGTTTTTAGTAAGAAGGCATTAATTGCAAGCAAAGTAACAGATAAAGATGTTAATTTTAAAAACACTATACAATTAATCTTAAAATAATTTATCGTAGAATCTTCAAAGAGTACGGACTAAGAGTCTGTAGAAAATGTAAAAAGAAATAAATAAAATACAAAAATAATGGTAGATGGAGATGAGAAAAGAGTGAATTGGCCCCATCTTCACTTACAATTCGGTGAGATTGAGGTCAATCGCAATCTAGCCCTGAATAAAAAAAATGTATGAACTCGATCGACGTGGTACATACACGAGTAACATGATTAGCGCAGGTACGATATACATGTCTTCGTCGAACAAAGGTTCGCAGACGAAGTGTTTGCAAGGGATTTGTCTACTGATCAAAGTCCAGACCAAGCTGTAGACCAATCACGTCAAAGCCAGAGATTTTGATTGAGATCTGTCCAGCTGTACATCTCTTCACAGAAACCGAATACAATACCGGTAAATGATGCACTTTGAGATTCAATATAATAGGGATGTGTCCTGACATATCAAATCAGCAACTCTTTATGAAATGTCAAAACTATTGAATGTATGGAGTTTTGTAAAAAATAGCAAGTTGTGCCGTCATAATTATACAGCATCAAATAACACACTCTTTGTGATTAGATCGGTACTTAAAAATCACATTAATGATTTAATTTTGATCATATTTGGTGCTCTCGTATATTTTTGGATGTTCAATATACTGTAGTGTTTGATCATTTATCTTTAATTCAGGACAGTTCCCAATTGTAGTTTAGTTGACGTCCTTAATTTCGTCATTTACGAGGTACAGTGTCGGAAATGTAGAGATGAAGCGTGGCGGTGATCTTCTTCAAGTAGTGATAAGGCTTTCATAAAGAACTACCCCCTGATATCACTCCTGAGCCACGTTTCGAAGCTCTTTTCGAGGGTCATTATGAATCGTTTCGCATGCAGTTTCGATTGCTTCCAACCTTCCGAACAAACCAGTATATATTAAGTCTCTAGTACCATAGACAATACGCATACGGCCGGTAAGATTATTCAGAAGTTCGAAGAGCATAAGCGTCTATTTAACCTGGCATATATGGTACTGGCTGCAGGACTACAGAGTGATTAATTAATTAAATATTATGAGGGTAGTCTTATTATTGTTGCGAGAATGTATGTAATGTCTGTTCGCAGAATATTGCTACTTACAATCGAGACAAACCTCAGTGGCTTTTAGATTGTAATGATTAAAATTATATTGTAAGATGTTTAAAATGGTAATAAATAAAAAAAATATAGACCACGAGAAAGTAGTCAGTAGTAAAATAGTTTATGCCAAATTACCTATCGTTATTTCAAAATGAGACAATTTTTCCGAAACTCTTGTTTCGTTGTATTCTCTGGATGGCATAACAGACTTGGTATTAGATCGCTGGCTGCATAAACTTACTCATAAAATCACATCAACTAATTTTATTTAAACGAATACAAAACCTGAATAAGAAAATTAAAGATACACCTGTGCAAAGAGCAATTTTCAATTCGTTTTTCTTTAAAAATATTCTTAATTTGTCTTTTTTATTTATGATCAGAGATTTTGGTTACTGAAGCGTTATTTTATTATAAAATTGAACATAATTACTAAGAAAGGACTTGGGAACTTTAGCTAGTTTAAAATATGGAATAACTAACTTTCTTTGTCTCGTATTAATATTATGGATATCCAATTTAGACTCAAACATTCGTGTTTCCACGTAAAAATATATTATGTATGATATTATCTTTTAGCTTCTTCAAAACAGTATCTAATTACTACAGACATATTAGTTTGTATACTTTGTTAAAGAATAAAAATTCTCAATTATTGGATATCTTTCGTAATGTTTTTTAGTTTTTAAGTGAAAAATTTAAAAACATACATAGTAACTTACAATGCGAAAGGGCCTCGACGGCACCCATCAATTCTTTTTACGAAATATAGATGCATACATCCTACTAATATTAGAAATGCGAAAATATGTATGTTTGTTACTCTTTAACGCAAAAACTACCAATCTTGGACAAATTTGAATGAAACATGGCACATTTATAGAAAATGCCCTGGAATCACAATCAATTACATCCCTCGGGACGCGGCTGAAACCGCGGGGGACAGCTAGTATAATACATAGGTACGATCTATTTCAAAAAGACATAAATTGCATCATAAAACCATGTTGGTAGTATTTAAAATGATTAAGGCCGAAAGGTACCTAGTAGGTACATACTATATCAGCTATTTTTGTTTTATTGCAGTAATATCACTTCAATTCCAATAAACTTTTAACCATATATTTAAAATTGTAATATACATACGACAAAAAAGTTTGCGTTCACTTGGAAACCTTAAAATATTTTATGGTTTTAATAAAATATCCAAAAAAGGTTTTAATATTTGTATCTTATTTAAATACGAGTAATCTAAGCTACAAAAAAATATCCTGGGACATTCTTATACACACGGCCATCTGATCCCAAATTAAGTAGCGCTTGTACTATGGAAACCAGATAACTAATATAGTACTTTTTAAAATTTTATTTTTTCTAATACATACAGATTAAGATATTTACACCCAGACATAGAACAAACAGACATGTTCATGCACACAAAATGTTTGACTTGGGTAGGCGACCTACGATTTGGCAGTCAGGGTCGCTAACCACCAAGCCAACTGGCCTGTAAAATCATTATTATTTACCCGAAACTTTTCAGTTTTTTCAAGTGAAAGCAAACTTAATTTTGTTGTGTATCTCACGTCATGTATCATGGTCATGTATCACCGAATATTTCCATTAACAGAATTATTTTGTTTCTAATCAAACAATCACATACTCCAAAAAATTGTATTTCATATAACGTGTGCTTTCTCAGAACAGTGTTAAAAGAAAAAATGTGTGCGGCATTTAAGAGAGAAAATCAAATACGTAATATAAAACCAATTATGTTGATGCGTCTCCTTGTGGGTTATTTTCATGATTATCGTGTTTCCCCAAACATATGTCTTATTTGTAAACTGTATTGCGTATTTCTGCCAATATTAGTAATAGCTTCAAACTTTTTACTAGTCACAATATTTCCACTTTTTGTTAAATTCTTCATGTTTCCAGAATATTTAACTTATATTGTTGTATCCTTTAACATAAGAAACGTTTATTTATTCGAATACTTTCGATTTGAGGCGATTATAGATTGTACGCCGATTTCCAAAACAGTGTTAAAAAGGTTTAATAATGTAATGGCTATGATTATTTTCGCGTTGTTTGCTATAGAAATTGTAAATAGTTATGTATTTTGTTATCTCGTATTTGAAGACTGTGCGAATAATCTATTTATTTTGGTGCAGTGGCACTTTTCTAAGTTGGCAGTACAGTTAGGACATCTACCTTTAGTGCTTGTGATTCTTCTCCTATATTATAGGGTAAAATGTATGCGAATCACTTTAAAAACTGTCGGATTTGATGGGACACCACATAATCGCTTATCTCCAAGAAAATATATGAAGATGTATAAAGGGATTCTGCAGAGTGTTCAAAATACTGATTATCCACTGAAACTTTTGGTATTTTTTTTTTATTTATTTACTGTTATATATTTTATATGTATTAGGTGGAAATTTAACAACTATTTATTGTTTCAGCTATTTTCGTTCTTGGCGTGTTCTATACCAAAACTGATATTTGATTTGTTCATCATCATAGCGCAATTGAAATCATTTGTAAGCTTTCTAAACTTATTTATTATTTCATGTTTTTATTTTACATGTTAGTATTTTGGTACAAATCTTGCAACTGAATTTTAGACCAGTGCCTTTACCATGAGTTTTTAACGTACGTACTCGCTAGCGACGGCGTAAAACATTTCTATGGTAAATGTGTACAGCGCCACTAGTGGTCACCTAAAGAATTAAAATCGATAGTACGAGTCGATAGGTAAAAAACCTATCGAAATATAAACACTAGCGAGTGACGTTTTTGAGCCTTTGCTATATAAATTCGGTGATATGACTCACAAATTTGACAGTTGCTATCGAGAAATACTGTATCGATAGTAGTTTCCTCGCTAGTGACTAAAGTAAATTTCGATGGTAGAGGTACAGCGCCCTAATTTTGTAATTCTCTCAGATACAATATAGAAGTATATTTCATGATAGATTGGTGGTTCGGCGCGCGAGCAGTGTGGCAGTATTACACAATTGCTGCCCCTTATTCAGCTAATACAAACTTCGTCGGCGAGCAGCTACACGGAGGCCTCGGAGAGCTTATCTCTCACGTGATTAGTAGTATTAGCGTAGTTAGCGAAAGAGACAGAGCACGGAGGCCGCGGCGAAACATCCTCGAGTTAGTGTCATTTTCATTACAGAATCGAGCGCCTGCTCATGTCTCCCATCCGATCGAGCTGAAGTTTTTCACACTCAATTATTTTGGCAGTCATGGCACGATTAGCTAAGTGACGTCATACTAATTCTAATATGGTGGACGTGATAAAAATTATTCATAAGCCACTTCCGCGAGATGAAAGTCTTTACCAAACAACATACGTTAGTTTTATTTATTTTATGGCTAACAGCTAGTTTTATTAAACTGAATATTTTATTTTATATTATTATCATCCATTAATACCACTAGCCACCATATTCAGGCACCAAAAGTATAAGAAAAAGTCATTTTTCGAGTAGTAGAGCTCTTAGTGCAGAGTTCGTCCGGGGAAGTACTACCACCTTACCCATTTCCGCCGTGAAGCAGTAGTGCAATTGTTTTACTGTGTTTCGGTTAGAAAGGTAAGGGGGCCGGTGAAATTGCAGGCACATGAGACTTAACAACTTCACGTCTCAGGGTCGACAACGCATTGGCGATGCCCCTAGTGTTGCAAATGTCCATAGGCAGCGGTGACCACTTACCATCAGGTGGACCTTCCGCTTGTATGTCGGCCCACGTGGTATAAAAACAAAAAAATACCATTGTTTTAGCCGCTTATGAGAACGAACATTACAAACACAAGCAAATTGGAATTTTTATAATAAATCTAAATACTAGCTTATACTGCGCGGTAAAATAGAACTAATTAAAAACTGATATTCTCGCTTCCATAAGGTTTCGTGTGTACCAAATTTCAGCAAGATCAGCTCTGTTTTTGAGTCTACAAAAGGCAACAAACAAATATGAAGTATTGTCTTGATTATGGGAAATAACGTTCAACTTTATCAAGCTTCTATTAAAACCGTCTATCTCATTAACGAAACTTAACATGTAATGTAATTTTAACAATATTTCTTCCAGGAACCCGATATGCTAACAGTTTTATGGTTGCTGTCAGAATCTTTGTGTACTTATATATTCTCAATATTTTCGTCGATATTAATAGATCTAGTAGTGGATAATGTGAGGGATATAACTGCACTAATTTTGAAGAAGCGGTTGGCTTGTAAAAGTAAGTTTATTTTTGTTTCCTTATCATATATGCAGTACAACTAGTATCTTAAATTTGCCTTTACAAACATTTAAGGAAAGAATTAAGACTGTTTTAGTACAAAAAACGACAGCGCTTGCTCCAACAGGACACATTTTTATGTACAAAATCTAATTTTGAATAGAGTCATTGCTGAGTTTATTGCCGGCTTTTCTCAGTAAAAGCAACCTTCCGAACCCGTGTTAGAGTCTGATCATTTAAAAGTGCCTATAAACGCCTATTCGAATAAAAATATTTCGTATCAGTAGTCAGTACTACTTATACCCGTCATCCGTTATCATGTCTTCGAATCAAGATCTTGAGCAACAAAAAGCATTGAAAACGCACATAATTTCTTTCCCCATTTTTTTTATATTTTCCGTTTAGTTTCTACAAGGAGCTCAATGCAAAGTTTTATAACACTAGTTATCATCAAACACTCGCGTAAATATAATACAAAAGTAATTACAAGGCACGCGTTTTTTACATGTTTGGAGTGTCTCGATATATTTTCATAATTTGATGATATAACGTATGGCGGTTCTGAGAAATCACTTAATCTTTAACCATGTATGATTAATAAGCTACAAGTACAAGTAAAAAGACTGACAATCGAAAAATATTATATAATTAACTAATAATTATGTTTATTCAAAAACATCAACTTTGCAAGAATTTTCTTGACTTAAAGATTCCGCCCTTCCACAGCCTTCACATGTTTTAACAAGTTGAAAGGTCAAAGTTTATTTAGCCTTTGATGAAGACAAGACCATTATGATCAAGATATATAATATAGTTAATGTTACAACGAAATACAATTAGATTAAACGGAACGAGGCGTAATGCGTGCGTTCTGTTGAGGGCGGTATATGTTTTGGTGTGTAGTGTGCAATGACATATTATTATAAATACACGTCATTCACAATCATCACGGCTCTAAAAAACAGCGTAACTAGATAGCTACTTATAAGTGCGATGAAAAGGATTGAAAAAAAAAATGCCACCTTATGGTGTATCTGTTGCTAGAGAGATGAATGTACATCGGTAGTTACGTTATATATTAGTGATGTATGCGCCACGCGTGCTGTTGCGACAGTGATAGGCAACTAAATAAAGTTAGGCCAACTACCATACTTGTATGTTGCCATTTCTGAGCACGAGTTACGCATCCATAGTTATTAGATCATTGTCAATGGACGTGTCTATGTAAATATTGTCTTACGTCCTGTAAGCTTGATGTCATCATCATCATTATCATGTCAGCTCAGGGTGTCTACTGCTGAGCATTGACCTTCCTACTAATTTCCACCTGGAATGGCCCTCAGCCACCTGTTTGAAATATATTTAAGTAATTTGTTTGAGTTGCTGGCAACAGCTCGCAGTAAGAGCAGATAGGATAGTTGAGTAAAATCAAGAAAATCTATAAAAAATCATTTTTCTGTTTCAGATGAGCGTAAACGATCCGAAATAGAGGAACTCTTTCAATATGTTTGTCAAAACCCCTTCCAGTACTGTCTGTGGCAAGCTGTTCCTTTAAACACACGTGTGTTGCTTTCATTTATATCATTTTGTGTTACAAACGTCATTGCTGTTGTGCAGATTAAGAATTTTAAAAATATTTAAACTTGCTCTCTTGTCAGCTTATTTATTTTACGATGGGGAAATGACCCCCCGCTGAAGGCACAGCGTTGGGTTATGTCCAATTCGCACGGACTAAAACCCCCTCGAGTTCTTTCTCTCGCCATTGAAAGGGCTGCGGAACCAGACGTGTCCTACGAACGCCTGCGAGGCCTTTTCGGTAGATAGCATGATAAATTTAGGACTAATCGGCAGGAATTGTGTAACTCTCGAATTCATGGTTTCATAAAGATTGATGATTCGTCGTCGGCGTACGAACAGTTTGGGACAACAGTCGTAGCGCCCCGTCAATATAGTACAAAATTGACTGCAATATCGATTTCGAGATAATTACACAATTATAGTATTTATGACACAAGAAAATAGATATTCAATTCAAATATCACCTTAACCAGTCGAGTCACTCAGCATATACAAAAACAATATAAAGCACCTACGATTGAATTGTATGTATACATAAATATTGTTGAAAATAAATAATAATTATACTTGTTATTAATATTAATTGAATTTCATTAGAAATAATTTGCACGTGTTTTATATAATAGAAGCTTTATTGTGAATAAATGCCTGTAATTACTTTCATGTTTAATTAATTTATTTATTGATGAACTAAACAGATTACAGATATATTTTCTTCATATTGAGTAAAAACCTATTTTATTCCGAAGTAAAATTCCACAAATCTTATGAATAGGAAAGTTAATTATTGAGACTCATAACATTTAATGATTAAAAGTCAATTAATTATTTTACGTGAAATTTTACTCACAGACCGAAAATATTTAGGAATAACACATGTTTTCAGTACTAGCTGTCACCTGCAATTTCACCCGCGTTTATCGACATCATAATAGCTTTAGGAAAAAAAGGAATAGAACGGATAAAAAGCTTTAAGTAGGTAGTATGTTAAATTGAATCCAAACACAATAAATGTGCAGGAAACTGCATATGTTCGAATCTTTCTTTTAAAATATAGACAGAATAGTAACCAAGTAGGTCAGAATACGAAAAATAATCTAATTATTTATTTCCTTCGTCATTATTCCAGAATTAATTTAGTAAATCTTACTTTATAAGTCGATTAAAATGACAGAATAGTTTCAGAAACTTTACACTTTTATTAAACTCTTACTGTACAGAAATCGGAACGTGATACGAACGAGAATTCTTCGTCACGACTTCCAAGTTTGCTGTTCCGCTCCCAACTATGACCATGGGTGTATAAACATATTTCTCTAGAAGTGTCATTGATATCCTTCGAATATTATAAACGCAAATGTTTGTTACTCTTTCTCACAAAAACTACTTGTTAGATTTGTATGAAATTAGGGAGTCTATATAGTTTATAGCCTGATTTAGCACATGGAATTATTTTTGTACCGGAAAAATGTTACATCCCTCAGAATCACGGGTGAAACCGCGGGGTCAGCTAGTGTGCAATAAAGATTAATTTCATGAGTTTCTTGCCGGTTATTCTCAGCTAAAGAATGACCTTTATAAATACCTTTTTGAATGAATAATTAGCGATTGTATTTTTGAAAGAAATTGCATTATGGTTGCTCTGCGTCTTAAAGAAGACGAAGGATCCCAAACCAAGCAGAGCTTGTACTATGGAAAATCGATAACTGATGTACTATATATACTGCATCTTTTTTCTAAATACATACTAAGATAGACATTAGACTCAGACACAGACATGTTTATGCCCACAAATGGTCGCCCGTCACAGCTAAGCTCATAAAATATCAGTTAGTATATTCAGCAGTCGGACATCTTTGTTGTTTGGCTCTAATTCAATAAAGTTTAGAGCTTCGCCCGGAACCTTTCATTCATTTGTAACATCTGAACGTTAATAGATAATAGTTAGCGTTTGTTATGTATCCTCACAGATTATATACTACTAGCTGTCCCCCGCGGTTTCTTACCGTTTATTCTCTAACTAGCGACCCGCCCCTGCTTCGCTCAGGTGCAATGTAGATACTAATACATATAAACCTTCCTCTTCAATCACTCTATGTATTAAAAAAACCGCATCAAAATCCGTTGCGTAGTTTTCAAGATTTAAGCATACATAGGGATATAGGGACAGAGAAAGCGACTTTGTTTTATACTATGTAGTGATAACAAAACTCTCTAGTAATTTTAAATTTGACCTTCATAAATGTCCTCCACGGGCCTAAACTGAATAAATTGTTTTGAAGCTTGAATTTCCATTGTTCTTTGGGTACGGAATCCAGAAAAAATATATTGCATATATAATATTAATAGTCACACAACATTTCACATAAGTAACTTCTTAATTACTTCTGAGTCACAAAAGTGATGGCAAATAAGACATGTTGTGCTAGGCATTACGCTCTGCAGCGAACATACATCAGTGTTCCAGTAATGCACTTCCTGTGTAAGCTTTGAGAATGGGTTCATTTCACATCTATAACCCACAACTTCCTCGCGATAAAGCTGAGGTCTTATGCTACTAAAGACAATATACCCTGAAAAAAGGTTTCCTAAAAAGCAAAGGTTCCAAAAAGGTTATAGACTTCAAATATAAATAAATATCCTGGGACATTCTTTACATGGCCATCTGATCCCAAAGTAATCAGAGCTTGTACTATGGAAACTAGGACTGTTGATAAAATATCGATATATCGAAATATCGATATTATTATTTCGAAATATCGATATTAATTACTAATATTTTTTTGGACGATATATCGATAGATCGATATTGAAATGTCGACATCGGTGGTCGATATATTTTTAAATACATTTTTTTTTCGTAATTCATTTAATCTACTAAATCATCGTAAACTCAATATACCGTATTTTATTTATGAAAATTAAGTTAGACGACACTCAACAATTTCTGATTTTTTTTTATTAATTATGAAATTAGAACTAAAAAACTATTTTTAAACAAGTCCACGTATAATTTTGAGTTTCGGTACAATACCTGCTGAATTAAAGCAGTATTTAGATCAACCAAATATTTCAAGGTCTTGAAATGCACTGAAATTTTGGATTGATAGTAGGCATTTTACTCCCGTGCTATCAGAAATAGCTGTTAAATATTTGATTTCTTCTGCTACATCTGTAGCATCTGAACGAGTTGCTTCTACAATCAATCTTTTAGTGCCTAAAAGTAGTAGCCAAAAATATCGATATATCGAAATATCGATATTTTTTTTCGATATATCGAACTCCGATATTGATATATTTAAAAATATCAACAGCCCTAATGGAAACCAAATAACTGATATGCTACAAATACTACTATCTTTTCTAAATACTTATATAGATATTTACAACCAGATACAGAACAAACAGACATGTCCATGCACACAAGTGTTTGTCCTGGGTGGGAATCGAACCAGTGACCTGCGACTAAAGATTGGGATTCTCTCCCCTCGTCTGTAATCCCTGAAACTTACAACATGGGGCTCTTCAAGAAAAGTGTGAATAGGCTACTAACGGGAAAGCGAGCTCTATCTTCGGCCTCATCTTCACTTACCATCAGATTAGATTGAGATCAATAGCAATCTCGTCATAAATAAAATAAAAAAGAAAGACTTGGCAGTCAGGGTCGCTAACCACCAAGCCAACTGGTCTCTCAAATATTATATATATGATGATACAACCTAAATGTTATAGTAAATCACAAAATGATATTGTTTTAAATTCCAGGAATCAATTAGGGAAAAAATATCTTCGAATTAGGTTACAGGCTTTCACCCTTACAATAATTTAGGAACACTACAATAGATTATGCTATTATTACACGAATAATCGAATCTATCGATAACTAGTAACCTTTTATTATTGTATCAAACTAGCTGTCCCCCGCGTTTATCGATATCTTATATAGCCTATAGTCATCTACGAAATTCCGCGTCAAATGGTTGCAGTCCCATCCTAATATGTTCAGTAGTTTTGAGGTGACAGTGCGTTAAAGGAACCCTATTTTCCTTGTAGATATAGATATTCGGGCACCGTAACAAGCAGAGTAACAAACTGATAGTAATAGGTGACTGCCTATGGACATTTGTAACACCAAACTTTTCTAAAATAATTGGCTATGATATTTGCTTTTGAAACATTTACTAAAAAATAATACTACGTCATCACTGACCATAGTGAAATTAAAACAATATTATTGAAAGGAAGACAATGTACTTCTTAGTTTTCAGCTAATTTGTATTTATATTTGATCTTGTGACTTGGCGTTTTCTTTTAAATGTTCGTGTTAATCCGATTAATGTTTTTAGGGAAAGAGACATTGGAATCGTTCGCCAGAAAATTGGAAAATACTAGTTAAATAACAGTGGAGAAAGTCCTTTTTTCTATGAGATTTTTATATGGGTTTAAGGCTCACGATTCCATGACGCATTGCAACGCATGTTTTCTCATATAATACTAGCTGACCCGACAGACGTTGTCCTGCATTAACAATGAATATTCAATTCGAATCTTCCGATTGAATCAACTATTGTGCATTGAGAAATTATAAATTACTTATTTTACTAGTATAATTCGGACCCATGCCTCTGTTTTAAACGATATTGTCAAACCACTGCTATTTATGTCAAACACCATAAGGTTACATAAAAACAGTTTATGCTGTCAAAAGCGGTAAGGTTACATTAGAAAAGTTAACATGGTCGTTATGTTTTCTTAAATTTTCTAATTTTCCGCGCAACTTTCTTAATCTTTTCTTTCATAAGAACCTTCTCCTGACAATAACAAACAAAACAAAAAAAAAATTGCGTAATCGGTCCAGCCGTCCATGCGTGATGCCGTGACCAAGGGAAATAGGGATTCATTCAATTCATATCATTCAGGCCTAAACTGAATAAATGGTTCTGAATTTTGAATTTTTTTTTGAATTTATATATATATATAGATTTCAAAAGTCTCACAAGTATGTAGGTATTAATAAAAAAATCCTAGCATCTACCATAAAACAGGAACTTTCATATTTGTCCGTATTATTCGAGTGTACGTTCGGTAAATATATTTTGTTCCCGACGATATTGAATTTATAGCCTTCATTCTAGAGATTCCATGAGATTGACTCGAATCAATCTTAGAGGAATATAAGTTATTGAAGCAAAAATCTACTTTGGGCTTATGTCTGTAAGGTTCTATATATTTCTATAGATATACTACTATGTGATACATAGGACGGCCTCTTTTAAGCACTTGTCTTTTTGGTAAGTATGTAGGTCTTTGATAAAGATAGGATCGGAAATATTTATTACACTGCTAGCTTTCCTCCGCGGTTTCAACTGATTATTATTATGTCCGGGGTAAAAAGCGGTTTCAGGAATTCCAGACTATAATCTTTCTCTGTGCCAAATTCTATCCAAATCCGTTTAGCCGTTCTGGCGTGATTGAGTAACAAACATCCACCTAAACTTCCGCATTTATAATAATAAGTAAAATGTTTTTTTTATACCACTTAGGCTGACAAACAAGCAGACGGTCCACCTGATGGTAAGTGGTCACCGCCACCTATGGACATTTGCAACACCAGGCATCGACAATGCGTTATCGACCCTGAGACGCGAAGTTGTTAAGTCTCATGTGCCTGTAATTTCATCAGCACCTTACCTTTCTAACCGACAGTAATACAAGTGCACTACTGCTTAACGGCAGAAATGGGTAAGGTGGTAGTACTTCCACGGAGGAACTCTGCACTATGAGCTCTACTACTCAAAAAATTCAAAAATTCAAAATTCAAAACCATTTATTCAGTTTAGGCCCTCAGAAGGCACTTATGAAGGTCAAATTTAAAGTTACTGAAGCTACTACCGGTTCGGAAGTCATCCTTCAACTGAGAAGAACCGGCAAGAAACTCAGCAAGGTTACATTCTTTTTTATTTTATTAAATTCTTTTTATCTATTCTGACTTTTTGGCTATTTCATAACATCAATTTTACATATTTTTATATTTAACAATTACAAAATACTTAATAAAGCTAACATTCAAAAACAAAAAACAAAAAAAAAAAAACAAAAAAAAAGAAATAACAAGACTACAAAATAGAAAATGACAATAATTACTTACAACTTAAACAAGAAAATTAGAGGTGCACTGTGCAGAGAGCAGCTATTTCCATACATTTTTATCTTCAATATAATGAACCACCTTGTAATACGCTTTTTCTTTCAAAACTTTCCTAATATAATTTTTAAATTTATGATCAGACATTTTGGTTACTGAAAGCGGTATCTTATTATAAAATCGAACACAATTACCAAGAAATGACTTGTTTACTTTAGTTAGTCTAAAATATGGAACAACTAACTTCTCCCTTTGTCTTGTATTAATATTATGGATATCCAATTTTGACTCAAACATTCCTATGTTTCTACGTATAAACATTATATTTTCATAAATATATAATGAAGGCAATGTCATTATATTTATTTCCCTAAATAAATCTCTTAATGATTCACGAGGACCCATACCGTAAATTGCACGAATTGCTCTTTTTTGTATAATAAATATTGATTCTATATCCGCTGCTGCTCCCCAAAATAAAATACCATAGGACAAGAGGCTATGAAAATATGCAAAATAAACTAATTTGGCTGTCTCAACATTCGTCAATTGTTTAATTTTCCTAACAGCAAATGCAGCCGAACTTAACTTAGCAGCTAGAGTATCAACCTGAGGTCCCCACTGCAATTTATTGTCTAATGTAAGACCCAAAAATACCGTTTTATTAACAAGATCAATATGGCTCCCATCTATTATTATTTGGCTATCTACTTGTGCTACATTCGGTAAAGAAAACCTTAAGCATTTAGTTTTCTTTGAATTTAGTAATAGATTATTTGTAGCAAACCACCCACAGACAATTGACATAGTATGATTAACTTTAGTTAGATATTTGTCTTTTCTATCAACTTTAAAAATTAATGATGTATCATCAGCAATCAAGACAATATCTGTGAGATCATTTACAACATATGGCAAGTCATTTATATAGACTAAAAACAAAAATGGACCTAAAATTGAACCCTGGGGTACCCCCATTTCGACTAAAGAGCCCTTGGATGTTGTGCCAGTAATCCCTACCTTTTGTTGACGATTTGATAAATAAGATAAAACAAGATCATGAGCAGTTCCACGAATTCCGTAGTAGTCAAGTTTTAGAAGTAGCGTACGGTGGTCAACGCAATCGAAAGCCTTGGATAGATCACAAAAAATGCCAATCGCATCCTGAGAATCCTCCCATGCGCCATAAATGTGTCTCAGAAATGCTGCTGCCGCATCGGATGTAGATCTTCCCTTCGTGAAACCGAACTGATGACCATGCAATATCTTATGCTTAGTAAAGTGACCTAACATTTGATTAAGCAGCAGTTTTTCAAAAATTTTACTAAGTGCTGGCAGAACGGAAACTGGTCTGTAATCAGAAGGATTCTCCTTACAACCGGACTTAAAAATAGGTACTATTTTACTGTATTTCATCAAATCAGGAAAACAACCCTGATCAATACATTCATTAAAAATATTTGACAAAACCGGTGCAATCACTGTTATTATTGATTTTACGATTGTTACTGATAAGCCCCATAAATCTTCAGTACTTTTCATATTGAGCGAATTAAAAGTATTTAAGATATCGCTAACATTAATATGCTCAAATTTAAAACTAGGAATTATATTATGAATATGCTGTTTGAGTAAAGATTCCGCTACTATAGGACATGATTTAAGGCTTTTAGTAGTTTTACCAGGTATACTCGTGAAGAAGTTTTCGAAAGCACAGGCTATATCTAAATTATTCGTTAAAATTTTATCATTAATTTTAAGAGTTACCTGTTCATTATTATTTCTAATTTTACCAGTTTCCGTACTACTCTCGATCTATTGGTGATTCCAATAGATCAACCTTTACCTAGCGCATTTTATCAAAGTATTTTCTCATCGGTTGCGTTTGACGGATGTAAATACTGATAGAGACCGTACAGGCTGCCTCTATCAGTATTTAGTATATGGAAAGAAACGTCATCATTCCTTCTAAATTACAAAAATATTTTAACTAACAATGTTGATGTCAGTTTCATTTAGGTTAGGTGGTAAAGATAGGTATTCCGATGAATTTATTTAATTATATTATTATATATTATCCCTTCTAATATTATAAATGTGAATGTAAGTTTTTTTGTTACGCCTTCACGCGAAAACTACTTAAGCGATTATCATGCCACTGTGTACACATATTTTGGGAGGTATTAGAAGTAACATAGGATACTTTTTGTGTCGGCAAATGTTACATCTCTCGGGAACCCGGGTGAAACCGCGGGGGACAGCTAGTATAAAATATATGCAAACACCAACAGTAATTTGGAGAGAAACAAAGGAGTTTCAGATAACTTTTGATATATTTATTTATGAATGTTTTCTTGGCTATGATAGCAATATCAATTTATCACTGTGTGCTCTAAACCCGTTTTTCTTAGTGTAACGAATAAATATAAAGAACTACTTACTCTAATACTGCCTCAGTAGTCAAGTGGTATTATTCTCAGGTAGAGCCCCGTACCGTATCTCAGTAAATGCAACCTTCAGAACCGGTGTTAGAGTCTGACCATTCATAAGTGCCTGTGAAGGCCTATTTGAATAAATATTTCATTTCATTACCCAAATTCCGTAACTCTATCGGATTGAATTTAGCCGATTTCATAATAAATTGTCATTGGTCAATGTAATACGAAATTGACTGCAATGATTCCGAGAGCATTTGACAATCGCCCTGCAATTCCCGATTAGGCCATGGTAATAATCTTTTCTTTGTTTAGAAATTATTAAGACCCTGTGATGTCCGAGATTTGAAATTTGCGTTTGAACTTGAAATATCTTCGGTGGAATTATGGATCCAATAACTATGACCTCTGTCTATTCTTAATGGGCATGAAAATAAAAAATAAAAAAATAAATATCCTGGGACATTCTTTACACACGTCCATCTGGTCCCAAACTAAGCAGAGCTTGTACTATGAAAATCAGATAACTGATATACTACATACACTACTTTTTTACACAGACATAGAACAAAGAGACATGCTTATGTGCACAAATGTTTGTCCTGGGTGGGAATTGAATCCACGATTTGCGGCCTGGCAGTCAGGGTCTCTAACCACGAGGCCAACTGGCCGCAATAATTATATTTTATAAAAAAGTAACGTTAATTTCCTCAAGCCACAAGCACGTACTTCCTTTTCCTTTTGCAACTTTAAAAGACTTAAGCATAAACAGTCCCCTTTCTATTTCTATCCTTCTTTTACAGTCCTAAGTGTTATAGTACTCTGTCACTCCTAACTAGCGCAAAGTTCTTGGAAGAACTAACAAGTCCCATACGCCGTCCGGTGCAGTTTATGTTTGTGATAATGAATTAACTTCTGTTTATTTGACTAAGTTTATGAGTTGTGAAAACAGGAAATATCTACCTATCTATATTAATACGTGAAGCGAAAACTTTGTACCCCTTCTTAGAAAAATTGCGCGTACGGATAAACGTGAAATCTGACACGGTTAAAGTTTACATGGAGGAGGTTAATATTTATTATATGCAATGCATTAGACATACATTATATTAATTAAAAGTACCTGGATGGCCGAGCTTTGCTCGAGATTTCTTTACTAACGTGTATTCTACCGTATTCTCTTGTTTAAAGCACTGTCATATATACCTAGATACAAATTAGATGCGATAATAAAGGGCTCCCAATAACAGTATTTTTATTACATAAGATGTAACTTGAAAACCTTACCTTCTAATGACGTTGTAGCAGTTTTCATTGCCTAAAAACACGGATAAAACGACATTTTCTGAAAATGGATCCTAGCTAGATTTGAGATCCTAATTATATACAAGAATTGCTCGCTTAAAGGTATTAGATAGATAGATAGATTAGATAAACATTACACACACTGCCATGCGTTTGACACACACTCAACTTAAAATATCAAACACAGAATGACTTATTTGTACACGCTCGCATCTGACATAATAGAAGAAAATTGAATGCAAATGATTATAGAGGTACACAATATACTCTAACAAAAAACCCTCAATGAAGTTCAAACTTAGAACATAAAGGGTTACGGTCGAATTTCGATCGCTAGGAGACCACTAGTTAATTTAATACGAGGGGATAAGCGGCGAGTGTTACTACGCTAAAAAATAAATCTTGTTTATTTGTTTGAAAAAAGGGAAATTTTGTTTATTAGAAATAAATAAAAATCTCAATTATAGCTGATAAACAATATTTTGAGCTTTTTTCGGAAAGTTTCGGCATTCCATACTTTTTTTTACAGCTAGTGCAATTTCATTTTGCGATCGAATCTCAACGAGTATCAAATTCAGCAGGAATATTTTTTTTCTAAAACCATCTTCGCATCATTGCCTTTCTAATGAAACCTGTATGGGGCACATCGGTTGGATGGTTTAAGTCTATAACGGCCATAGGTAGAAACCTTTTTGGTGTTTTTATATACATAGATTGCGACAGTCTAATTACACTGTGTAAGCTTAAAATTTGTGACTAAGTGCAGACAGAAATGTATGAATCTCTCATTTAAATACTACATCATAAAAGAGTTTTATCTCTTTCATGAAGTTTTATTTATCATTGTAAACATTTGCATGAAAACACCTTTACACAAACAGCAAAACTTTCGCTTTGAAACTATATGAACCTTTTTGAAATAAAAATGTCATTTTGAAAGTAATTTTCAAAGTACAAATTAGTAAAGCCCGTGATATTATCTATTTTTATCGCCTTAATGAAAATATTCCACATCAAAGTTTATTTACCCTCATAAATTAGATTTATAAGGACAAAATTATCCAATGGAGTTATTATACGAGTATAGCGAAGGTAGCGACATCTGGACGCGGCTTAATAATGTAAGACCTCTCAGAACATGACATCCAGAATCTAATATAGTAAAGACATTTCTTAGATTATATTCATTCGTAATTGAGTGGTTATTTTGTCTCTTTCTTTGCGAAGACCGGTTTTATTATTCTGAAAAATAAAATCTGCCAATGCATTCAATTTCGATTCGACAGACTTTCGATTGATAACTGTCACACTATAGTAAAACAGAGTAGCATCTTTAGGACTAGATACACTAGTTGCACTCCAGGAGTGCCGGCAGAAGTGAAAACTTGAACATTAACGTTGTGCATTTTTACCGTCTTACGAATTTTTGATCAGGTCACGTATCCTGACGCGAGTTTAACATTTTATGCCCATCCCAAGAAAAGCTAAAGAAGTTCTCAATTCGATAAATATCCTGGGACATTCATTATACACGGCTATCTGATCCCAAACTAAGCAGAGCTTGTGCTATGGAAACTAGATAACTGATATATTACATATACTACTATTTATTTTTTTAAGTACATACTTATATAGATATTTGACACCCAGACACTGAACAAACAGATATGTTCTTGCACACAAATATTTGTCCTGGGTGGGAGGGAATCCGCGACCTGCGATTTGGCAGTCAGGGTCGCTAACCACCAAGCCAACTGGCTTATATTTTTACTTTTAACAGACCAGATGTTCAACTGATTGTAAGTGCCAATGCATTGTCGACTCTGAGACTTGAAGTTGCAAAATCTCATGGGCCTGTAATTTCACCGACCTCCTTACTTTTCTAACCGAAACACAGTAATACAAGTGAACTATATCTTCACAGCTTCACAGTCAAAGTGTAAATCAATTCAAATATTTTGGACAGAAGATATTCTTCGCAATAGCCTATAACCATTTATGAAAAAATCTGCGTCGAATGGTCGCAGTCCCATCCAAAATGGTAACCTTATGTGGAGACTTCATTATTTATCTGAATTTAAAATTTGACTCAAATGAAAAAACATATTGGTTAAAAAACTAACTATTCAAATCTATAGGTAAACTATGTTTAATAATTTATCGGAATAAGACTTATTGTTGCTTGCCATTATGCCTACGTCACGTCATCTTTATAAATAAAACGATTTAAGAAAATGGATGACAAAGAAAAGACAATTCTTAGTACCTTGGAACAGTGTCGACATTACAGTGTTCAACAACCGGTTTTAAAACTCTGCGCAGGAGTAAGTAGCGGAATGCCTGGCGCATGCGTATGATGTCATAATCCATGAAATGAACCAAACTTTGGCCGAGAGACGACAAGACTCGTTAGCTCAGTAGGTTAGAGCGCCGATATAAACTTAGCTTGAACATCGGAGGGCGGAGGTTCAAATCCTTCACGGGTCATTTAAAAACAACTTTTTTTTGCGTCATCATATTACAGGCACATGAGACTTAACAACTTTGCGTCTATGGTTCTTTATTTAAGAGGGAAAAATCTTAATTATTTAAAAGACATTCACTATTTTTGTCGTACTGGAGTATCTCAGGAAGCTTCTATCTCTCTCTCTGGTTACTCCTGCTTCTGCTCTAACAGTCGGAGTCATCTGGCTCAAACTTGGTATGGAGTTTACTTTCTTCTTTTTCACATTCCCCGTTGTAAGTAAATAATCCAATCCTATATATTATATAGCAGCGCCCCACAGTTTCACCCGCATAGTTCCTGTTTCCGTGAGAATACGGGTATAATTATTAGCCTATGTTACTTGGTAATGATGTAGCTTTGTAATGGTGATAGAATTTTGAAAATCGGTCAAGTAGTTTTTGAGTTAAATCGTACCAAACAACAAATTCAAATCATTCCTTTTTATAATATTAGTTCAGATATATGATCCTATTTCATAAATGCGAAATAGTTTGGAAAGGTGGCAGATAGATAGATATTTGTGACTCATTCACCCAAAACTTACCAAACGGATTTGGATGAAACATGGCACATAGATAGTATATAGCCTGCTCTAACACATTCCTCGGATGGGCGTGAGTGTACAAAATAATAGTTTATTATTTTGTCCCCCGTGGTTTTACCGCGTTCCCAAAGGATGTCACATTTTCCCCTGATAAAGAGTTTATATGTTACTTCAGAATATGCCCTATCTATTAGGAGAAATACTTCTACCTTTCCTGAGAAAAAGAGTCCAGACAGAGGACCAAAATGATCCTATAAGGGTTCCGTTTTGGCCAATTGAGTTAGGGAACCCTTCGAGTAGTAGAGCTCTTAGTGCAGAGTTCGTCCGGGGAAATACTACCACCATACCCATTTCTGCCGTGAAGCAGTAGTGCATTTGTATTACTGTGTTTCGGTTAGAAAGGTAAGGGGGCCAGTGAAATTACAGGCACATGAGACTGAACAACTTCACGTCTCAGGGTCGACAACACATTGGTGATGCCCCTAGTGTTGCAAATGTCCATAGGCTGCGGTGACTACTTACCATCAGGTGGGCCGTCTGCTTGTATGTCAGCCCATGTGGTATAAAAAAACACACACACAAAAACACAATTTAATACATAATTAAGATGAGATTAGTAAGACTGACGATGACCTGTGCAGTTTCAACCGGATTCGCAGGTACGAAAGTTTATTATCTCAAGGATTCAAGGAGTAACTTAGCGTAACTCTGGTACTATCAGAATTAATTCAGTTCTCTAGTGCAGAATCTAGAAACACAGCCAGACGTATTTAATTTCGCTTTTATTTAAAAGTAAATATCGATTATCTAATATATAAAATTCTCGTGTCACAGTGTTAGATGCCGTATTCCTCCTGAAACGGCTTGACCGATTCTCATGAAATTTTGTGTGCATATTAGGTAGGTCTGAGAATAGGCTAACGTCAATTTTTTATCCCCCTAAATGTAAAGGGTAGTCTACACAAATTTTTATTTTTCTATAAATTTTTATTTTTTAATTTTTGACGGCAAGGACGAAGATGTAAGAGTAAATTTATTTGCCACGTAACTACGGAACTGAAAATATTTGTTTCTTTTGTTACTACTAAGGTGGCAAACAAGTTGACAGCCGTTCTGATGGTAAACGGTCGCAGCCATGTTTTATTTAAATAATCACAAAAATGATATAATCTCATATTATTATTTATAATAAGGCACTTCGTTTCTATCTGGTGTCCCACGACACCATTTTTTTTTTGTTTTATTTGTGTATCGATCGTAGCAGTGACTGTTATACGTATTATTTTTATTTTTTTTTCTCATGTAAATAAACACGCGTAGTGAGCGTAGTGAGAGTACTTAACATTTCTTAGAAATAGTTTAAATCAAAACGAAGACGTGTAACGTGTTTAATAAATATACCTGTTTTATTATTGTGCAAGGTAAGTCAAATAATGAGCAAACGAATACAATATTAAGTTACTCTTTTTTACCAATACACTGATAAGAGGATTTATTAACTATTAATAACTTAATTTATTTGAAGACAATCCCTATCCCTACTATCTAATATTTAAAATTCGCATGTCGCGGTGTTTGTCAACAAACTCCTCCGAAACGGCTGAACCGATTTGTATGAAATTATGTGTGCATATCGGGTAGGTCTGAGAATCGGGCAACATCTACTTTTCATAACCTTAAATGATAAGGGAGACCCACCCCTAAATATTTATTTTTATTTTCTTGACAACATATTTTATTATGATTTATCATTGACAAATACATACTTCAACTTCAAATTTTCACCCTTCTACGATCAACCTCTGTTTTTTAATCGCGATTTTTATATTACTCTGTTCCATCCACAGATTCGCAATAGGGTTGCTAGATGGCAATCGAATATAATAATTGTAGTATGATAAATTTTCATGTATAGTTTATAATAAAGTAAATGTGGAAAAACAACGTTTGCCGGGTAAGCTAGTATACTTCTAATATTATAAATGCGATTTATTAATATTTTACAAACCCCACTCGGGTCCACCCGAGGAATGTTAATTTTCCCGGCATAAAAAGTATCCCATCTCAGACATCATCAAATATCATCAAATATCCGTCTATTATTTATTTAGTTGAATCAACGTTGTCAATTTGTATTACATTGAGGGTGATACGAGCGCTGTCCCACGTTGCTCGCGTGGCGTACCATCAATCTATCATGAAGTAGGCTTTCAAATTGAATCCGAAAAGTTCAATTGCGGTGCGGGTTATTGTTATTATAGTTGCTTCAGAAACTTTAAATTTGGCCTTCATAAGTGCCTTCCGCGGGCCTAAACTGAACAAATGGTTTTGAATTTTGTTTTTTTTTTAAATATATTATTTCGAAAAGGGTAATGTAAATTACAATTGTCAATTACGATACTGTGAACAAAGCTAAATGTTAGGATGGGAAGTGGTTCACAAACGCTGCTGTCAATAGTTATTTTGAACATGATATGTAAAATCAAAGCCAATCTAAGCCAGCCAAACTAATAATAGAAAGTACCCCGCCTACCGTGTTTTGTATTGTATTGTAAGTAACTAAGTTTCCCAAATAATTCGGTGACATAGCTTTAGACAGCCGTCTGTATCAATGGCGCGCGGTCGAGATTCCTCACGCCCGCTCTTACCCTGCCAGTTTGAAAAGGGTCAGGCATCGAGACAATTCCGAAATTAATCGACTACGTACTTCCACGACGCTTTATAGATAATGTCTTCTAAATTAATCGGGATAATAGACTCATATTGACAGAATTCTTAAGTGAGATCGAGTGTTCTTGATCTTATTCCAAAGGTGGTGCGGTACTACTAAGGTTTTGATTAAAGTATTAACTAGCTGTCCCTCGCGGCTTCACCCGCGTTCCCGAGGCATGCTACACTTTTCCGGGCTTAAAAGTAGCCTATATGTTATTCTACGACCTGGGGCTCACTTTTGTAAGGAAAATGACACTAACTAGAAGACAAAGGGAGAAGTTAGTTGTTCCATACTTTAGACTAACTAAAGTTAACAAGTCATTTATTGGTAATTGTGTTCGATTTTATAATAAAATACCGCTTTCAATAACCAAAATGTCTGAAATTATATTAGGAAAGTTTTGAAGGAAAAAGCGTATTACAAGGTAGTTCATTATATTGAAGACAAAAATGTATGGAAATAGCTGCACTCTGCACAGTGCACCTCTAAATCTCTTGTTTAAGTTGTAAGTACCTTATTATTGTCATTTTCTATTTTATAGTCTTGTCATATTTTTTTTTGTTTTGTTTTTTAATGTTACCTATAATAAGTATTTTGTTAATGTTAAATATAAAATTATGTAAAATTGAAATTATAAAATAGCCAAAAAGTCAGAATAGATAAAAATTTATATAACAAATAAAAAAGAATGTAACCTTACTGAGTTTCTTGCCGGTTCTTCTCAGTTGAAGGCTGACTTCCGAACCGGTTGTAGCTTCAGTAACTTTAAATTTGACCTTCATAAGTGCCCTCCGAAGGCCTAAACTGAATAAATGGTTTTGAATTTTGATGTGTTGGTCGCGGCCTCTATTCTCTGTATCTGTCGCTTACTACGCTAATACTACTAATCACGTGAGACGTAAGCTCTCCGAGGCCTCCGTGAAGCGGCTCGCCGGCGAAGTTTGTATTAGCTGAATAAGAGGGCTGTTCTATCTATGTGCCAACTTTCATCCAAATCCGGCCGGTAGTTTTTGCGTGAAAGAATGACAAACATCAACACATACAAACTTTCGCATTTATAATATTAGTAAGATAAATCAGCATTCTATGTTTCATTTATAGTCGAAAAAACGTTGCCTAACCTGAAAATTTAACTCCTGGTTTATATCCAAGAATTAGGTACTCAATCACTGAAACGATAAAAACAATACCTACATAATAATAAATATCCTGAGACATTCTTTACACACGGGCATCTGATGAACATAGGATACTTTTTATCCCAGAAAATATTACATCCTTCGGAAACGCGGGTGAAACCGCGGGAGACAGCAAGTAATACATAAATACAATATATATTTTGTGATAACTTGAACCAAAGTTTTGTCAGGTATTTAGTATTGCGCGATATTTCCTCACGTGGTAAAGAGTAAATGAGTTTTAAAGAATTATAGCAGCTAAGAAGTAGGAATACCTAATCACTACAAACTTAAGTTAGTCATGCTCGCTTTAATGCCTTTGCTTGCGGCGGCGTCGTGTGGCGGGTCGCTCACTTCCCTACAATATGGCGAGGAGGGCGATGGCTGCCACATGCGTCATACTTCAGGTGCTGCTTGTGGGGGCTGGTCAGGTTAAGTTTGTTTGTATTTTTTTTTTAATTAGATATTCATAATTGTAAGGGTCTTGTGGACGTTAAAAGAAAAGCGGACTGTATTAAAATAGGGTGGTTTTATTGCCAGCCATAAATATCAAAAATAGTGCGTCGCTGACGGGTTCCGATAACGCAAGTGATGCGCTGGCGGCTGACGCGGCGTCGCCGGGCCCCCGGCGCTGGTGGGGGTACGCGCAATGGTAGACGGAGTGGTGTCCCCCGCCCGCGCGTCTCCTCCCGTGCGTAAATCGTTAAGATAATTCTTAACATGCTCCCCGGGTTGAAGTTTGCAGGAAGAACTTTAAAATTCTGGAAGAGGACAGATATTATTATATGCCCTCCGAACAGTGCCTCTCTTCGTCTTTATTTCGGCAACTCTAGCTACGCCATCACCGCCAGGGTACAGGTTGATGACTCGTCCCAAAGACCAGAGAAGAGGAGGGAGAGCTCTATCCTTAATCAGGACAAGAGAGCCCATTTTAAGTTCCCTGTTGGAAGACTGCCACTTCAATTTCTGTTGCAGCAGGTTGACATATTCTAAAGAGAAGCGATTCCAGAAGTGCTGCTTGATGAGTTCGATTCTCTTGAAGCGTTCCAGGCGACTGATGTTTACGTCGTCTGCCATCTGTGGATGAGGTGTGGACAATAGTGGTCGTCCAATTAGAAAGTGAGCTGGAGTGAGAGCAGAGAAGTCGAGAGGATCAGAGGAAAGTTGAGTTATAGGACGGGAGTTCAAAACAGCCTCTATTTGAGTGAGACATGTAGCCATTTCCTCGTATGTGAAATTAATTGATTGTAATAATCTTTTGAGGTGATATTTTGTGGAACGAACGGCGGCTTCTGCCAAGCCGTTGAAGTGAGGGGTGTAAGCCGGTACAAATTTAAATTCGATGCCTTCTTGAGCCATGTGACTCTCAAGATCAGAATGAATAAGGTATTTTGCTAGCTCATTGAAGGCCCCAACAAAATTAGTACCATTATCCGAAGTGATGCTCTGGGGTTTCCCACGACGGGATACAAAACGATTTAATGCTGCTATGTAAGCTTCACTAGACAGAGCCGTAACGAGTTCGAGATGGCAGGCTTTTACAGAATTGCAAATAAAAATTGCCAAAAAGGATTTAATTACCTTGCAACCTCGGCCTTTTCGGTCTGCTATCATCACTGGCCCAGCGTAATCAACACTGCAATGTAAAAATGGGAACTCTAGATTAGTTCGAGACATAGGTAGTTGCCCCATAATGGGCTGAACAGTCTCAGCTTTGTACCTACAACACCGGACTCATTTGCTAACAATATTTTTTGATAAACTTCTGCCTCCTAAGGGCCAGTACGTTTGCCTTATATTAGATAAGAGAAGTTGAGGTCCAGCATGTAAATATTTTAAATGAAAATGTTCAAAAATTATTCTAGTTAAATGATGTTTGCTACAAAGTAAAATTGGGTGCTTAGAATTATAACTGTAGGGAGCATTATTAAGTCTACCACCAACACGAATAATACTATGAGGGTCTAAGAAAGGGGATAGAGAAATAAGTCTATTCTTTTTTGGAAGAGGTTTGTTACCTTTAAGAATAGCATACTCGTCAGGAAACATTTCTAGCTGAGCTTTATGAATGATTAAATTTAATGAATTTTGAAGCTCAAAAACCGAAACATATCCCTTTAATTTATTGGTCTTGTTTTTACAATTATGAATAAACCTTTGTAAATATGCTATTGATTTTTGTAAAACAGAGAATTTTGATAGTTTGTTAATTAAGCCATTAATCAAATCAACTTTGGTATCATTGTTAAGTGCTACAGTAACACAAGAAACTAACTCGGGTAGATCGTGCTTCACGAATTGATTTGGTTTTTTCGGCCAATCTAGTTCATCTTTTAATAAAAAAGTGGGACCTACCCACCACAAAGATGAACTGCTGATTAGGTCAGCCTTCAGCCCACGAGAAACAAGATCCGCCGGATTTTGCTTCGACGGTACGTAGCTCCACGCGTGACCCTCCGTGCTTTCCTGAATTTCATGAACACGGTTCCGTACGAAATTTTTAAGTAGACTAGGTGGAGTGGTAAGCCACCCTAGGACAATTGTGGAGTCACACCAGAATCTACAGGTAGTGATACGAAGAGTTAAAGAGGTCAATACTTTAGTACACAGCCTTGCAGCTAACATAGCTCCGCAAAGCTCTAGACGCGGTATGGTCGTTGGCTTTATCGGCGCTACCCTGGATTTGGAGGTTAAAAGGTGTACCGTGACTGACCCACATTTTTTTATAGAACGAATGTACACACACGCGCCGTACGCACGCTCTGAAGCGTCTGAGAAAACATGAATTTCATGAGTGATACAGTTATCACTAAGAACCCAACGTGGAATTTTCAAAAGGTTAAGAAGTGGTAAGGTACTTGCAAAAGAAAACCACAGGTCCCTAATCTCCGATGAGACATCTTCATCCCATGAACATTTATCAATCCACAGCTTTGCATAATTATCTTAGCTTCGACAACGCACGGGCCTACGATGCCGAGTGGGTCAAAGATCTGACTAATAACGGAAAGTATGTGGCGTTTTGTTACCTTTTTATTAAGTTCAATATTAATTGAAAAAGACAGAATATCTAGATTGCAAATCCAGTTTAGACCTAAAGTTTTAGAACTGACTTGGGTATTGCTGTCTGAAATGTCTAAGATGTCTGATGTTGAGGTGGAGGGGGCAATTTCATCTAAAATAGTTGTGCAATTTGATCGAAATTTACGTAAATTAAATTGAGCTGATTTTAAAATAGAAATAACTCCCTTGCATGTTTTTATAGCGTCATGTTGAGTCGACGCACCTCCTAAATAATCGTCGACATAAAAGTCTCTTTCAATAGACGTTTTTACGTCATTGTCAGAAGCACTAGATGCTAAACTAACCAAGCACTTGGTTGCTAGATATGGTGCTGATGCTGTGCCATATGTCAGCGTATTGAGTGTATAAGTTCTTAAGCGCTCTTTAGTATTCGAGCGAAAAATTATTTGTTGAAGAGAGCGTTGTGAAGGATTAAGTTCAATGGCTCTATACATTTTCTCGATATCACCAGTAATGACATACTTATGCTGCCGAAAGCGTAATAAAATGGAAAAAAGATCTTCTTGAACAGTTGGTCCAACCATCTGAATGTCATTAAGTGACAATCCTGAAGAAGTGACGGCTGAAGCGTCGAAGACTGTACGAAGCTTTGTTGTAAGACTCGACTCACGGATGACGCCGTGATGAGGTAAAAAATAATTTGTTTGTTCATGACAGCTAACTGAAGACTCCCTATTTTCACTCATGTGACCGAGGCGTTCATATTCGCGGATGAACTCCATGTACTTATCCTTAAAGGAAGGATCGCGAAGAAATTTCCGCTCCAAGGATAAAAAGCGACACTTTGCCTTCTGAAAAGAGTCACCTAAGACTGAAGAATCTTGTTTCAGTGGCATGGTGACGACAAAGCGACCATCATCTTTGCGTTTGGTGCTTACTAAAAAGCTTTGTTCGCAAGCACGTTCTTCGGGGGATAGGGAGTGTTTGGCCGAAACAGTATCAAGTTCCCAGAATCGGGATAAATCTGGATTGGCTTCCTCGTTTAAAAAATGACAAACGCGGGAAGAAGAGTGTGACTTAAGACGGGGAACGTACCCAGACACCAGCCAACCCAGCTTTGTTTCATACAACTTAGGTTGATTTTTGCCTAAATCGATGGAATTATTACATAAGACTGACCAAAATATGTCGGCCCCGACCAAGATGTCTATGTCTGACGGAACATTAAAAGAAGGGTCAGCTAGACTTATTCCCATTGGAAGAGGAATATTGCCAATATTTATTAATGAAGATGGTATAGCTTTAGTGATTTGAGGCAAAATAAGACAGTCAAAGGTATGTTTGTAGTCATTATGGAATGACATAATAGTAAGGCTACAAGACTGTGTACTATGAGAAGTATGGTTGTTAATACCAGTCACTGTGGAGCTAGCACTACGCCTTGACAAACCCAGCTTACCGGTAAGCGATTGCGTTATGAAGTTCGCCGTGCTACCATTGTCGAGCAGTACTCGGGCAGAGTGCACGTCGCCCTCGCCATCAACCACCTTCACGAGCGCTGTGGAAAGCAAAATATGTGGAGGGGTAGTAAACTGCTGTACATCTGATGAACTTGCAAAGTTGATGATGTTATTAATTGGAATAGCAGGCTCAGTAGTTGCTTCTGACAAATGTAAGTGTAGAAGCGTGTTATGATTTTTTTTGCAATATTTACAAGGGACAAGGTTGCAATTATTTTCTATATGCCCTGGTCGTAAACAATTAAGGCAGACCTTTGTTTCCTTGGCCTTTTGAATACGTTTTTCAATAGGGAGAGATCTGAATGTTTCACAGTTAAATAAATAATGGGATTCCTTGCACATTGAACATTTAAAGGGTTTATTATTAAAATTGTTGTATTTCTTATAATTATTTCTATTATTATTTATGTTGTGATTATTTGTAGTGGTAATGAAATTTGAATTTTGTTTATAAATGTTTGATTTACTGTTATATTAATTTTCTTGTAAGGTTTCCAATAAGTCAGCTCTGTTGCTAAGAAAGGTTATAAAAGTATCTAAGGAAGGAGGATTACTCAGCTTATTTCTATGCTCTTCCCAAGCCCTGTGAGTAACACTATCAAGTTTTTCTGACATCATATGAATTATTAACGTGTCCCAATGCTCGGTAGGTTGATCTAAAGTAGACAGTGCACGCAAGTTTTTATTTGTGACATCAATTAGATGACGAATAGCGGCACAGGACTCCCTATCTATATGTTCAACATTGAATAATGTGTGAACATGATTATTAACGAGCAACCTTTTGTTGTCGTACCTACTACATAATAAATTCCAAGCTGACTCATAATTCTCGGCTTTAAAATCTAAATTATCTATTACAAGCAAAGCACTACCTTTAAGAGAAGCACGTAAATAGTGCAACTTATTAATGTTATCTATATCTGACCTTGAATGTATTAATGAAATAAAGGTGTCCCTAAACTCAAGCCAGTGATGATAGTGACCATGAAAAATAGGCAAGTCTATTTTTGGCAATCTAACACAATTGGGTTTAGAACCACTCGCCTGCGCATCTTCGTCAACCGATACGGAACCATCTCGAAGTCGTTGCTGGGGGAGACGCGCACCGAGCAGGCTGCGTGCCGCCGCCAGCAGCTTGTAGTACTGGTTTTCGAACTGTTCGCGGTCACCAACCTCCTCGTCTGGTTCATCCAAAAGCATCTCGATTTCACACTGCAATTTATCGAATTCCACGTACAAGGCATCAAATTTTGCAAAGCGGCTTTCGAGATCTAATAGCTGTAAGGTACTTAAGTCGCAGCAGCTGTTGAGTACATTTAAATGATTACTAAAGATAGTTAGCTTAGATTTCATGCAGCTGCGTTTTTTGTTCAATCTCTCAAGCTTTTCATCAGCCATAGCGATAGAAAGCGGGATAGCAAATTAAAGAGAAATGAAAGATGAAGCCTGGATACGTTAATTTATAGAAATGAATAAATGTAAGAAACAAAGAATTAGACAAATAAATATGCAACGAGTGGTTGACCTTTTTATGAGAATAATAGAACAGCTGTGCAGGTAGCGGGTAAGCGGTCAGGTGTTACTGATAAGAAGCGAGTAAGCGCGTTGGCGCGACCCGTTCGGTAATGTACAGGTAGATATTATTAACGTTTATAATCAATGGAAAGTTTTAATTGATATTATTGTAATATTATGTTATTTTTTAAAATATGAAGGTAAGACTGACTAGCTAAAAGGTTTGAAATTTAAACAAGAGGATGTTTTCACTTTAATAAAGGCTGTTTGAACAGAAGAATAGGATAAAGAAGGAATAAATTGGAACGAACTCACTTAATGACCAACCGTCCAAATTCGAACGTTGATGAATTTTGTCCTTCCTTGACCTTTACGATGACTTGGCGTTTTCGTAGTACCGATGTCCGTTGATCGAATGACTTCGTTCTCGAGCGTGTGCGGTTGCTACGCGATGTTTCCTTGACAGGACAATGTTCAAGATTCCTGCAGGTGTTTTCGCAGCTGAAGACCACAACTGAAGTGCCTCAAGTTTTGAACTGTGGAATATTCCGGAACGATACCGACGACGATTTTTTGAGCGACCGGCGAGAATCCTGAAGGACCAATGTAAGGGTCTTGTGGACGTTAAAAGAAAAGCAGACTGTATTAAAATAGGGTGGTTTTATTGCCAGCCATAAATATCAAAAATAGTGCGTCGCTGACGGGTTCCGATAACGCAAGTGATGCGCTGGCGGCTGACGCGGCGTCGCCGGGCCCCCGGCGCTGGTGGGGGTACGCGCAATGGTAGACGGAGTGGTGTCCCCCGCCCGCGCGTCTCCTCCCGTGCGTAAATCGTTAAGATAATTCTTAACATAATATTATATTATCGTTCAATAATTCTTCATTTTTGCGATAACATACAGGTATTGTCAGTGAGACTAAATAGATTTTATGTAATAAATCTAAGTTGTTTTTTTTAAAAAGAGTAATTACTGAGTTTATTGCCGGCTCTTCTCAGTAAAAAACAACCTTCCGAGCCGGTATTAGAGTCAGACTATTCATATGTGCTTGTAAAGGCCTATTTGAATAAAAATATTTTCATTTGCATTTACATAGTACAAAGCAAAGTCGCTTTCTCTGTCCCTATATGTATGCTTAAATAATTTAAAACTACGCAACAGATTTTGATTAGGTTTTTTTAAATAAATAGATTGATTGAAGAGAAAGGCTTTTATGTATAATACACGTGACATCCCACGGGAACGTGGGTAAAACCGCGCGGGACATAAACAATAAGGTCAATAAAAATATATTTCTTCAGAAAGCAAGCCTCTGATATCAAAGATAAATAACTTTTAATTAAATATTTAATAAATTTGAAGCAGAGTTCATTAATTAGTTTTTGTTTTGAACTTTGATACTTTCTTAAGTGTAAAATTTATTAAAAAGTAAACAACTAAGCTAGTTATTAAAGTAATGAGAAACGATATAGTTAACAAAACTAGGAGAATGGTATATTCTAGATATTGTGTCCAGGAGATGACGGCGACGGGCGCGCGCAGATGTGCTCGATCCACCACATGGCGCGCTCCAGCGGAAGGCATGTGTAACTCAGCTCTGAACCGGTCAACAAGATCACACCTACTTGAACTGTCGAGCTGAGGCTCAAGAGCAAACTATACAGCTCACGGCTCACTTATTATTTTTCAGTCTGTATACAATCTGTGATCAGCGGCAGCGGCGTAGAGACTCTGTGAGCGGTCAGCAATATTTGAGCTGATCTGTGAACCGGTTTGCAGCTCCGGCTTACAAACGTGAGCCGTGAGCTGAACCACAGCTCACCCAGTTTGGTTGAGTTATCCATGTCTATCAAGCGGACGCTGCGACTGGTCCCGCATCACAGAACGCAGCTTAGCTACGTTACGACGGGAGCTGTAGGCGAAAAGGATTATAGCACCCCCTAGAACCTCGGTTCAGGGCGTTGCGGAGGGGGAAATTAATGATTATGGGTACCTATACTACAAAAACTTTTAAAATTAGAAAACATATTAGACTAGCTGTCCCCCATGGTTTCACCCACATTCCCAAGGGATGTGACATTGTTCCAGTATAAAATGTATCCTGTGTTAATTCGGGTTATAAACTATCGATGTGCCAAGTTTCATCCAAATCCGTTTAGTAGTTTTTGCGGGAAAGAGTAACATACTCGTACATCCAAACATTGATCCTCACAAATTTCGCAGTTATATTATAAATAAGATTTAATATACCTACTTCCCGAGAGGTATTCGTCAAAACATAATATTAGTAAAATTATTTTGGAGGGATTCATTTTGTTACGTTTTAAACTTACCTTTCATCTTCAATAACATTTAATATCGCTCTTCTAAAGTGTTGCTCAGTGAGAAATTCAGTATCAAATTTCACACCAAATAGTAGTATTGAGCCATTGATCACCAAGTAATGGAATACCAATTAGTGGTACGCTAGCGGCAATAGCTTCTGTTGATTGCAGTCCTTCTTGGGTAGTAAATAATCTAATTGTCCTGTTGAAAAATATAGTCAAGATCTCTAAGATGGAGAGGTTTGATCCCTATTTTTTTAGAAATGATAAGCTATACTTCGAGATTGGTATCATGCTCGGAGACAGAGACAATCCTCACCACATGTCATGTAGGAACTTAAAATATATTTTGTGGTATGTAGCTCATTTCTTGGACCTCTGCCCCTTCGAAGATAACGAGCGTGAAGGCATATTTATATATGTACGTTATTAAAGACAATTCTGCTGAAGGTGTAATTCCAAAAGTTATCAAAGTATCTAGAGCAATTGTACCTTCAGTTGACGAGAGTAGGAGCCTCCAATAAAAACAAGAGAATGCAAAAGCCTTTGCCTTTAAAAATATCAAATTTTAAACGATGAAAGTGAACCAGCCCCCTTATTCAGCTAATACAAATTTCGTCGGCGAGCCGCTTCACGGAGGCCTCGGAGAGCTTACCTCTCACGTGATTAGTAGTATTAGCGTAGTAAGCGACAGAGATAGAGCAAAGAGGCCGCGACAAAACATCCTCGAGTTAGTGTCATTTTCCTTACAGAATCGAGCCCCTGGCCTTATTTGCATAGGTCAGAGTTATTAGTTTGAGAATTAGAGCATCCTAATTGCCGTTGGTGATAACTTGGCCATCGCGTTTTATAATTTTTAGAGGCAAGGGAATGAATCATGAATAAATAATAAAGAAAGAATGCTATCAGTAAACGAAAATGTATAATTCATATCAATAATAAATCGAATCCAAATGTTTTCTGTATAATTTACTAACATCTCAGGAATACACCGACTGTCACTTGTTGTACATTTATTTGTCATATCGTACACAAGATTGGGAATGCATTCCTGTACGAAGCCTTTGGTTTTGTTACCTGTTAATTATAATTTAATTGTTTTTTGTTATGTGTACCAATAAATAAAATAAAAACTCATTTCCTTACGAAATCGAAGCTCTGAGCATCCAGATACCTAATTCATTTCCATAAAACGTCATAAGGTATTCGTGATAATACGTTAACAAATAATTTTAAAATTTTTTGTTGCCAGTGATTTACATTTGTGCCAAAACTCATGTACTCACATATTTTTTTGTGGAAACTAAATACTTTTAATATCCTAAAAGTTATTTTAAAAATGAAATTAAATGCTTCATGTTTTGTTTGATAGATTCCGTCCAACATTTACCTTTGGTAATTCATTAGGGACAGCTCATGTATTTCCCCTACAAAAATTACACTCGACAGGACTGATCTTTTACCATCCCAAATCGGACACATGTTCATGAATATCATATGAACAATATTGCTCAATACACTCAAAGAAGGATAATCAGGTCCAAAACGTGTTTTAATCATATTGTCCTCAACATCTCCGTGATTATGAACCATTAATTCAACATAGATTATTGAACATTTCTGTTAACTTCTCCCCAATAGTATGTTTATCCGATAACGTGTCAAAGAAATATGCACGAAGGTACGAATAATTTCATAATTACCACATAACGAAGACATAGAACTAACTTTAATCACTGGCACTTTATATATGTACATGGGAAAAAGGAATAGTAACCCGATAAAAGACTGCAATAATAGTTAAATAGAACTTTTTGTTATCTTGAAGCAGATTTGAATTTGTTCGGTTTTCTACTGTTCTTTGATTATTTCTTTCATAACATGTAATTCAACTTTAATTTGGGTAAGTAATCTATGTTTATTCAAGCGTGTTGTTTCCCCGAGTAGTAGAGCTCTTAGTACAGAGTTCGCCCGGGGAAGTACTACCACCGTACCCATTTCAACCGTGAAGCAGTAGTGCACTTGTATGACTGTGTTTCGGTTAGAAAGGGGGCCGGTGAAGTTACAGGCACATGTGACTATCTATATCTATAATTACAGATAGTAGCTTCTCTCTTCAGTGGACATAAATCCCCCAAGTTTAGGCTCAGTTTTTCTATCTCAATGAGTAGGCCAGCACTCAGGTATACCCAACACCAGGATCATCACCAATGCGTTATTAGTTCTGTGAACTTGTGAAGTTTCTCTATAATTTCACCGACCCCCTTACCTTTCTAACCAAAACACAGTAATACAAGTGCACTACAGCCTCACGGCGGAAATAGGCAAGGTGGTACTTCCCCGGACAACTCTACATTAAGAGCTCTACTACTTCTCTAGAATTCCTATAAATTACAGTTGGTAATAAAAATCTATAACGTGTATTTATTTAAAACTATAATAATTATTATATAACCGTTTTGTGTAGCAAGTTCCTAACATTGAGTTCATGATAATGTTGCCCAATAGTTAATAATTTTGTTTACATGAATTATTTAAAAGGTCTCACTTATCATTTGCTTCACTAATATTACATTAAAATCTATTGTACATTTACCAGGTCAATGTGATAACCGTATGTAATATAAACTAGTTCTAACCAGCAATCAAGCAGACACTTTAAAGGTTAGGTAAAGGAAGAGGTAAGATAAAGCCATGCCTTACACGTCACATGAAGTCACATGTGACGTTTTATCGTTATGAGGAAGTTTGTTATAATCATTTACATAAGTCGTTTCCTATAATATATTTATTTCTTATTTTTAAATATTTATGGAAAGTCTTAATTTAAATATATTTAAATAAAAACAATATATTGTATTTATAAATATATATATATTACTTTACTTTGAGTTTAATACCACTAATATTGTTTCTAAGATATTTAACAGTAAAATAGGCTGATAATATTATTATGAGTATGGATATGAGAAGGCATAGTAATAGTTCCAGTTCTAGATACTCCGCCCATGAGATGTTGGCGGCGGGCGCGCGCAGATGCGAGGCGCCGCCGTGCCGCAGCACGTGCTCGGTCCACCACACGGCGCGCTCCAGCGGCCGCTGCGGCTGGTCCCGCATCAGCGCACCCAGCTTCACTATGTTGCGGCGGTAGCTGAAATTCAGTTTATACTTTTGAGGTGGCTCCATTTTCACCAAATCTCTCAAGGCTCTTATGAGGGAAATGATCAAAAATTATAGTATGTTTGTTATGTTTTCATAATCCGGTGTATGCGTCTGCGTTAACATATGCTACAGAGCTGATGATAGAGGCCGATTGAAAAAAAAGCCGAAGAGATTGTCGACCTAAACTACATAGCGGTCTCTGGAGCAGCCGTCATTTTAGGAATAAAAACAAAACCATCTTCAAAAAATATTTCATCATCATCTGATGGTCTATTCCCGTACACTGCTGGACATAGGCCTCACCTATGGCACTCCACTGAGCTCGATCTTCAGCTTTTTGTTTCCAACCGCTGCCACCGTGCGTATTTCAAAAATATTAGTTGGTAACTAATCAATGAACTAAAACTAAACTAAACAATTAAAAATTCATATTTTGTATGTGCTACAACATTAAAAAATTATTTATTGTTCTTCCCTAATCAAGATTTTGATGTAATTATTGATTGTTTTATCATTTTGAAGTGTGCGTTATGTTCAGAACGAAGTTCCTTATCGCACGGTACGCACTAGGCGATCTATTCTAGGAGTTCTATAGTGTAGGTAGACGGTTATCCATGGCGCGTATGTTATTAGTGATTCCTTCAATTTATTGGATAGATTTTCTCAATACTTTTTACTTAATACAAAATCATAATATATCAATAATAATATACTACGATTTTTTTTACTAATAACCGGCTGGAAATGATAGTACCTATCATGTAACATATTTACTCACCTATCGTCCTCAACAATAGTTATAATAGCTCTTTCTAACTCTATTTCATTAATTGTTTCCATATCGAGCTTTAATCCAATTTTGTGGTACACATATTTTTCAACATTAAACCACTGGTCTGCTAACATTGGGATTCCAATCAACGGTACACCTGCTGTAATAGCCTCATCTGTGGACTGCAGTCCTCCTTGCGTTATGAATAATTTTATGTTAGGATGTCCTGTAATTAATTTAAAATTTAAAAAGGTCATTAAGAATGTGTTACAAACTTCTTAAATACGTTGACTTAATTTATTACTAGCTTAACTAGTTCCAAGCAGCAAATTTGATAATCAAGGTCATATTAGAATTTATCAATGATAGTATTATAACTTACTTAATAGATCTGATTGTGGTAACCATTTGGATAATCTGACATTTTTGGATAGTCCAGGAACTTCATCAGCGTCAAACTTCCATAAAATATTATAAGGTAATTTTGAAAATACTTTGACGAAAGTTTGTATCGTTCCTGGAGGCAGCAATGAGGGTTTTACGTTTGTTCCAAAACTCATGTATATTACACCATTCTTTGAGGAATCCAAGTACGTTTGCAGGTCCTATGAAAAAATTGGGTCAATTAAAAATATGACAGAAATATAAAGATTTTGAATAAATAAATATCCTGAGATTATTTTTTACATACGGCCATCAAATCCCAAACTAAGCAAAGCTTGTAATATGGAAACCAGATGACTGATAAACTTTTTTTTTTTAAATACATGGTACAGACTTAGATATCTTTATCCACACGAATGTTTGTGTTTATGTTTGACCTGTGGGATGGTCCGGGTCTCTAATCACCAAGCCAACTGGCCCATCTAATAGTCATATAATCAGTAAAATTAAAAAATATCTAACCTCGGGTAATTGTTTTTCAGGTTTTTGGTGCAGTCCTCCCATAAAAATAACACTTGGTGGTACGGGACGATTTCCTTCCCAAATAGGATGCGAATTCAAGAACAGCATATCCACATTGTTACTTAGTTCACTGATCTGCGGCATATCTGTTCCAAAATACTTTTTGAGCATTACATTCTCATCGGCTTCATAATCTTTAATCATTTTTTCTAACGAATAGTAATCATACAGTTGCTTTATTTTTTCCCATGTGGTCAGATTATATAGCCTTTGGTGAAATATTGTCGGATAGAGCAGTGGATGTGTTGGCGTCCCAAAAACATGGTTATTTGTTTCTAATGCACCAAAAGAGCTCACTTGAATTACTGGTACTTTAAAAACATGTGTCAAAGCCAACGCTGGTCTGATGCAAGCTTCCAATAGCAACAAATCAAATTTTTTACTTTTATCAAAATATATTTTATTCACTTCTTCGGTTTTCAATTGCTCTTCAAATACTTTTGAAAAGAGAGAGAGAATATTAATTTCATTTGAGTGAATAAATTGTCACTTTCACCTGTTGCCGTCGAATGCACTTCACCAACAAATGAATATGATATGTCATGAACGTCTATTTCTGTTAGATTTTCTGGAGTTTTTCCTTTTGGAAAAGCAGGATCTGGCGTTATTACAACAACTTCATGTCCTTGTTTGGCTAGTGCCTGAGTTAAAGGCCTGAAAACGACTTGATGGCTAATTGACGGAGCAGGAAACACAGCTAAAATTCTGGCGCCATCATTACAACTTATCACAATAGATACAAAATACACGAGGAAACACTTTAGCTGCATGTTTCTTAGTGGTAGCCGTATACTGATTATATATTTTAGAGGACAAGCCTTATAAATAACGACTTAGTTGTACGTGTACGTGTTAATAAAGATTGCGATTGCTTCTCGTGTGAAACGGCCTTGTCCATCATCATTTAATACATAATCGCACAAAATATAATTAAATTAGGACGGTTTTTTTTTACAATTTTGTTAAATTGACCCCTAACCTATTATATTGAGGAAGTGTGGTAAGGTAATGCATCAATAATAAATGTTAAGAAATCACTTGAATTATTATTATAAAAAAATTGCTCTCATTAGACACAATTCACAGCTTTTGCGGGTTGGAAGTGATTTCAATTTATTATGAGTCCTTCTATTTTAACTGCTGGTTTTTTTTAAAGCTGACACAATATTAATTTGCCTACCTGCTATCCTTTTCCGTATCCTGTTACCCCTAGGTTGTTTGAATAAAATCGCTCTAGCCTTATCGACTTTGTAACTACTTGTTCTGTTATCAAATTTTTTATTTTTCTTCTTCTCATCTTATGTGATGTGCAAAAAAAGAATATTGTATTAAAAAAACACTGAACTGATAAATACTAAAATGTCTACTCATGCTTCTCATACTATAAAAAGTATTGCATTTATGAGAATAACCATACATCGCTATGAACGGCTACTGTAGTAATGAATAAATAAATAAATATCTCAGGACATTCTTTACACCTCGAGCTCCACGGTCGGCTGAGGCCTGAACACTAAAAATCTATTGCAAGCGTAGTGGCATTGTATCAAGTTCGCAAAAAGCAATGTAATGGAAAATTTTATATCGCGCAACGTCACGGCATGCGTGGTGTTCGATTTTCCATACAGGTTTATAGCGCACTAGATACGATGATAGTACTTGCTACTACTAATTACTGCTTGTGATAGAAATGTGCTCAGGGGCTCGATTCTGTAAGGAAAATGACATTAACTCGAGGATGTTTCGTCGCGGCCTCTATGCTCTGTCTCTGTCGCTTACTACGCTAATACCACTAATCACGTGAGAGGTAAGCTCTCCGAGGCCTCTGTGAAGCGGCTCGCCGACCAAGTTTTAAGCACAGATTTCAAACAAAGCCGAGCTTGTAGGAAGCCAGATAAGTGGTATTCTACATACACTACTTTATGTTTAGGGTTCTGTACCACAAAAGGAAAAACGGACCTCTTATAGTATCACTTTGTTGACCTTCCATCTGTCTGTCTGTCTATCAAGACCCTTTATCTCGATCTCGAGGTATCGAGTTGAAATAAAACAATATACTTATGTTTATAGTCTCTTGAAGCTGTGAAAAAATCAAACTTCTAAGTTAACGTAAAAAAAGAAACGTATATTTCGACATATAGATAGATATCTTCCGTTGACCTAGAACTATGAACTATGAAATTTGGCAATTAATACCGTCTTATACTACAAGCATAGGGAACAATCTGTAAACTATACATTTGATATAAAATTATTAAATAACATACAAGGAACGGGGCGGTACAAATTTTGAATAGAGTTAACCATATCATGTGGGGTATCATATGAAAGGGCTTTATTGGCACAAGCTTAAACAGATGTTTAATTATTTTTATGATGTAGTATAGTTTTAGATTTATGACCCTAGAATACAAATTTGTACAGAACTCTCGATGAGCGTGTCCGACTCGCACTTGTCCGGGTTTTTAAACGCATATAGATATTTACACCCAGTCTTAGAACAAACGGAGATGATCGTGCACAAATATGTTTATCTTTTGATTCAACAAGAATTATCAAATTAATGTTAATGATATGTATACTACATAGCACGTAACATAAGAGATGACTATGGCATTTGCCATTTTTTTATACAAATTATGTCAGCGCATCATGACCACCGGTGACTCGTCTTATTTGAGACTACCACTGATGATTCACTGTTTTTTTTTTTTGTATGACCGACGATGTTTGTATTAGCTGAATAAGGAGGCTGTCCCTAATAAAATTATTTCTAATTTCACACTACCTCAAAATAAATGACCATGGCCAAAACCCTTAAAAAAGGACCTGATTATACTCAGAAATCCGTTCTCAAATCCAAAAATATCACAAAATTGGAATTTTGGCAGGACATCTGTCTGTTAGGACGTCTAGTTATTAAATAATAGTAATACATTACGAAATTGCCTAGGTATTGTGTAACGAATAAAGAGAAATTGTACTGACATAAGAACGAGGCGAGGTGTACGAATGTGGAGGGGCGCGGTGTGGTGTGACGAGGTGTGGAGAGGAGAGGCGGGTAATTATTAAAAGCGTTGTAAAATGATTTTGGTCTGCATTCCTTTGTAATTCTGAAGTGTGGCAATAAACAAATTGTGATTTGGTTTATAATTTATTTCTGAGTTATTATTTTTTATTGTGTCATCTCGGCCTTCTTAACAATTGTATGGATGAATCAAAACCATTTTGTTATTTTTCTTGACATAATCTTGGTAGTGCTAGTTTTTATAAAAATCTGACTACTATTATGAATGCAAAAGTTTTTATGTATGGATGTTTATTATTCAATCACTCCAGTTTCTGAACCGGATCTAAATGAAACTGTAAAACCGAAAGGAGGATAAATGGAACCTTATAACGAGTCCATTCACAATATTTAAGAACCGTAGTAACGCTGTATAACATACCCCAAAAAAAACTGATTTTTATGAATGAAAAATAGAAAAACTATTAAAGTTGTCAATTATTAGGTTATGGTTAGGTAGTCAATTGATAGGTATGTAGGCCTTTCTGTTAAATTATCTGGTTCCCTGACATGACAGCTTACTAGGGTTGTTGGCTTTGATAATTAATTATATTTTTACGGGGTATTTTGTAACACATTGTATAATATACCCTGTTTGAAATAACACGGTAGTTGCTTGTCGTCGACGGTAGTTGCTGTCGTCGACGGTAGTTGCTCCGATAGCATGGACATAAACGCCGGTGTCCCGCAAGGTTCTGTGCTATCCCCAGCCCTGTTTCTTCTGCATATCAATGATATGCTGTCTATTGACGGCATTCATTGCTATGCGGACGACAGTACTGGGGATGCTTATTACACGGGCCATGCAAATATCCCTCGCTCCGTGGTAGAGGAAAGCCGCGAACGACTTGTGTCTGGAATCGAGAGCACACTTACTAGTGTCTCCGATTGGGGTCGACTAAACCTAGTCGATTTCAACCCCACTAAGACACAAGCCTGCGCGTTCACCGCTAAAAAACCCCATTTGCTGTGGCTCCACAATTCCAGAACACGTCCCTCAACATCACGAAGAGCATCGGAATCCTTGGCGTTGATATTTCTGACGGCGTTCAACTGAACGGAACTCCGTAGTCACTTGGAAGACAAGGTTAAGCTGGCATCTAAAAAGCTAGGTGTGCTTAACAGAGCCAAGCGGTACTTCACATCGGGGCAAAGACTGCAACTATATAAGTCGCAAGTCCGGCCCCATATGGAGTACTGCTGTCATCTATGGGCGGGGGCACCTAGATACCAGCTTGGGCCTTTTGACTCGGTTCAAAAGCGTGCCGTCAGAATTGCACCTCTCGCCACAGACGGGGAGTTCATCCTCACACATTGGAGCCAAACTGGTCTCGCATGGTGCGATTCCAAAGGAGCTTTCTGCCGCGCACGCTTAAGCTGTGGAATGAGCTCCCTGCCGAGGTTTTCCCAAGGGAGTACAGCATGGGGTTCTTCAAGAAGGGTGTGAAGAGATTTTTGCAGGGTCGGCAACGCGCGAGTGATACCCACGGTGTTGCAAGCGTATGGACGCTTGCAACACCGCAGCCTATGGAGGCTGCGGTGACCGTTTACCATCAGACGGGCCGTCAGCTGGTTTGCTACCTTAGTAGTATAAAAAAAAAAAAAAAAAAAAAAAAAACATAATTAAGTAACATACATTCTAAACTATCTCTCTTTTAATTAATCAATTTCTACTATTTTATTATTTATACTAAAGGAATGAAACCATAGCTGATTTTATTTCTCAGTCCGCAATTCAACGAGAAAATAAATGGAAATTTATTTTATTTCCTGGACCTCTAAGTTCTAGGACATATTTGGGCACCTATTTGGGTAAATGATATTTAATTTATATACCCCTCTAATATTCGAATCCATATAAATACAGTAAGTAAATCTGTATTAACCTTTTTTGTATTTATAATGAGCAGTTACAATATTTTGTCTTATAAATTTCATCATGAAATATATAAAAAGATAAAATAAATAAATAATTATTAATAAAATTACAAAAATTATAGCGACTAGTTCCAGTTCTAGATACTGCGCCCAGGAGATGTTGGCGGCGGGCGCGCGCAGATGCGAGGCGCCGCCGTGCCGCAGCGCGTGCTCGGTCCACCACACGGCGCGCTCCAGCGGCCGCTGCGGCTGGTCCCGCATCAGCGCACCCAGCTTCACTATGTTGCGCCGGTAGCTGCAGAGAGAAATACCATTAAAACCTATTATTCATATATCAGTGATCCCTTCAGTCAAAATGATCGAAAGTATCCAATGATAGATATATAAACTATAAATGTGTTATATGCGCACAGAAATAGCAACATAAAATTATGGTAATTGACCTAATTCCAATTAGTCGCGCACCAACCACTTTTTCGACAGCACATGCAGAGTATGCATTCAATCTCAACGCAAGGTACGACCTTTATTCATATCTCTTTAGCAACAGGTACACCGTAAGGTGACAATTGTTTTCTGTCCCTTTCTTCTATAAGAGCTATCTCGTTTTTACGCTGTTTTTGAGAGCCGTGATTTTCTTGCGTGACTTTTCTATGTCTATACGTTATAAGATGTATGTTGATGTATGCAGGGCCTTCTTTTCCATTGGGCCCTCGGGATAAATGCCCAGGGTCCCGTGATGCATGGGGCCCCCTTGTGGAATGAATGGAACCCGTTGGACGTCGATAGTATCGTCAGATCGGATCGGTGTGTCGCGCTCTTAGTGCTCTCAAAGCGTAGTCTTAGGGGCGCCCTTATCCTAGTGCCCAGGGCCTCAAATAGTTTAGAGACAGCCCTTGATGTATGAACATGAATACCTAACAACACAAAAAAGATACAGGACTTGGAATCACAACAATTTTGCTTCAAAGTAAGCTTAATTAGCAATCAAGTGACCTTAATCACATCAGTGCTAATTAAGTTGTAATTTTGACCCAAAAAAGTCAGTGTATTGTTAAATATTTATATAGTTTCAAAAGTAAATTTATATTAAATTAATTATACAGGATAAAGTTACTACGGGTAGGTATTTTGGAGAAAAGAATACTTCATTTAGGGTATTAAATAAGAGTTCTTTACATAGTTTTTCTAATAATTATAGACTTTATCAAAGTGCTGTTTACCAACGTACGAACATTTTCATAGCAAGTTTATTTGTTTTTGTACCACTTGGGCCGACAAACAAGAAGACGATCCACCTGATGGTAAGTGGTCACCGCGCCTATGTACATTTGCAACACTAGGGGCATCGCCAATGCGTTGTCGACCCTGAGACGTGAAGTTGTTAAGTCCAATGTGATCCCCTTACTTTTCTAACCGAAACACAGTAATACAATTGCATTACTGCTTCACGGCAGAAATGCGTAAGGTTGTAGTACATCATGAGGTTTGGGATCAGATGGCCGTGTGTAATAGAATGTCTGTAGATATAATAAAACCTGGAGTAAAGATACTTAAACTATTTGTTTATACCTTTCATCTCCTAAGACAGTATTAATATCGTTCATCAATTTTTCTTCAGTTAAGCCGTCCATATCGAGCCTCAGTCCAATGCCGTGGTGAGCATACTTCTCTACATTATACCACTGATCGCCCAACATCGGCATGCCAATCAGTGGCACTCCAGCTGATATGGCCTCGTCTGTAGACTGCAGACCGCCTTGGGTTATGAACAGTTTAACTTTCGGATGCCCTGTAATAGTAAAGGTTTACGGTTAAGGGTGCTGAGTTACCTCAAGTCATTTGTCATCTTGTACGGTGGTGTTAGAGGCGACTAATTAATACAGCAATGACCACGGGCATCTAGTACATAAGTAGCCTTGGGTGACCAACAAAAGTATTCCCAATGAGAGCCAGCAAACAAACTGGCAATTTTCTAGTTTTACACAATGCAACGAATGGGCAGAAATATTCGTATTGCGCCAACCTCGAATGATTGGGTTTTTATGTCAATTGTAGAGACAAGCAGGCAGACGGTCCATCTGATAGTAAGTGGTCACCGCCGCCTATGGACATTGGCAACACACATGGCACACAAGGACAATACTAGGGGCATTGTCAATGCATTGTCGACCCTGAGACGTCAAGGTGTTAAGTCTCATGTGCCTGAAATTTCACCGGCCCCCTTACCTTTCTAAACAAAACACAGTAATACCTACAAGTGAACTATTGCTTCACGGCGGAAATGTGTTAATAATAACGAAGCCTACTTCAATGAGGCATTTTTTTGCCTCGCGACAAGTAGCTTAAGTCTCCAAACCCATATACGTATCTAATTTGTCCAAATTGTTTGAAAAATATGGACATTCGTCTGGTCAGTGTAAATTACCAAAAATGTCCCTTTTGTTATAAATAAAATGTATACCAAAGACTTACTCAAAAGATCTGATTGTGGCAACCACTTGGATATTTTGATATTTGCCGATTGTCCAGGCAGCACGTCCTTATCCCATTTCCATAAAATATCGTAAGGTAGCCGAGAGAATACGTTTACCAACATTTGTATCTTTTCGTTTGGCAATAGAGATGTATCTACGTTTGTACCATAACTTATGTAGATCACGCCATTTTTCGATGAATCCAAGAAGTTTTTGAGGTCCTGAAATTGTCAATTACATTAGAATAATAAGCCTAAATGTGTGGTGCAATATTGTGAAGCAGGCCGTAATGTGTTTCCTCTGAAACACTTGTGTCCGTTTTTATTTAATAGCCTAAAATTCTACCTATGATGCCAATGGGGAGAAGATTTTTAGACGAGCCAATTGGCTTTGACCCTGCCACGCCACAGGTCGTGGTATCGATTCCCACCCAGGACAAATATGTGTGTGTATGAACAAATTACGTAGTGCAACTATAGGAAGACCGCCGACGTTGCAGTTGCATCGATGGATACCAACAGCAGATTGCCGACTCAGCATTGACGTCAATCGATGGTTTCATTTTCATTTTATTTGTAAGAATATTCATTCCATATTCCTACTTCGAAGTGGAATGATTTATTCATTAGGCACTTAATTGTAATTTAATTTTTATTTTAATTAAAGTAATAAAATCATTTTGGTTTTTTTTCAATCTTCTGGCTGTCGCAAACGTAATTGGCGCAGTCGGTAGGATATTCGCGGGAGACGTCGGGACCTATCTCATATCGATAATCACGTCACGAGTCGCCCGGGTGGCTATCAAGCACCATCTCGGATATCCTAATCTCACGGACCTGCTGCAGACCGGAAGGAGAATCAAGAAATCGATTCACGGAGAGAAACCAGAGATGAAATACTTGTAAGTACACTTGAATCATTCTCGTGTTGCTCCCATTGAAATCTTAAACTTCAAGATTTACCATCCCAGAGCCTTTAGTTCGCGGGAACCTGAATCGCATCAGGCCCGTCGACAAACAGTAGATAGTAATAGGGATTTAGAATTAGATAATTTAGAACTAGACAATTTATTTAGCGTAACCATGGCCCATGAACCGGACGTCATTTATAAGGCCCTTCGCCTTGTCCCAGAGTTCAATGGTAACCCTAACGTGCTCACACGTTTTATAAAAATTTGTGACTCATTAGTGACACAATACCTTAGTAAAACGCCCGGTAGTGAACTCTCGAATTTGTGTTTGTTGAACGGAATCCTAAATAAGATAACCGGAACCGCTGCGAGTACTATTAACTCTAATGGGATACCAGAGAGTTGGTTAGGCATTCGAACTGCCTTAGTAAATAATTTTTCTGACCAACGCGACGAGACAGCGTTATATAATGACCTTTCTATGGCTATGCAGGGTAGTAAAACGCCCCAAGAATTTTATGATCATTGCCAAACTTTATTTAGTACGATAATGACATATGTTTCTTTACATGAGACCATAGCGACCACTATAGAAGCAAAACGCGAGTTATACAAAAAGGTCACCATGCAAGCATATGTTCGCGGCTTGAAAGAACCATTAGGGTCCCGTATACGTTGTATGCGGCCTATCACTATCGAAAAAGCTCTTGAATATGTACAAGAAGAATTAAACATTATGTATTTGCAGCAACGTAACGAGCTCCCAAAAGGACAGTCGACCCCTAAGGTCACCCCCTCACTACCACCAATTGCTTATGCTCCTCCACGACCACATGACTTTCAGTTACCGGCTCCTAACTGGCCAGTTCCAGTAGGACAACGCCCCATGAGGCCCCCGCCTCAACCTTTCAAATTTAATGAACCGATTCAATCTCAACATCGCATGCCTACGAACACACAGAGAATGTTCGGTGCACGGCCACCTAACTATAACCCACGTAGTAATGTTTTTAGATTACCACCCCGAAATAATTTACCACAAGGCCCTCAGCCTATGAGTGGAGTGCAACGCTTTACTCCCAAGGTTTTACCCCCAACCAATATGGTAACAGGCCATGATTGGAATAAGCTAGGGAACCCGCCGCCAGTGAATTATTTCAAAACTCGCGAAATGAACCTTAATGAATGTGCGGCTTACGATGACTCGTATTACAGCTATTATCTAGAACCGGAGTACAATTACAACACCGACTATACGGATACTGACTTTACCCCCGGTTTCACTTGTGATTTAAATTATTATAATACGAATATGGATAACCAACTTTTCGTTGATTCTCAGCCACAGGCAGTATCTAACCATGCTGAACAGGATTTTCAGGAGGTTCCTATTTTACCAAAACCAAAATAGAATTAAATCTTCAGACGCAGAGACAACTACCCTATATTCAAATCGCGGACCCCCCTTTGAAATTTTTGATAGACACGGGTGCCAATCAATCTTTTATAAGCCCTGAGGCCGTCGCGAAATACTTTGCTGAATATCCTCTCAATTTCGATCCATTTGAGGTGACAAACATACACGCGACAAGTAAGAATGACTATTCTATTACTTTGCCATGTTTCACAGAATTCAATGACGCTGATAGTATGAAGTTATTCATTTATCGGTTTCATGACTATTTCGATGGACTTATAGGTTTAGATTTACTGACTAGTTGGGAAGCCCGTATAGATTTAAGAGAAGGTCAGTTATTGACCCGAACTGCGTCTAACCCTATAAGAATGTATAACTCATGTAATGTAAATCTGTACGAAGATATTATTCCGGCTCGGACTTCAAAAATTATTCGTATCCCTGTGGATGTTACCGACGGTGATGCTTTCATTTGCGAACAAGTGCTCTGTAACTGTATAGTTCACGAATGCATTACTGCCGTAACTAATAACCGTGGATATTTAGAAATTGAGAACCCAACACCAAACGACGTAATATTTTCACTTGATCGTCCGGCACACGCGGAATTATTTAATACCGAGTGCACTCGTACTCAACAGGTATCGACACGCGTACAAGATGTGGTTTCACGTTTACGGACTGATCATTTAAACGAAGAGGAAAAAGTTAACCTCATAACTCTTTGCTCTCGTTACTCAGACGTATTCTATATTGAAGGAGAGGGACTAACTTTCACTAATAAAATCAAACACCGTATTAGGACCACTGACGAGGTGCCAGTGCACGCTAAAAGTTATCGGTATCCATTCATTCATCGACAGGAAGTTAGGGACCAAATAAAAAAAATGTTAGATCAAGGTATCATACAACCGTCGGAATCTGCATGGAGCTCCCCCATCTGGGTAGTACCAAAAAAAATTGATGCCTCTGGAAAGCAAAAATGGCGATTAGTAGTAGATTTTCGGAAGTTAAATGAAAAGACATTGGACGACAAATATCCCATTCCAAATATTAGTGACGTACTTGACAAATTAGGGAAATGCCAATATTTTACAACCCTCGACCTGGCAAGTGGGTTCTATCAAGTAGAGATGGATCCCCAGGATATCGAAAAGACCGCGTTTAATGTTGAGCATGGTCATTTCGAATTTCTCCGAATGCCGATGGGACTAAAAAATTCTCCATCTACATTTCAACGTGTGATGGATAATGTCCTTAGAGGACTTCAAAATGACATCTGCTTAGTTTACTTGGATGACATTATAGTATTTAGCACGTCCCTTCAAGAGCATATGACTAACCTTGAAAAGGTATTTCAAAGACTTCGAGAGTCCAACTTTAAGATCCAGATGGACAAATCTGAGTTTCTGAAGCTTGAAACAGCTTATCTCGGTCATATCATTAGTAAAGACGGTATTAAACCGAACCCCGACAAAATTTCTGCAATCAAAAACTACCCTATTCCAAAAACTCCAAAAGAAATTAAGCAATTCCTTGGCCTTCTCGGTTATTACCGAAAATTTATCCCAGATTTTGCACGTACCACCAAACCACTTACTCAATGTCTGAAAAAAGGTAGGAAGATCACTCTTGACACCGAATATGTAAATTGTTTTGAGAAATGTAAGATTCTTCTAACTAACGACCCCATTTTACAATACCCCGATTTTAGTAAGGAATTCAATTTAACAACTGACGCTTCAAATGTAGCCATTGGAGCTATACTATCCCAAGGTCCTATAGGATCGGACAAGCCCATCTGTTACGCATCTCGAACTTTAAATGAAAGCGAGATTAATTACAGTACTATTGAGAAGGAACTCCTTGCCATAGTTTGGGCCACAAAATATTTCAGACCCTATCTATTTGGACGAAAATTTAAAATCTTGACTGACCATAAACCATTGCAGTGGATGATGAATTTAAAAGAACCAAATTCACGTCTTACAAGATGGCGACTCAGACTCAGTGAATATGACTTTACAGTAATTTACAAAAAAGGAAAATCAAACACCAATGCTGACGCTCTGTCACGTATTGAAATTCATACTAAAGAAGCTATGTCTCTGATTGATGAAATTGACGAACTAAATTCTTTACTGGGCAACCCATCTGAAACGATTCCTGTGCAAGCAACTTCCTCTACTGAAACGGTACATACAAGTAATGAAAACCCAATTTTAGAAATTCCCATAACTGACGAACCACTCAATAAATTCCATCGACAAATACATCTTACAGTGGTTAATGACGTAAAAAGACGACCGACAGTAACTAAACCATTTGACACTCACACACGGACCAGTATTCAACTTTCCCAAAATAACCTAGAGGATGATGTGATTAACGCCATAAAAGAATACGTTAATCCCAAGGTTAAGACAGCTATCTTAATCAGTCCTACATTGGCTATGTATTCGATAATTCCCATCATACAGGACAAGTTCAAAAGCTCATCTTTGAATCTTGTTTTAACCAAATCCGAGTTAGAGAATGTCAAAGAATATCTGCGGCAACAAGAAATTATTTGCCACTATCATAATGGTAAGACTAACCATCGCGGAATTAATGAGTGCTATTTAGCTTTGTCTAATAAGTATTATTGGCCGAAAATGAAAGACCAAATAACGAAGTTCATAAATGAATGTACCATCTGCGGTCAAGCCAAGTACGATAGAAATCCGGTCAGACCTCAATTTAATGTTGTACCCCCAGCCACCAAACCATTTGAAATAATCCATATGGATCTATTTACTGTGCATAGTGAAAAATACGTTACTTTCATTGATGTATTCACTAAATACGGTCAAGCTTATCACCTTCGTGATGGAACGGCTGTTAGTATATTACAAGCCCTTTTGCATTACTGTACCCATCATGGCGTCCCTATGACTATTATTACAGATAATGGAACCGAATTTACTAATCAGTTGTTCATGGAATTTACACGTCTCCATAAGATCAACCATCATAGAATATTAGCTCACTCGCCAAATGATAACGGTAATATTGAACGATTTCACTTAACTATTCTAGAACACCTCAGAATTCTTAAGTTACATCATAGAGATGAACCTATAGTTAATCTTATGCCCTATGCCATTATAGCCTATAACAGCTCTATACATAGTTTTACAAGGTGCCGACCTTTTGACTTATTGACTGGACATTTTGACCCTAGAGACTGCAAGGACATCGATTTAACACAACAACTATTACAGCAGTACAGTCAAGCTCATAGAGACCGAATGAAACAAGTATTTGACATAATTAACTCTTCATCACTTAGTAACCGTACAGCGCTAATCGATAATAGAAATAAAACTCGCGAACCTGAAAAGGAATATGCACCTCAACAGCAAGTATTTGTAAAGAACCCTCTTGCTAGTAGACAAAAGACTGCCCCACGTTATACGCAAGACACAGTTTTAGCTGACCTACCAATCCATATATATACATCTAAAAAGCATGGACCTATAGCAAAATCCAGACTTAAACGTGTTCCTAAAGCTGCCAATTTGTTACAGAATCGTACTAATAACCATCCTCCCAATGACGCGACCTCAGGAGATAAAACTTGAAAGTCTCGATGACGGACCAGGACTTCTACCTTACAAACTTGGACTCATGAGATTTACTACTCACCATCATACGTTTCTACAGTACGTACGACTGAATAACATCGAAAGTAACGTTCATTCACTACAGACTCAATTACTTAATTGTCGAAATCAGATGACTAATGACACTTACTCTCTTTACGAAATTCAAATAGATTATCTTACTGGTAAGCTTGGCAATATCCTAAAACAATTACAATCTTTGGAACCCAATAGAGTTAAAAGAGGTCTTGTAGACGGACTAGGATCAATTATAAAAAGTTTAACTGGAAACCTAGATCATAATGATGCCTTAAGATACAATGAGGCAATTAAAACGTTAGAAACCAATCAGAATAAAATAGTAACCGAAGTCAACAATCACATTAGTATGAGTAAAGAGTGGATGTTCAAACATAGTAACGTACTGGCACAAATAGTAGATAACCAAAGTAAAATTAATAGTACTTTAGAATTGATACTAAAGAGTGATGCATTAAAAGAAAATAGCTTGATAAAATACGCAAAATTTGCACAACTTTTAGAAGTAATAAGCGAAAATGTTGAGGACCTTACTCAAGAATTACTTAGAATAGAAAATAGTTTAGCTTTTATTCGTAGTTCTAGTACGCATCATTCTATGATAGATATAGAAATATTAGAATCAATGGTTAAGTAATTAAAAATAATCTATAGTACAGAACAGATTTTAGATTTAGAGCTCAGAGAATACTACGATATTATAGAACCAGGATCGTACTATGTGGATAAACAGATAGTTTTTATATTTAAATTTCCAATTTTTTCTAAAGCAAATTATGATTTATATAGATTATCAGTAGTACCTAACAAACACGGGCAGGCTCTTATCCCATCCTTCCCTTTCCTAGCAACTAACGAGATGTCATTCGTGTACATAGAGGCTGAATGCCCGAAGTTAAGAAACTGGTATCTCTGCGAAAAGGGAATCACCCATCAGATCCGCACCAAATCTGACTGCATCCAGGAGTTAATTACCAACCAAGTTATACAGGAATCCTGCCAATTTACAACGGTCAACTTGTTGAGAGAAGCCATGGAGAAACTAGACGACCAACACTACGTCATATCCTTCCCAAGGCAAACTAAAGTACAACTGACCTGTAACCAGAAGGATTATACATCGCTCCAAGGAAGTTTCCTCGCTACGATTCCCATTGGATGTCGTCTGAAATCGGAAGAATTCACCATCGCAAACGACTATAATGAAATCAATGGTCATCCCCTGAAACTTATGAAGATACCATATAGCGCTGAGAAACAATCTATCACAGCGACACACATAAATCTGAACTTCGTTGATCTTCAAGGATTACACAGCATTCAAGATAAGCTGATGATGCAGTCTTCTCTAGAAATGCATAATGCGAAATCAGATACTTTCTATAATACTACAATTCCCTTTTATGCTATACTATTGTGTGCGGGCATACTCACTATCATCATAATGACCCGGCGATATCTATGCAAATGCAAGAATGCTTTGAAGAAGGATCAACCATCTACATCTGCAATCCTGAAAAGGAATGAAACACCTGACGACAATGTTCCGGCAACATTTTCACTCAACGTGCTAAAATAGTCGCCGTTCTAAGGGTGGAGGAATTACGTAGTGCAACTATAGGAAGACCGCCGACGTTGCAGTTGCATCGATGGATACCAACAGCAGATTGCCGACTCAGCATTGACGTCAATCGATGGTTTCATTTTCATTTTATTTGTAAGAATATTCATTCCATATTCCTACTTCGAAGTGGAATGATTTATTCATTAGGCACTTAATTGTAATTTAATTTTTATTTTAATTAAAGTAATAAAATCATTTTGGTTTTTTTTCAATCTTCTGGCTGTCGCAAACGTAATTAACATGTCTGTTTGTTCTATGTCTGGATGTAAATATTTATATAAGTATGTGTTTAAAATGTAGTATATCAGTTTCCATAGTACAAGTTTTGCTTAGTGAGGGATCAGATGGCCGTGTGTAAGAATTTCGAAGAATATTTATTTTCCTACCTTCTACCACAGCTCATGGTAAAAAGAAATAATTCTAGAATGATTTAATATATTTTTGAAGACATTATACGTACCACAGGTAGCTCCTTTTCAGGCTTATGATGCACTCCACCTATATGAACAACACCAGGCGGCACAGGCCGATTTCCCTCCCAAATCGTATAAGTATTTAAGAATAACATATGAATATTTTCACTCAAATCATTCAATGACGGTGTGTCGGGACCAAATTGTTTTCTTGCATATTCATTCTCAATTTCTACCCGACTATTAAATGTATATTCTACTCTGTAATGGTAGTACAATTCATTAAGTTTCTCCCAAATTGTAAGATTATAAAGCCTTTGTCGTAACGTTGTTGGATAAAGAAGAGGATGTACAGGTGCCCCCATAGCCTCATAATTGCCAAATGTGGTGCCAAATGAACTGATTTGAATTACTGGCACTTTGTATCTATGTGACAGGACCAACGCTGGCCTCACGCATGCTTCCAACAATAACAAGTCGAAATTCTGACGTTTGTCTTCCAAGAGTTTTTTTATTTCAGGATTCTGTAGTTGCTCGTCAAATATCTTCGGGGACATCTCCAAAATTCTGTTTAATTGTGTATACAGAGCATTGTTGCTTCCTGTTATCGCATCAGTGATGTCTCTTTTCCATATTGAATAAGATATATCATGGATATCTATTTCTGTTAGATTAGCTGGAGTTTTTCCTTTAGGAAAGGCAGGATCTGGAGTTATAACGACTACTTCGTGTCCTCGCTTTGCTAGTTCCTGGGTTAAAGGGCGAAATACCATTTGATGACTGATTGATGGAACTGGGAACACAGCTAAAATTTTCGCAGCTTCATTTAGTGATACTAAACATAAAAACGAGATTAATAAATAATATATTGTCATTTTGATTTAAAGCACTTCACCATTTCATTATGAATACATTTTTATTTATACTGATGTAGGTAGTCGAATAGTTGGTGTATATTAAAGATAAACTTTAGATTTGTAATTAAGCAAAAAGCGCTTTAAAACCGCTGCTCATGAATGTGTCAAAACAACTAGAACAAAAGCCTACAACATTATAAAATAATTAATTGAGTGTATGTACTTTGCTTTTTGTTAAACAAAGATTCCCAACAGTAAATATATTTAGTCCAAGGAGATTTTCGTTATGAATATATGAATACAAGAATTATTCATTTATTTATTAACTCTTTATGCACTAAAGTACAAAGTCGAACATAATTATGGCAAATTTATTATATATATATTATGAAAAATATTTTTTTCAACAATATGTTGACGTAAAATTAAGCAATATTATTTAATAATAATCGCTGTTACTGCTGAATTGTAATTTTGTGAATCAAAATAGTCTTATCATTATACTTATGTCATTGCTAAGATTACATTTCTCTTATCACGTGAGTATTAATAATGATCAGCGTATATTTATTAGGGTTCCTCGTATTAATGATTATTAAAATTGAATTAGTTTTGGTGATGAACTAAACTAAAAATAAACTAAAATTAAATTGATTTTAACTCATTCAATCAAGTATTTAACACTTACAACAAAAACTGGCATTATGTTAATATTTATGTAGTTGGCCAGTTTATTTATCTATATACTTTGAAGCAAACTCTATACAGTTGGTCAAAAATAGCGCATTAATGTGTTTGTTATAAGACTGATTTTTAGGTAATATTTATCGATTAATGATAATACACCAAAAATATTTTTGACCATCGCTTTTTCTCATTAGGTAATTTTTTTGAAGATAGATTTGTATCGTTTGGTACTAAGCGATATCATACATTACATACACACATACATTATAAAGACCTACATTACCACCTGGTCTAGATTGCTAAATACATCAAAAGCCAAAAGTTTTGCCCTAGTCGGATAAATACCGGACAATAACTATATTTGGCATTTAAATAACCATATGCACAATGTTACATGTCATAGTGCTAATTTTATTTATTTTGATACTAACAAGTTTGTTAGTAATTTGAAATTGAAACAGGATACCCTGTTTATTCCAAAAAAACTTAAGAAATTAACTTAAGAAATTTATTGCATCACTTGTAGCATATAATATTAATAGGATATGGGATAACACAGTAAGAACAAGTTATTTTAACATTAAATCTCAGAATAGTTCTTTAAACAAAAACTTTTGACAACAGAGAAGCTAAACAGTTCGACTTTTTTATTACATCAGAATATTAATCGCTTCTTTGGCAAAATTCTTGATATTCATTTATCATTAGATAAAATAAATATAGATATATTATGTTTTACAGAGACATGGTTGAAACCGGGCACTATGCTTTTTAATATTAAAAACTTTACAGTTGCCAGTATATTCAATAGATTATCTGCAGAAGGTGGCGGCACATTTATTCTTATAAATAATAATAATAAATTCAAGGATCGGAAAGATATTTGTAGCCTCTCTGTTGAGCGTGTTTGTGAGGTGTCTTGTGCAGAGTTGCAAAACTATATTATTGTTTGTGTTTATAGGCCACCGGCATCCAATTTTTTATTGTTTACGTCTATAATGGAAGAGATTCTTCGTAAGATATTTAATAATTCTAAAAAGTCAATAGTTGTATGTGGCGACTTTAATGTAGATACTCTTAGCAATTCATCTGAAAGTCGGAATTTTATTGCCTTATTCAAATCATTCAACTTAGATTTATTGTTTAGTGAGTCAACAAGATCTACTGCCACTTCGGCTACTTGTATTGATAATATATTAACTAATAATAGTATACTGGGGAAATCGATTATTAGTGGTGTTCGCTCGGATCATAAGGCTCAATTAATAGAATTGCCATTTAAAAGACAAGTATTTAAAGTATCGAAAATAATTAGACCTACTACTAAGGCAAGATTAGATACCTTTAAAAATAATTTAGAACTGAAACTCTGTAATACAATATATCATAGTGTTGAGCCCAATGTCTTGTATGAAGGTTTATTGTCTGGGATTTGCGATAATTTTAATAGAGCCTGTCCTACTAAAATAGTGAAGGTAAATAGTAAAATGGGATTTAGTGACTGGGCTACAAAAGGTATTCGTAAGAGCAGGGATAGGTTGTATGAACTTTATCATTTAAAATCTCTAACTCAGAACGAGGAATTTCATAAATATGTTAAAAACTTTTCAAAGACTTTCAAGTTAGTGTGTAATCAAGCTAAATCTTACTTTATATGTAATAAAATAGGTAATGCTAATAACAGAATAAAGACAGTCTGGAATGTTATTAATACGGAAACTGGTAAAATTAGAAATAATAATGAACAGGTAACTCTTAAAATTAATGATAAAATTCTAACAAATAATTTAGATGTAGCCTGTGCTTTTGAAAACTTCTTCACGAGTATACCTGGTAAAACTACTAAAAGCCTTAAATCATGTCCTATAGCAGCGGAATCTTTACTCAAGCAGCATATTCATAATACATTTCCAAGTTTTAAATTTGACCATATTAATGCTAGCGATATCTTAATAACTTTTAATTCTCTCAATATGAAAAGTACTGAAGATTTATGGGGCTTATCAGTAACAATCGTAAAATCAATAATAACAGTGATTGCACCTGTTTTGTCGAATATTTTTAATGAATGCATTGATCAGGGTTGTTTTCCTGATTTAATGAAATGTAGTAAAATAGTACCTATTTTCAAGTCCGGTTGTAAGGAGAATCCATCTAATTACAGACCAGTTTCCGTTCTGCCAGCACTTAGTAAAATTTTTGAAAAACTGCTGCTTAATCAAATGTTAGGTCACTTTACTAAGCATAAGGTATTGCATGGTCATCAGTTCGGTTTCACGAAGGGAAGATCTACATCCGATGCGGCAGCAACATTGCTGAGGCACATTTATGGCGCATGGGAGGATTCACAGGATGCGATTGGCATTTTTTGTGATCTGTCCAAGGCATTCGATTGCGTTGACCACCGTACGCTACTACCAAAACTTGACTACTACGGAATTCGTGGAACTGCTCATGATCTTGTTTTATCTTATTTATCAAATCGCCAGCAAAAGGTAGGGATTACCGGCACAACATCCAAGGGCTCTTTAGTCGAAATGGGGGTACCCCAGGGTTCAATTTTAGGTCCATTTTTGTTCTTAGTATATATAAATGATTTGCCATATGTTGTAAATGACCTCACAGATATTGTCTTGTTTGCTGATGATACATCATTAATTTTTAAAGTTAATAGAAAAGACAAGGATCTAACTAAAGTTAATCATACTATGTCAATTGTCTGTGGGTGGTTTGCTACAAATAATCTGTTACTAAATTCAAAGAAAACTAAATGCTTAAGGTTTTCTTTACCAAATGTAGCAATAGTAGATAGCCAAATAATAATAGATGGGAGCCATATTGATCTTGTAAATAAAACGGTATTTTTGGGTCTTACATTAGACAATAAATTGCAATGGGGACCTCAGGTTGATACTCTAGCTGCTAAATTAAGTTCGGCTGCATTTGCTGTTAGGAAAATTAAACAATTGACGAATGTTGAGACGGCCAAATTAGTTTATTTTGCATATTTTCATAGCCTCTTATCCTATGGCATTTTGTTTTGGGGAGCAGCAGCGGATATAGAATCAATATTTATTATACAAAAAAGAGCAATTCGTGCAATTTACAGTATGGGTCCCCGTGAATCATTAAGAGATTTATTTAGGGAAATAAATATAATGACATTACCTTCACTATATATTTATGAAAATATAATGTTTATACGTAGAAACATAGGAATGTTTGAGTCAAAATTAGATACTCATAGTATAAATACAAGACAAAGGGAGAAGTTAGTTGTTCCATACTTTAGATTAACTAAAGTAAACAAGTCATTTCTCGGTAATTGTGTTAGATTTAATAATAAGATACCGCTGTCAGTAACCAAAATGTCTGATCATAAATTTAAAAATTATATTAGGAAAGTTTTGAAAGAGAAAGCGTATTACAAGGTAGTTCATTATATTGAAGATAAAAATGTATGGAAAAAGCTGCTCTCTGCACAGTGTACCTCTAAATCTCTTTTTTAAGTTGTAAGTACCTAATTATTGTTATTTTCTATTTTGTAGTCTTGTCATATTTTTTTTTTGTTTTGTTTTTTAATGTTACCTATAATAAGTATTTTGTAATTGTTAAATATAAAATTATGTAAAATTGAAATTATAAAATAGCCAAAAAGTCAGAATAGATAAAAATTTATATAACAAATAAAAAAGAATGTAACCTTGCTGAGTTTCTTGCCGGTTCTTCTCAGTTGAAGGCTGACTTCCGAACCGGTTGTAGCTTCAGTAACTTTAAATTTGACCTTCATAAGTGCCCTCCGAAGGCCTAAACTGAATAAATGGTTTTGAATTTGAATTTGAATGTGAATGTGAATCGGACTAAGATTCCCAAGCTAAATGAAAGATTTTTTTTTTTTAATATTTCTCAAGATGGCACATATATTTATATTGTGCGGTGAAGCAGAACCCTTGATTCACAAGACCGTATCGCACTTGGCCAATTATTTTTCCTCAAGCATATTTTACAAAAGTGTAAAATTTTATGTTGATAATAATCTCCGGAAATTACCCTTTGCATTCAACCTCGTCATTTTAAGTATTTGCTACTCATCATGCTTGTCTAGTTAGTATTTTATAAGACGATAAGTGTATATAATAAGACTAGAGTAGTGGAGCTTGCTAGTAGTGCAGATTCGTCCGGAGAAGTACTACCGCCTTACCCATTTCCGCCGTAAAGCAGTAGTGTACTTGTATTACCGTGTTTTCGTTACAGGCACATGCGAGTTAAAAACTTCAAGTCTCAGGAACATCATTGATGATGCCCCTGGTGTTGCAAATGTCCGTAGGCCGAGGTGACCTCTTACCATTAGGTGGACCGTCTGCTTGTTTTTCGACCCAAGGGGTTAAAAAAAAATATAGTGGGTCTATATTTTTTGTTTTAACTCCAATCAAATACATTTTGGCTAGAGGTATAGGCTTTTAAAAAAGGATATAAAATCTGCAGGACAGAATAGAATACAATTTTTATTTGGTATTGTTAAAGATTCAGTTGCAAATACATATACAATATATTTAACTCCTATATATGGTAAATAAATTATAATTTTGTAGAGGAGTGGAAAACAGAAAGCAGGCTTTGCCCTGCATCGACCGATCCCGTTACCTATATTGGTTTAATAAATATTTCGATGGTGTAACCTGAAAAAACCTTTGTCGCACCACCTCGGCCCTCTTTTCTAAAGCATACCTACTTAATTCTGGTTCTTTATTTGGCAGCGTCGTAGGTTGGTGTCGTAAATATGCAGATAATACTACAGCGATACCATAGACTCAACGCTTTACGACGTCTGCGCCTCTTCTCTAAATATTTATTTTTATCTTGGTACCAATATTCTGATATACTTCGTTGATCAAACATGCGACGAGGAACAGATTTTTGCATTATTGAAGCAGTGTGATATTTTATGGATGCTCATTTATATTCATGTCTCGTAAATGTGGATACTTAGCATTACCATTTGACGATTTATCGTAGTTTTCCATGTTTTTATTTTAAAGTTATTTTCAACGGAACTATAGATTGAGTAGTAGAGCTCTTAGTGCAGAGTTCGTCCGCGGAAGTACAACCACCTTGTCCATTTCCGCCGTGAAGCAGTAGTGCACTTGTATTACTGTATTTCGGTTACAAAGGTAAGGGCCTGTAGCGACATCTATGAACACGCCTACAATCCTTCACCGCTCGCACTACAGTGATGTGGCGACATCTATGAACGAGTAGAATCACGCGAGAATCCTACATCGCACTATCAAGATTCTCTTAGGATTAGATATATATACAAGCATCCAACATCAACAGTATACTTTCGGTTGAGAGCCCTAAGCGCTCACCGATATTGTCCGCGTAAGGGTGTCAGAGCCATCTGAGGCTAACACCTTCGTCCATAAAAAAAAAAAAAAAAAAAAAAAAAAAACATCAACAGTAGGACCGCGGTCCTCAGGCATGATCACCTAGCCTGGCGGAAGATCCCTTTTAAATGGAGGAGTCTTACACCTCGCTCCTCCATAGGCCGAAAAAATTACAGGCACTTGAGACTTAAGATCTTCACATCTCAAGGTCGACAACGCATTGGCGATGCCCCTAGTGTTGCAAATCTCCATAGACGGTGATCACTTACCATCAGATGGACCGTCTGCTTGTTTCTCGGCCCCTGTCATATAATGATAAAAAATTCGACTAGTTTCATGTTACTGCGCTTATCTTACCTTCAACTAAAATCTCCTGGGACATTCTTTTACACACGGCCGTCTAATTTGAAACAAAACTGAGCTCTTACTGAAAACCAGATTACTGAGAAGAGACTTATATAGATAATCTATTGCTAACTTATTCACTATTAATTATGTTAAACCTAGTAAGAAGACTGCGCAGTTGATTCATCAGCCATTTGATTGAAAATATCGTATCTATATATTTTATCATAATGAACCATATTTTGAGATTTTTCGGTAGATGAATAAACATAAAGTTCTTTCGGCATTAAATATGCTACAACTAGTCTAATTTCATTTTTCGATCGAATTTCAGCGAGAGTCAAATTGAGCAAGTAATTGTTTTTTTTTTTCTAGAGCAGTCTTCGCATTTCTAATGATGTCTTTATGATGACGGTTTGGGACACATCAGTGTCATCATGGTTTCAAAATCTATAACGGCCATAGGTAGAAACATTTTTGTGTTTTATATACATAGATTTACTACTGATAGGTACAAAACAATGCAACAGATTTTCAACTCGAGGGAGTCGGCAAACTTCGACAAAGTTCTACACCACAGTGCTATGATTACGATGTTTTCCTTCACTGAAGCTCAAGCTAATTGTAGACTCGACACTTGCTACACCAAATTTATAATTACCAAAGTTGTCAAGACCTAAAAGGCCCATTGTGACAGGCAAGATGTCATTGAAGAATTACCTTTATTGCATCGAGGATTAGGTTCATCCATTGGTTAATTTTAAATGATGCTGATAAACCATATCTTCAAGAAATTAAGCTTATTAAGTTTGCACGATGGAGCACCGCACACATAGACGTTGCTCACCGACACGAAATTTCGAAAGACCTTGGAATAGATCATGCTCGAGTGTCACCCGCTGCAAAGGCTTTTTTGAAGTTATAACTTTTGACGCGTTAGGGAAAATTGTCGAGAGTAATTTTTTACCAAAAACCGACACCCTGAAGTAACTGTCTCTCCGAATCATCGCACAAAACGCAACTGACAGTTTCAAAGAGTGAGTAATGATATTATTGTCAATAATAGCCTCACAACGTCAAACATTATTTTCGTTGGTACAGACAGGTGCAAAGAGTATATATATATAGACTATAAAAATCAATTTCACGACTGAATAGTAAAGACAAATGCTTATATTGCAGTTTTTCTCACCAATAATTTCGAGTATAACTTCTTACCTGCGTACAGTTCACACACACGTTTTTTTTAATAACTTAGTGGCTCATTAAATTCGATTTAAAATAGTGAAACGATTTTTAAACTTCCCGTTGTTTTAACAGAAAAGTATGTAGGTACTATGTATGCTTGCTATTTTATGGATCGTAACGTCACACAAATGAGAGTAAGTAAGTAGGTCGTTAAACATTATAATGGGTATTAGTTTAACTATATCACATAATCTATTTACTCTTATACATTTTAAGATAAAGTTATTATTTCTATCAAACGAACCGTGTAGTTGGAATTGATGCATTAAGAAGATTTAATTGATTCAACGTACCTACGTGCTTGCGTTTGTGTAGCTCATTTTCCTGACACCATTATAAAAATCATTAATTCAATAGTTATTAAAGTATAACTATTATCAAACAAATAAAGGTATTCAATCAAATATTGAAACAGCTGATGCAAATGTAGGTATAATGTGTTTTTCTAACAAATGCTTCATTACAAACTCCATGACACCTGTCAAAGTATACTCCTCGAAAAAAATCTATTTAGTGAAACTAAAATCAGCCCCCTTATTCAGCTAATACAAACTTTGTCGGCGAGCCGCTTCACGGAGGCCTCGGAGAGCTTACCTCTCACGTGATTAGTAGTATTGGCGTAGTAAGCGACAGAGACAGAGTATAGAAGCCGCGACGAAACATCCTCGAGTTGTTCTTTTCCTTACAGAATGGAGCCCCTAAATAGACTAAAAAAATAAAGCAATTTACAGTCTGGAGGCATTTCATTAGTTATGTGACTTTGCGAGAATCGTTAAACACCACACAGAACAGCAACAGGTTTGGCTTGGGCAAAAAAAATATTTCAATTTGTATCACGTAACTGTATGTTTTAACAAGTAAACCAACACTGCCTGACCGCCACGCTACAGGTCGTGGGCTCGATTTCCACCCAGGACAAATATTTGTGTGCATGCACGTCTGTTGGTTCTATAAAAAAAAATTATAATAACACTAACTCGAGAATGTTTTGTCGCGGCCTCCGCGCTCTGTTTCTTTCCGTAAATACGCTAATACTACTAAGCACGTGAGAGGTAAGCTCTCCGAGGCCTCCGTGAAGCGGCTCGCCAACGAAGTTTGTATTAGCTGAATAATGGGGCAGTATCTGAAGAAAGTCCAGTTGAAGAAACAACAAAGGACATATGTATATGATCCACCTCACCTAATTCAATAAACGCAAAATAACTTGCTGAAAGCGATATTGCCATATGACATCACATAGCAAAGACTTACCCCAAAAGAACGACTTGTTACGAGCACTCAGTACATTAAACCAATTTTAAAATTGTTTAGTAGCCAAAGGTAAAATTCGCTGCAGGAACAGGAATTCTTGGATACGGTTTATTAGAAAATTCTGCTGAAGGCACGCACAAACGGGTTGAATTCATGAATTAATGATTTTTTTAAATTATGATGTTTTTAAAAAAAATCATTAATTCGCTATGGAAGCACCCAATATGAAAACGCATTTTATGGCCAAGAATACTTAACTTTGACTTAATTTTGAAATAACATGTAGAATTTTTGCTTCTTGGTAAATCACTAAATCCAAACAATGGCCAAAATGGAAATCCAAAGTAAATTTCAATAAAGATTTCTGATAACCTAAAAACCTTTATTATTGTTGTTTGGAGATTTACTTAAGAATTGTAGGAAACTTTTATATGCTTAAACTATTTGGTCAGATTGGGACAAAAATGGAAATTCTACGAAATCAATATACTGGCAGCTGCTTTCAGCTTAACGGAAAATATTTTTCATAAAGATTATAAAGTCACCTACCAGTGGTAACTACACAGGGGCTCGATTCTGAAAACGTGACCTGATCGAAAATTCGTGAGACGGTAAAAACCGTTGTTTTTTTTTTTTCATTTACATGTTAAAAACAACGGATTAGCTTATGGGACAGGGACACTAACTTGACGCTAATAAAAATTACCACATTTAAGCGTAAAATTTCGCAAATATAGTATATTGAGTTAAACCGCTGACAGACAGACATGGCGGAAAACTACGTGGATGTCTTGTTCACTACAGAACCCTAAAAGATTTCGAATACCACAGCATCAGCATAAACTTACAATGAAATTGTCCCTTCCGATCGGAATGAAAAACGAGAAGATTTGAATAATCCTATCGCACAAAATTACTGAAAATACTTCAAACTACCTACATAGTCAAAAACTTCCTACATTGTAAATTTTTCTTGCGAAATAATGGATCACCGCATTAAGCCTTGATTCAGCCTGTCCTTTTCCATAAGTTATGAGAGGTTTGAAAAAACTCAGCGATAAGGTAAACGTGCGCGACCGTTTACCGTAAAATATGGGACTAGAAATAAATTCCCAGCCAATTGTTGAGTTGAATTGATCTACAGTGCCTTATATTTGGGATTCCTAGTAAGCTTATAAGTGAAGCTGAACTTTGTACCCGTTAATATTTTATGACATGAGTATTCAATAGTCAATCTTGCTAATATTATAAATACGAAAGTTTGTGAGTATGGATGTTTGTTACTCTTTCACGCAAAAACCTACCAAAGGGATTTTGATGCAACTTTTTTTTTTGATTTATTTCTTTTTACATTTTCTACGGACTCTTAGTCCGTACTCTTTGAAGATTCTACGATAAATTATGAAGATTAAGATTAATTGTATTGTGTTTTTAAAAATTAGCATCTTTCCGCGTTTGCTCAGCTCGTTGTTTTGAACTGAGGCTTGTGCTCAGAAGACAAAAGGAACCTTTTTAGGGTCACATCATTGTCCGCCTGTCTACTTGGCCTATACCTATTTCTCAGTAACGCGTTGATGTATCGAAAATAACACAATTAATACTTAAGTCGATAGCCCCTTAGAGTTTTTTTTTATAATATAAACTGGTGCTTGAGTGCGATCCCACCTGATGGTAAGCAGTGATGCAATCTTTGATGTTGAGGAGCACTAGTTTATTAAGAGCCTATTCACTCTAGCCTTGAAGACACTCAAATTATAATTGCAGAATAATTGCAGTTGTAAAAAATAAAGCTTATAATGTAGTGTCTATTCATTCCGTGAACCGATTAGTGGAGGGACGGTTATAAGACCACCAAAATCATTTCACGTAACGTGGATGCACGTGGATGCCCAAGTCATGGGAAACATCACGTTGATCTAGAATTACAAAATTTGCCTTGAGCAGGGGCTATATTTATCTCTCTCTAGTACAGGTACACCGTAAGATGATATTTATTTTTTTCCCTTTCTTAGCGTTGTTTTTGAATCTTAATGTTGATGAACAACGTGTATATATCAAAATACGTTTTTAATTGTATTACCTAATAGTTATTTTTTTCAACACATGACAAAAAAGAAGTCGGTCCACCTGATGATGCATCGTAGCATATGGACTTCTGCAACACCAGGGGCATCGCCAATCCATTGTCGACCCTGAGACCTGAAGTTGGTGAGTCTCATGGGCCTTTAACTCTGCACTAAGAGCTTTAATACTCACTAAAGCTTCAGTAACTTTAAATTTGACCTTCATAAGTGCCTTCCGAGGGCCTAAACTGAATAAATGGTTTTGAATTTTGAATATTTTTTTTAATGCTTAAACATTATTTGATGTCAGGTACATACAAACTAACTAACGAAGTTTAACGAAAGAAAACGAACGTTTACGATTGTCATCAATCACATCAATTCAGTCCTTCACTTTTGCTCAAGTTTACCTACAGACAAATAGTTAGCGATTTTGGGTAAAATTAACAGGAATGTTCGTTTCAAACTTCCGTTATTAAATGGAAGTGATGGTTTCATCCGTCAGTCTTGAAGCTCTGTAATTGAAAAAGTTTGTTCGAATAGAATATAATTAATATACATTCCAAAGATATTTATGAGATGAAATACAGTGCTTGAGGCTTAGTGCTTAAGGAATAATAGGGATGGTGAAGTAGCTGTCGAAATTTAATTTTATTGAGTTCAATCAGTTGTCATTTGCGATAGAGATAATATATACGTAATTAAATAAATATCCAGGGACATTCTTTACACACGGCCGTCTGATCCCAAACTAAGCAGAGCTTGTACTATGGAAACCAGCTACGTGTCGAAGTGGCATAATTTTGACAACTTTCAGACCTTTGCAATAAAAATAAAAAAAGGCATGTATATTTTCTCGGCCACCATATTCTATAAACTGGGGCTCGATTCTATAAGGAAAATGACACTAACTCGAGGATGTTTCGTCGCGGCCTCCGTGCTCCGTCTCTGTCGCTAACTACCCTAATACTACTAATCATGTGAGAGATAAGCTCTCCGAGGCCTCCGTGAAGCGGCTCGCCGACGAAGTTTGTATTAGCTGAATAAGGCTCAAATTCCTAATCAATAGCATTTGTAAGTAGCCTAGAAATAAATAATAGATTTTTAAACAAGCTTTTTCGCGCCTTTGCTATTAAGGAGTTTCTTCGTCGGAAACCAACCGCATACAGCTACCAGGAAAGGATGCAACTTAAAACAGCAATCAAAATTAAATGTATTCTCTTAATTTCATTTCATGTTAGGTGACCGTTTTTGAGTTCCGAATTTTTTGATTTTAAATAATAGATAAATTGGTCCACAAACTTTGACTATCAATCTACTTTAACATATGACAGCACTGATAACAGATTATATATGAAATCGTTAATTTAATAATAATTACTTACAACCTAACCAGCAAATTAGAGGTGCACTGTGCAGAGAGTAGCTATTTCCATACATTTTTATCTTCAATTTATTCGCCCCGAAAAGCCGACTTCTCACGTGCTGACGAAGGTAACAAGGAGACAAAATATAGAGGCATCTTTGCGCTAGTGTAATTTACCAAAGAGAATTAAACCCCTGAGGTATGTTCGTCTTACAACATCAGCCTCTCGGATTCAAACATCCTTGGCTGCTAGCGTAACGACGCTTTGGAAAGCGGACCTCTCACTTGATAAGGTGACAGAGGGAGACAGAGCATAGAAGCGTTAATATATCACACAACACCCTATGATTGCTTTGAGTTAAGGATTATTAATGTCGTATGCCACCGACGTCATGTAGCGCAGCTGGCTAGTTTTGTAACATCCATAAATATATTAGTGTATCTGTCTGTCGGTCTGTTTGATTGTTACGTTTTCACAGATACACAGCTGAATGAATCTTGATCAAATTTAGTACTGAGGTAGATTGTATCCTGGAGAAGGATACAGGCCTTATATCTTTTGCCTCCAAAAAGAGAAAGAGGATGAAAATTTGTTGTACAATCTATAAATATTATAAAAGCAAATGTTTGTTTGTATGAATGTTTGTTACTGTTTCACGCAAAAACTACCCGACTGATTTAGATGAAACCTGACACATAGATAAAACATATCCTGCAATAACATATATGTTACTTTTTATCCCGGGAAAATGTGTCATCTCTCGGTAATGCGGGTAAAACCGCGGGGACTGCTTGTATGTAATAAAGAAAACTTTGTGTGGTTTTTATAAAACCACGATGGAAGTGTAACAAATGAAACCCGGCCAGCTGTAATGTGAGATGCAATAGATGGACGAACACGCAAACGAAGTCTCAGATAACAACTTTTTGCTATAAATACAAGTCGATGCTAAATCCTTAAGAGTGAGTACATACCCTTAACTCTATTTCCACTATTTTATTTTTAAATTCTACCTGCACGTTCGCGTGAAATGGTAAAAGTAACAGTGGAAGTGTATTGCCGGATACGCCGGAAATATGGGACCGTGAAATATGTGGCGCGTAACATATGGACATTTTATATTATAAGCTCCTGGCTGAGGTACATTTACAATGTGAAGCGAGCATAATAACTTACTTTCGCACCTATTGTAACGAATCAGAATAGGCAGTGAAAATTACGTCACTACGACGGTCTTGTGATTTTTACCTACACACCGCAAACCTTTTGCATTTACGTCGAAAGCTTAAGATTTTTAATGGTTATGATAGAATAAAAAAAATGCTGTTTAATAATGGTATCTTGTTTAAATAGGTCATATTATAGCTATAAAATAAATTAATATTATTTTTTATTTTTAAACAAAGAACAAATGCTTTAAAATTCATAACTTTTCAGTATTTCTAAATAAACGCAATTTTTGGTGTGTATATTTTTATTAATACTTTTCTTTAATGTATTTAAAAACGGTAATGGTAATAGGTTTTTATTTATAAAAATAGCACTTATGTCCTAGATCGCTAAGATGGAAATTAAATCTGTATTGAGATAAAATATATTTATATCCTGGTATATGATTATTATCAGTCTTAACAACGTGTTACAAAATACCCCGTATAAATATAATTAATATCAAAGCCAACAACCCTGGTAAGCTGTCATGTGAGGGAACCAGATTATTTAACAGAAAGGCCTACGTACCTATTTACCTAATGTAAACGGAGGTTTTCCCACACGCCCGCTTGGGGGGCGTGGCGCTACTGGTCGGGGCGGTGCCCCTTTCAGTGGGTGCAGTCGCCGCCTACTAAAGTAGGCGGGTCCCTGGTGTGCGGCGTATTAAATACGCCGCGATGGTGTCAGTTCCGGAGTTGTCACATCCGGTGGGGTGTCGCTCTGCCGGCGAGCCAGGCACCACCGGAAGTAGCTCCGGTAGGCGGCTGCAAGCCGGCGGCGACGGGGGTCGAAGTCCAGTGATTTCCCGCGGCAGCGGTGTCGGCGAGGTCGAGCCCTCCGGGAGTGATTCCCGGGGGGCGCCCGTCAGCCGGCGCCGGTGCGGGGGGGGTAGGTCCGGTGGGGGTTTCCGCGGGAACTAGGTCCCGCGGGAACGGTCGGTCCGGGCGGTGTTGCTCGTCAGGCGGGCGCCGATGGTACGGTGCCAGCTCCCGCAAGTGGCGGAGGCTGGACCGATCGGCGCGGCGGAACATGTTGGCGCTTAGTCGGCCGATGAAGTCGTCGAGACTCTCCATGTTGAGGTCCCTGGAGATCGTAGCATTCCTCACGTAGCGCGGGGCGCCTACGATAGCGCGCAGCGACAGCGACTGCTGTGCGCGCAGCTGTTGGCGGACACGGTCCGACGTCAACGCATACCAAGCAGGTGCGGCATACGTGAGTCGGGACCGTATATATGCCTTGTAGACGCCCAGCTTCGCTCGCGTGGGAATGCTGTGGGACGTCAGGACGGGACGCAGGAGAGCTCGAGCGGCGCGGACTTGGCCAACGATGTTCCGGACGTGGGGCTTCATACTGAGACGACGGTCAATGGTCACACCCAGGTACTTCACCTGCGGGGACCACTCGACTTGGCGGTCGAGCAGGGTCAGGGGTGACGGGTTCCTGTTTTCCCCGAGGGAGATTGCCTGGGTTTTCGCCACGTTGACCGTCAGTCTCCATTCTTCCAGCCAGGGCGGGAGGGCATCCAATGCGCGCTGCATTTTGATGGCCGCGTGAGCGGCGGTGAGCGACGTGGTGATGTACGCGGCATCGTCAGCGTACAGCGCGAGCATTGCGCCTCCGGCTGTCGGGATGTCGTCCGTGTATCTGCCGTAGCAGACGGGCGACAGACAGCTGCCCTGGGGCACGCCGGCCTGGACGGGGCGCTCCGACGACAGGGTGCCTTCAACCACCACTTGAAAGCGCCTGTCTTGGAGGAAGGTGGCCACAGTCTTAACTACTCGACGAGGAGTAGTAGACGTGGACAGCTTGAGGATCAGGCCGTCGTGCCACACGCGATCGAACGCTTTCTCCATATCGAGGAACACTGCAGTGGCCCGCTCCTTTTTGTTAAGGGCGGCCGTGAGGTGGTGTAGCGTCCTCGCGAGCTGTTGCGTCGTGGAGTGTTCGGCGCGGAAGCCGAACTGTTCGTCGCGTGGCTGGATGTGTGGTATGAGGTGCAGCAGAAGAAGCTTCTCGAAGACTTTCGAGGTCGTCGACAGCAGCGTAATGGGCCGATAGCTTTCGGGCCTCAGTATGTTTTTCCCCGGCTTAGGCAGCATGATAACTCTGCCGCGCTTCCATGGCGTGGGGAAATGGCCAGTCCGCAGAATTCCATTGAACAGCTGCGTCACTTTCGCGATAGCGCGTGGAGGTAGGTGACGCAGGGCCTCGTTGGGAATCTGGTCTGGTCCGGGGGCCTTCCGTAATGGGGCGCGGCGAATCATTCGCTGCACTTGGCCGGGGGAAAAGACTACTGGGTCTTCCGTGGTGGCTATCGGCGCGTCGAAGTAGGACTTCACACGCTGCTGGACGTCTTCTTCGTGCTGCACTGAGGAAGCTGGATTCAGCCGGAACTGACTCTCCAGGTGGTCGGCAAAGATCTCCGCGCGGTCCTCGGCTCGGTAACGGGGGGTTCCGTCACTGGCCAGTAGGGGGCGTATCGGAGTTGCCTTCCCGGAGAGTTGGCGGCAGAGTCGGTGGATGCCCGTCCAGTCTTCACCCGCTCGCTCAATGGCGTGCAGCCAGGACTCGGTTGAGACTGTTTCCAGCTCTTCCGAGATCCTTAGCGCCAGAGCGTTGAGCTGGGTCTTTATGTTCGGGCACCGGGTCGATTGCCATAGGCGTCTCAGCTTCCTCTTCCGTTCAATCATCGCCACGATGTTCGCCGGTAGGGGAGGTGCCTTGCGAGTCGACGCTGCGTCTCGCTCTGAGGCTCGAAGCGCCGCGGTAATTGCGGCACTGAGTTCCTCGGCGAGCAGGTCGACATCTGCGTCGGTTCGGATGCGGCGAACGGGCGAACGTTCGCGAGCGAGCAAATGTTCGCGAGCAGGCGAATGTTCGCGAACGAGCGAATGTTCGCGAACGAGCGAATGTTCGCGAACGAGCGAATGTTCGCGAACGAGCGAATGTTCGCGAACGAGCGAATGTTCGCGAACGGGCGGTTGCTCGCGAGCGTAATGCTCGGACAAGTGCTCGGCGAACGTTCGCCAATCGTGACGGCGACGTGAACGGGTTGGGTCAGTCCGGGTTGGAGCTCTGGGTACTGCCAGCAGCACTGGCTGGTGGTCCGAGAGGACGTGGTCATCCAGGACGTCAAGCGACGGTGCGACCGGCAGGTCGCGGGTGATCGCCAGGTCGATGACGTCCGGTGCCGCGTTTGCCTGGTACGGATAGTGCGTCGGGACCTCTGGTCCCAGCACCTGGTAGCCGTGGCGGTCCGCGTCGTCCAGAAGGCGGCGGCCCTCTGGGCAAGCGAGGTTGGAGTTCCACGCCATGTGTTTGGCGTTGAAGTCGCCGGCGATGATGGTCGGGCCAGGCGAGTCCAGGAGAGTTCGGACATCAGCCATGGCGAGGCGGTTTTGCGGCGGCTTGTAGAACGCAAACACACGGGTGGGCTCGCGTTCGACGCAGACTTCTACGCCCAGGGCGTACGCGGTCTGGAGATCCGTAGCAGGCAGCGGCTGGTGGATGACTTTCCTCTTCACTAGGACTGCTAAACCCCTGTACGCAGTCCCAGCGGGGGAGGTGTGGTCCTCTCGGTACACGTGGTACCCAGGCATCTTCAATCGGGTGCTCGTCTTGAGGTGTGTCTCGTTGATGAGGGCAACGTCGACATGCCGCTCGGTGAGCAGCAACCTCAAGAGTCTGGCCTTCTCGGGGGACAATCCGTCGGCGTTCCAGTACAGAATGCGCAGCGGACTACCGGGCATGAGCGCAGAGATCCGCCACGCACTGGATAATGATGGGGACGGGGTCCCGTCCCTCCTGGAGGGCCATGAGCACCCGATTGAGGGCTCCGATGGCGAGAGTCAGCACCGGGTCCACTTGCGTCTTGGCCGAAAAATTCGGCTTCGACGCGGCAACCTGCTTCGCCTTCGTCCCCCGGGGTGCGGGGGCGGCGACCACAGGCGCAGTGGCTGGCTCTAGCTGTGTCTTCTTGGTGGTGGCATGGGCGGGGGCGGGGGCGGGGGCCGGCTTTTTCCCCCTTCCCCTCCGCCCTCTGCGGGATTTCCCCTTCTGCTGCGGCGGGTTGGCCGCAGCCATGAGGGAGCCGGGCGCGTTGCCGTCGGTGACTGCATTGGTGGTGGAGGTCGGAGCAGCCGGCGTCCTGGTGGCGGTGGTGGTGGCGGCGGCGGCGGTGCGAGCGACAGTGCCTGCCTTCGAGTTCCGTGCTTCCTTACGGAAGACGGGACAGATGGCACTGTTCGCTGTGTGCTCGCCGCCACAGTTTGCGCACGTGGGCGGCTGCTCCAGCGGTCGCGGGCAGTCAGATGCGTGGTGCCCCTCCCCGCAGCGCACACAGGCAGGTGGCCTGTGGCAGTTCTGGGAGGAGTGCCGGAATTGCTGGCACCGATGGCATTGCGCTGGCCCCCGTTTGCCGCGCCATGCTTCAATTTTCACACCGGGCATGCACATCAACTCAGTGACGTCATATATGCCCGGTGTGAGGTCCGGGGTTCTGCGCAGCTGGGCGTGGAATAGACAACCCGGTCGTCCTTGCCGCGCCCTGATGGCGCGCACGAACTCCGGGTCGTATCCCAGCTCTCTGAGCTCCGCGACGACATCCTCCGGAACGGTGTTGTTCGGTAGCCCCCTGATGGCTACCTTGAGGCTGCGTTCCGCCGGGAGGGAGTAACTGAACCACGAGATTTTGTGGTCCTTCTCCACCTCCGTCAGGTACCGCTGGATCACGCGATACTCGGCGCTGCTCTTGGGTATGAAGCGGACTCCCTTCCCAAAAGCGCGACCGTTCGGCGCGTGACCCAGTCGGGCCTTTAGCGCCTTGAAGTGCGCGGGCCAGTCCGGCAATACCTCCACCACTAATGGCGGGTAGCGGGCTGGCGGCGCGGAGGCTGTGGTACCGGTGGCGGCGGCTGGGGACGTCACTGGTCTCGTGGTCGTCGTCGTTCCCGGTGCGGTCGCGGCGGAGGCAGCGTTTGCGGTGCTCGCACAGGGGGCACCGATGTCCATCGGCGAGTGTGACGTCGCCGGTGGTGATGTCGTCGCGGGGGGTTGGGCGGGGGGCGGCGTCCTGAAGACGGCCTGCCTCTTTCCCGCGCCCTGCGGTGGTGATGGTGATGGGAAGCGGGCCGGCGCGATCGTTGTGGCTGGCGCCACAAAGCGCGGTTGCGGCTTCGGTTGAGGCTGCGGGGCGGCAGGGGTGTCGGTCCGTTTCGGGGCGGCGGGCTGCGGCGGGCGGCCTTTGGGCGGCGCTCCTTGCGGCCGTGGTGAGGCCACCGTGGCCCACGATGTTGAGGGCCGCGTTGGGTTTAGCTGGGGGGCCCCGAGAGCGGCCTCCAGCGGCGGCATAGAGGGGTTCTCCTCCCCCTCGGTTGATGCCGGGGTCCTGGCACCGGACCCCGGGAAGAACTCTTCGCCCCCTCCCCCCGGCGATGAGGGGAGAGAGGGGGTCAGGTCTCGGATGCGGGTGGCCAGCTCGGCGGCGATCATCCGGTCGAGCGCCGTCTGGGCAGCCGCACCCTGAGAGCGGGTGAATACTCTCCGCGCCCACACGCCAGCGGGGCGTGGGGGGGGCGGGCGCGTGGCCCTACGCGAGGGCGGGAGCGAGGATGCCGGCGGAGGCATCTCGTAAGCGCGGCGCGGTTGTCGCGGGCGCGGGGACACCGGAGCGCGATCCCAACCGCGCTCCCCGGCACGGCGAGCCCGCCGACCCGGTTCCCGGGGCTTGCCGCTGGTGGCAGACCGGGAACCGAAATCGACGGTGAACTCCGCGTGATCCGAGGGAGTACGGTGGACGCAGTGAGGTAGGTAGTCCCCGCGCAGCTACGTTGAACGGTGCGGTAATTTAAGGGTCCGAGCGCGTAACTTCTACTGAAGATCCCGATGATAACTGCACTATTTACCTAATAATTGGGTTAAAGTCTAGTATAGTCACGCAGGCGGAGGGGCGGGGGAAGGGGGTAGGGGGAGTGGGGGGATGCCTCCTCTGACTTAGCACCACTCCCATGAAAAGGTAACGCATCATTCTTGAGAAATACAATTTTTTGTAACCTAACCTCAAAACACTATAAAGTTGCTTCTGCAACGGCTCCGGCGAAGTGCAACCTCTTTGCCCTTACGTAACAATGGATAGGCACCCATGCTCCCCTCCGCAGCTTCGGCTTGCTGGTCGCCTCCGGCGACCAGCCTCAGCCGCTGCGGCTCGCAAGGGTACCTGTCATTTGTTACAGTGGGCGGTGGCTGCCCTCCCTTCGCGCCTCCGAATTTTTATATACACTCTAGGCGTGGAGTCGGGTGTCCCGATTCGGTTTTGGAACAGATTCGACCAAATTAAGTCATAATTAAGACACATTAATTTCGAATGTGTTTTTTAAGTTCCGTTTCATAGAATTTGCAAGACACTTTACACCACAGACAATGTACTTGTACAGATTTGGTTGTCAATCGCCCATTTTAACGTTTCGTTTTTCCTTTTTCTGATTTGAGGTTAATAAACATTTCTATGAATAGATAAGTAATATACAACATATACCAATTTTTTTTTACTTTTTTGTGTCCATAGATACCCACATAGACACAAAACAAAAATACATGTTCATGCACGTACACACATGCTTGGGTGGGAATCTTGATAGTGTTTTAAACCACCTTTAAACCACCAAAATAAAAAATATATACAGCTAGGTTACGATACTATAGGATATAATAAGAATGTGGAATAAGCTTCCCATTACGGTTTTCCCTATCCGGGGATATGGGGTTCTTCAAAAGGGGCGTAAAAAGAGCTCTTCAACGTTGGCGACACTTTCACAATAATAGGGATTGCAAATGTCCATAGGCGGCGATGACCTCTTACCATCTGGTGGCCCGTCTGCCTCTTTGTCAAACTATTGACATAAAAAAAAATACGTAGCTGTAGGTATATATTTTTATTTTTTTTTAGGAGTGATTTCATATAAAATTTTACTAAACGAAACCATTAAGGCTCAAATTAGCATGGCTTAGATTTGACTTTGAAATTACTTTGAACAAACTCTGTCCAATCATGATTTTTATTCATTAACCTTTTTTTTTATTTATTTATTTTTATATTTTCTACGGACTCTTAGTCCGTACTCTTTGAAGATTCTACGATAAATTATTTTAAGATTAATTGTATTGTGTTTTTAAAAATTAACATCTTTCCGCGCTTGCTCAGCTCGTTGTTTTGAACTGAGGCTTGTGGTTCCTTAATATACTATACTCGTAGTGTTACATTGAATTTTTCTATTGCCGATACATGGATTATAAATAAATAACTTAGCATTTACTTTAATTTAGTTACACTTTTTCATCAAAATTTACAATTCTTTAAGCTTATAAACAGACGTTCTGTTTATAAAATGTATTTTTGCTTGCAGATTTATTCTGTTACGTTAGACAAAAGAAAGAAGAGGAACTACTACTCGACCATCAGTCAAGCGTACATGGTGTAGATTAGTAAGATGAAACATACTGTAATAGTCAAGAATAGCCTCGAAGATAAGCAAGTAACTTGAGCAAGTTCACACTTCCATTATAGAAAGTGAGAGCCTTTAGCAGCCCCGCCAAACCATTGCGCTTAATTTGGCGTGTTATCAACTAAATGCGCTCAATTTCATGCGCTTATCGCTCTAACTGGGGATGGAAACTTTGCTTATGAGCTATAAGGCTGTGTTGCAAATATTAGCGAAATAACATTGGCGTCGTAGAATTTGCTAACCCGCATCAATTAAGGTGTAAAACAATATCTAATACATTTATAAAAAGATATTGGAAATCCGATGTGAAATGGGGACTCGTTATCTCGAAGCGCTAGAAGGTTATGTTCATCGGAAAACGGTATCTATGAAGATACATTGTTTGCTCGTTTAAAGAATAAAAGGTATGAGTGTATGATTATGGAATAGTCAAATTACATGGATTAATAGGCAAAGGTGTGCAAAAATATTGATTAATTTTAACGGCAGTAAATTAAAGTTTTCTATATCACTACATAGTATAAAACAATGTTACTTTCTCTGTCCCTATATCCCTATGTATGCTTAAATTTTTAAAACTACGCAACGGATTTTGATGCGGTTTTTTAAATAGATAGAGTGATTAAAGAGAAAGGTTTATATGTAATAGTATCTACATTGCACCTGAGCGAAGCCGGGGCGGGTCGCTATCATAGAATAATTGTAAAATTTAATTCGAAATTGGTACGGGAGACTAGATACTGTGGGTTGTCTGACACGCACTGGGCCCGTTTTATTTCGTCGCCTTCAACATCAGCGTCGACAATGCATTGGAAATCCCCTCTGATGTTGCAAATAACTTTAGGCGGCGGTGCCCACTAACCATCAGGTGGACTTCTTCTCAACCTTTTAATAAATAAATTTAGGCTAAATCTTGCGGTCCACCATTCGATTGAGCAGAAATCATGCACTGCCTTTGGTGACAGTGCACGATTAGCTAAATGACGTCACTCTAAATCCAATATGGCGGACAAAATGAAAATGTATTTATTCATAAACTACAATAAAAAATGTTGGCAAGCAGAATGAAAGAAACGTGACATAAATTTTCGGTGGTTTAAAATGTATTTTTTAAAAAGATTTTTTTCCATGTAAATATCAATAACAAGCATCGCTCTTAATGACGCCTCAGCCTTATGTAGATGAGAATATTTGTAGGGACTGATATTATAAGCGCGTCAGGATCCTATTATTGTATTGGAGTTTTGTTTTTAATTAGTTACAAACAAAGTTCAACTTTGAATGTATAATTTTAAAGAGATATGACTACAAAATTCTCTATTGATGACCAAAAGTTGTTGCTTAACGGACCAAACCTTTTAGTTTATGTTTGTATCTAGCAATAGTATTGTTTGTTTGTTGCTGGCATTGACTCTAAATTAAATAATTAAATAAATAAATATCCCACGACATTCTTCACACATGGCTACCTGATCCCAAGTTAAGGAGAGTGTACTGCTTGCAGTATGGCTACCAGGTAACTGATATACTACTTTTTAAATACATACTTATATAGATATTTACACCCAGACACAGAACAAACAGACATGTTCATGAACACAAAACATTTGTCCTGCGTGGGAATCGAACCCGCGACCTTCGGTTTGGCAGTCAGGGTCTCTAACCACCAAGCCAACTGGCCCGTCAATACCCTTTCATATACGAGTATGTTATTTTAAAACACCCTGCGGCAACGAATGGCCGTCACCAACGGATTTCCTTTGGTTACATACCTTCTTTTAATCGTAGGTTTTAAAATTGTATTTAAATATTTTTCTGTAATAGCTTTGATGTCCGACAAGCACACACACAATCTCTCACTTTAAACGCATATATCTTTTCCATTCTTAAATAAAAATCCATATCTAATCTATCTAATACTAATAGTATTCATCATCATCATCATCATCATCAGCCTATCTCCGTCCACTGCTGGACATAGGCCTCGACTATGGCACGCCACTGAGCTCGATCTTCAGCTCTTTGTTTCCAACCGCTGCCAGCCAGTTTGCGTATATCATCGCTTCATCTAGCTGGAGGGCGCCCTACACTACGTTTACCGAGCCGTGGTCTCCACTCTAGAACACGTCTCCCCAACGGTTATCGGTTCTACGGCAGATGTGACCAGCCCACTGTCACTTCAGCTTGCTAATCCTTTGAGCTATGTCGATAACTTTGGGTCTCTGACGGATGACTTCATTCATTAGTATTAAATATATATAATTAGGATCTCGGAAACGGCTCCAACGATTATCATGAAAATTAGTATGCAGGGGGTTTCGGGGGTGATAAATCGATCTAGCTAGGTTTCATTTTCAGAAAATGTCTTTTTATCCGTGTTTTTTGGCAATGAAAACTGCTACAATACCATTAGAATACGAAGGCACTTAGGTACACTTAAAGGTACGCCCTTTATGATCGCATCTAATTCGTATCTAGGTATATATGACAATGCTTTAAAAAAGAGAATACGGCAGTAGTCACATTAGTAAAGAAAACCCGAGCAAAGCTCGGCCATCCAGGTACTTCATATTAACCAAAATATGTTTTTTCCATAAAAATATTTTGACAATCCAATGAATAAAATAAGTCGTTGTTTATTTTGTAACACGAACTTTTTGTGTACATTTTATCATGAATAAGCATCTTATATCTCAAAGAACTCTTGCAAAGTATTTTTGTCCATCCAATTATTCAAAGTTGAAAACTAACTTACAAAAGCAATTTCCCGAAACTTCTTAGCTAAATAAATTGCCTTTCTTGTCCGTTTCGAGCTACGTCACTGAAAATACTTATCAGACTATCGTAAGTAATTTACTTAGACACAAGATCATAAATATTATATTGCAGATAGTAACGATCTTGAAGGTGGTAAGTAAGTTCACTAAGTTAATGTGGGAACTGCCTCTCAATTGCAGCTGCCGGAATAAAGTTATAGGCGCCTGGTGCCTGCTGGTAACATTCTAGGCGACTTCTAGTTATTAACCTACCACTATTCTAAGACGTCTTCACGGTAATTTCCGTCAATGAAGACTTACTCATTAAATAAATATCCTGGGATATTCTTTACACATGGCCATCTGATCCCAAACTAAGCAGAGCTTGTACTATGGAAACCAGATAACTGATATACTATTTTTTTTCTAAATAAATACATTTATAGATATTTACAACCAGACACAGAACTAACAGACATGTTCACAAATGTTTGTCCTAGGTGGGAATCGAACCCGCGACCTTCGGTTTGGCAGTCAGGGTCTCTAACGACCAACCCAACAGGCCTGTCAATTATCGATGCTGGTTTATTTATTTGCTTACTAGCTGACCCCTGCGGTTTCACCTGCGTTCCCGAGTCACATTTTCTCGGGATAAAAGCTAGCCCAAGCTTCTTCTACTTCTCATAGCCCTTCTATATACAGCCCCTTATTCAGCTAATACAAACTTCGTCAGTTAGCCGCTTCACGGAAGCCTCGGAGAGCTCATCTCTCACGTGATTAGTAGTATTAGCGTAGTAAGCGCAAGAGCATAGAGGCCGCGAAACATCCTCAAGTAAGTGTCATTTTCCTTACAGAATCTAGCCCCAGCTCCTATCTGCCAGTGAATTAATATGAATTAAATATATTGATAAAATGAATGAGAGTTATGCTATCTAAATATGAGTTACTAAAATGGTATCGCCACTTACATCAAACATAAGGAAAAAAAGACAAAAACTCATAAGCTATTATTTGAAGTAAGGAAAATTTTGATGGCGCACGGTACTTTAAGTATCAAAGGTTATCTGTTATCATTAGCATCAACAACCTAATATTTTAAATTTGTTTAAAAGCCATCATGTCGAGATTGCAATTTCCATCAAGGTCAATTCATATGCATTATAAATAAAAATAAAATAATATATAATATAAAATTTAAGAGTAGTAGAGCTCTTATTGCAGAGTTCGTCCGGGGAAGTACTACCACCTTACCCATTTCCGCCGTGAAGCAGTAGTGCACTTGTATTACTGTGTTTCGGTTAGAAAGGTAAGGGGGCCGGTGAAATTACAGGCACATGCGATTTAACAACTTCACGTCTCGGGGTCGACAACGCATTGGCGATTCCCCAAGTGTTGCAAATGTCCATAGGCGGCGGTGACCACTTACCATCGGGTGGACCGTCTTGTTTGTCCGCCCAAGAGGCATAGAAAAAAAAAAAAAAATATAATAAAAAAAAAATAAAAAAAAAAACTCGAGCCATTCTTTACACACGACCATCTGATCTCAAACTAAACTTGTACTATGGAAACTAATATAGATAGCTGCTACATATACTACCCATTTTTAAAATCATACATACTTAGATTCATATTTACACCAATTTACATTAAAATGTATTTTTAAAGTCTGTATATCAGTTTTTTGGTTTCCAAAGCACAAGTTTTATTTAGTTTATGGACCGACAGGCTTGTGAGTGCAAAATTCCTAGAATTAGATTAATTATTTAGATACAACATCAAATAAAAGCCTGTGGTTTGATGTAAGTGCCTTTATTATTAACATAATATCATGTTTGTTTAAGGTTAAGTGTATGCAATCTGCATGCAATCTGAAAATTAATAGTGTTTGAGTAAACGGCTCATTCTGTATTCAATTTAACTGCGAACATGTTTGTACATATTTAGTATGTGTACAGCTACAGTCAGTCACAGTATTGAAGGAATGATAATAATAGTTTTTAACATTTAGTGGTGTCCAGTTTTTCTGCGAAAGCAGATAGATAAATTTACGCTTATTTAATACTAGCAGACGCCCGCGGTTTCACCGTGTAACAATTTCCCGGCACAAAAAGTATCCTATGTTACTTATAATACCTACCTCCAAAAATATGTGTAGAGAGTTTCATGATGATCGGTTAAGTAGTTTTTTTTAAAGTGTAACAAACAAACTTACATTCACATTTATAATACTAGTAGGGGTAAACTTCCGCTCTACCCACGTCGGCAAGGATCACAGTAAGAAGTCTAGAACAAAATGTATCTCTAACTCTCGTCTCTCTACTCTCTCATCCAATGTCCCAGGATATTTATTTATTTCATAAAATTTCACCCATTTCACCCAAATCATTCTCCACCTCTGCAATATTATGAGGAATTTATCCTATTATGTAAAAAATAAATAATAATAAATAAATATCCAAGGACATTCTTTAAAACACGGCCCCGATACCTAACTAAGCAAAACTTTTACTTTTGAAATACTAAATACAATAACATTATCTTCCCCTTTTTTTCTTGTAAATATATTCATTTATAGACATATACTTTCCCACATATATTTACAAACATACATTTTTATATTTTGTTAGGTTTTTAAATTGATTTCTTTATATTATTATTTGTAACTAAATTATATTTCTTTTATATTTATTAACAGACGGTTTATTTATGTCCAACTGTACCTAACAGCCAGTAACTGGAGTTCACAACTTGACCGTCTCTGGAACTTACGATAACCCGCTGCAATTAGAGCAACCACCACAGCCGATTCTCGTCTTTAAACCTACCGGAATAGTGGGCATAGTCGTAAAGCATTCCAGCGTCTCAACTAGGCTTTTGTTCGTCGACCACTTGCTTGGCTATTTCTGGCCATGAAATGTCCGCTTTACGCGGTTTCATATAAGAAAGGCCTAACTAACCGTTAAAGCTGGCGCAGCTTTAGCTTGTGGCTCTGAATGAATACATGATGCGTATGAAATCCTTGGTTCTCCTGCTAATATTATTATTCCGAAAGTCATTAAGGATAAATGTATGTTACTCTTTAACCTAAAAACCAAGCGTACTTAGATGAAATTATAAGTATAAATAAATATCCTGGGACATTCTTTTACACACGGCCATCTGGTCCCAAACTAAGCAGAGCTTGTACTATGGAAATCAGATAGCTGATATACTACATTTACTACTTTTTTTTTCTAAATACATACTTATATATGTAGATATTTACACTCAGACACAGAACAAACAGATATGTTCATGCACACACATGTTTGTCCTGGGGGGTCGGACCCGCGACCTTCGGCTTGGCAGTCAGAGTCGCTAACCACCAAGCCAATTGGCCTGTCGAGTATTTATATATGATCCCATATTATAAATGCGAAATAGTTAAATAGTTTGTAAAGGTGGCAGACAGATGGATATTTGATGATGTCTGAGATATGAGGTATGTCTGAGGGATACTTTTTATGCCGGGAAAATTAATATTCCTCGGGTCTCAACTGGCCTGTCAAATTAGGCACATAGTTTATTATAATGTATAATAATAATTTCTTGGATTAATATAGTATATTTTATATCCTTGGAAATAGTTAATATTTCTTTGAAACGCGGGTGAAACTGCGAGGGACAGTTAGTCATTAATATATCATGTAACGCAAATCAAGTCACAATGAGACGGTTGTAAAGCCAAAAAAATTTCCAACTGTTTTTTCTCTTAGTATATGTATTCATCTATAGATATAGGGTTATGCTGTAATTTATGATAAGCGAGTTTTGGATTCTGTCCTTCCACAGTTTTTCTCATTATGTTGTTGCTACTAGTGAAGACCTGTAATTAGCTACTGTGCTAGTTATGTTAATTAACATTATTTTATATTTAGTTTTAAAGCCGTTGGTTTTCCTAAAATAAATAAATTTATATTATTAATTGGAAATGGAATTGTGTTTGAAGCCTCAATTCACGCAGCATCAGAGCTACAGATCGACTGATAATGTTTCATACAGACATATTTAAAAGACAGAATTATAACAGATTTACTCTTAACAAGATAACGAGTGAAACCACGTGGGACCACTACTATAATTATAAAAATATATTTATAGAACATTAGTTATACAGTTCCCTAACTCAATTCAACTAATTTTAAAAGTAGAAATTATATCTGCTCTCTTTGGGATTTATTAACTGAACCTAAGGGCTCAGTAACAGGATATTAAGTTCCTAAAATGGGATTTCAGCAAGCGGAATGAATAGATCCACTTATTTATCGCTCGTATCTGATCTAGAATGACAATCCCTCATTAGCATTTTAGTAAGCTTGTTTTAGAGTTAAATTTTGTCTACTCGTAGTAAATATGTTTTACGACACGTGTTTTTAGCTTTACAAATGGTTTTCATCCTAAATGATGTGTAGATAAAGTAAGTCAATTCTTAAAGTACCTAGGACTCAATGTCTTGTTATGTGACTTCGATATCAGGGTTGCTAACCACCAAGCCAATTGTCCAATTAATAGGGATATAACAGAGGACCAGTTGGTTCGGTGGCCTAAAGATAAAGGTAAATACCCACATCACAGGTGGTTGATTCTCGCCCAAGAATAAACATTTATGTGCATATCTTTAGCGAAAAAAAATGTATATATATTATATCAGTTAACTGAGTTCCATAGTACAAGCTTTGGTTGCTGTGGCATTAGAAAGCCGTGTTTTTCAAAATTCCAAAAAATTCAAAATTCAAAACCATTTATTCAGTTTAGGCCCTAAGAAGGCACTTATGAAGGTCAAATTTAAAGTTACTGAAGCTACTACCGGTTCGGAAGTCAGCCTTCAACTGAGAAGAACCGGCAAGAAACTCAGCAAGGTTACATTCTTTTTTATTTTATTAAATTCTTTTTTATCTATTCTGACTTTTTGTCTATTTTATAACATCAATTTTACATATTTTTATATTTAAGAATTACAAAATACTTAATAAAGCTAACATTAAAAAAAAAAAAAAAAAACAAAAAAAAAAAAAATCACAAGACTACAAAATAGAAAATAACAATAATTAGGTACTTACAACTTAAACAAGAGATTTAGAGGTGCACTGTGCAGAGAGCAGCTATTTCCATACATTTTTATCTTCAATATAATGAACCACCTTGTAATACGCTTTTTCTTTCAAAACTTTCCTAATATAATTTTTAAATTTATGATCAGACATTTTGGTTACTGAAAGCGGTATCTTATTATAAAATCGAACACAATTACCAAGAAATTACTTGTTTACTTTAGTTAGTCTAAAATATGGAACAACTAACTTCTCCCTTTGTCTTGTATTAATATTATGGATATCCAATTTTGACTCAAACATTCCTATGTTTCTACGTATAAACATTATATTTTCATAAATATATAATGAAGGCAATGTCATTATATTTATTTCCCTAAATAAATCTCTTAATGATTCACGGGGACCCATACCGTAAATTGCACGAATTGCTCTTTTTTGTATAATAAATATTGATTCTATATCCGCTGCTGCTCCCCAAAATAAAATACCATAGGACAAGAGGCTATGAAAATATGCAAAATAAACTAATTTGGCTGTCTCAACATTCGTCAATTGTTTAATTTTCCTAACAGCAAATGCAGCCGAACTTAACTTAGCAGCTAGAGTATCAACCTGAGGTCCCCACTGCAATTTATTGTCTAATGTAAGACCCAAAAATACCGTTTTATTAACAAGATCAATATGGCTCCCATCTATTATTATTTGGCTATCTACTTGTGCTACATTCGGTAAAGAAAACCTTAAGCATTTAGTTTTCTTTGAATTTAGTAATAGATTATTTGTAGCAAACCACCCACAGACAATTGACATAGTATGATTAACTTTAGTTAGATCTTTGTCTTTTCTATCAACTTTAAAAATTAATGTGTGTAAATAATGTCCAAGGATATTTATTTATATTATACAGTATAATAATTCGTTTTTCACTAGCCTATAAGTGGCCGCTAAAATTTAAGTTTTTTTAAAAACCTAGCTATAAATAAAATCAAAGGTCATTGATTATTTTGGAACACTGCAGTAATGATTCTTTATTTTTAGATCTCCGCAACAAAATGGTATAAGGATTAATACATTGTCAAACGGTGTCTACAAATGTTGTAGACTTGAAATTTGTCCCTGTTTTAGAACTTACTGCGGTTGCAAAGTTTAAGTGCAGTATCGGGCTGGCCCACGTCTGCACTGGTCTTTTAAGATGTCCAAATAGAGGCAAATATACCTTACACACGAGAGCTATTTTATGGGGACCTCAGCGTACAAATTGAGAATCCATGATTTTATTGCCAACTATCATGACCATCAATATTAATTTCCAATAGCTTGGTTTATTTCTTTTTTATACAAAATACAAATATCTAGTAACCAATTCCGCTGGATCTCCTTCTCTGTCAAGTCCCAAACAACCGCTTTTTTCTATCAGGGAGGTAACACGTCTCTGGTGCTAGTGCGTCGAGTCAGTGACAGCGGGTCTAATACGTCCTGAAGATGCTTCGTGTAGAAGCGAAACATGTGTCGATTTCCTGTTAAGTTTCCTTGTTTGGGACTTGACAGAGAAGTAGATCCAGCGGAATTAGTTACTAGATTGTACAATGTATATCCGCAAAGCCACGTCTGAATCATCTAGTTAACCTAGTTTATTGCTGGGTAAATAAAATTGCCAAATTACAGTCAAACAAATCATGCAATCCAAATAAAATTATTGCGGTTATAAATTTGGTAACCAATGCAGCTACAGTTATTATCCGTTGTGACGAAAATTTGTAATGTGTTTTATTTTACTTGCCCACGCGGGTTTACCCACGATCCCGAGGGATGTTCTATTTTCCCGGGATAATGTTATTGTAGGGCTTGCTTTATATAAATGTATGTGTCAAGTTTTATCAAAACTGTTCCCCAGTTTTTGCGTGAAAGTGTTCTTACTTCTTCTACTATATTTAGTACCATATAGTTATACTCCAAAACGGCTGAATGGATACAAATTAAATTTGTCACACAGATAAAATATTTTGTGGATCGACATATATAATACTTTTACACCGGGAAACATCAGATCCCCCGAAACCGTGGGTGAAACTGGGAAACGGAAACGAATTCATTGAAAATGATCATAGAATTTAACATTACAATTATTTTTGTCCTTAAATAGCTAGGCTGAAATTGGAGAAATTAACTAACACAGCCCTTTTAATGTAACGTCAATTTAGAAAATAACGTCACCCCGTCAAGGCAAAACGTTTATAATTCGAGATTTCCAATCAAATGAAATCCAGTACCATAATAATAAAAAGAAAAGCATTACACTGAAACAAACTGACAAATCTGTGAAAGTACATATATTATTATTATGTACAAACGTACAAAAGGAATGTAATACCGAAACAGCGAGGACAGCAACGACATCGCTCTGTGAACACTTGAGAGTATTGTTTGCGAATAAAATTATTGCACAGAAAATATATATGTGAGAGCCAACTAAGAAGAAAATAATTGTTACTATAAATACCTACATACAGCTGCTTGATCAGCTATCAACACTTGTACCTAAAAACGAAACAACTGCCAATTTCTTAAAAAATATAAAACTTCTAAAGAAATTGGCTGAGCAAATGCATCGTATATTTATCCAAACATTATTAGTGCATAAAAGTCAGGTTTATTGTAAAGACACGATAGAAGTGAAACTTTTGTATTACAGGGAAACATTTTAATTATTCATCAATCACTTTTGAATAGCATAGATTGTGTTTATCATTCATTTATTTTTCGTCACACAAAAGGGTTGCGGATCTAAATTTCAAAGTGGTTCCTTCCATAGGAAGTGTCACTTAAAAAATGTGACCGATACTTTATTAAATACAAAAAATAAACACTAACTTGTGACCTCTGCTAATTGATTCTGAAGAGTGTAAAGTTAATTTAACCGACTGAGTCTTTTACAAAATCCAATCAAAATTCAATTTTCAATTTCCCTTTCTGAGATATGAGCGTGATGAAGATGTTTTTGTATAAAATTCTGAATGCTCAAATTTTAATTAATTGGTGGTCGATTTATTACATTTTTGTACTGAAATAATATTCATTCTTGTAAGTTCATTTAGCTGAACTTGTTAATGATAAGATAAAAAAGGTTAGTTCACGAATTATTCTGTAAATTTTATTACTTAATACAACACTGACATAGGTCGATACTTGATTGATAAGTATTTATTGCTATACTAGCTTTTGTCCGGCGGTTTTATCCACGTTCCCAAATTATTAATTATCCTATTCTGTGTGTCAAATTTCATTTAAATCCGACCAGCCGTTACAGAACATATTTGAGACAAACTTGCAGACAGACAATCATAAATTCTATATACGGTATTTTATAGCAGGTTTCACTGTGAATTATGCATTGAAATAGCAGCTACTTCAAATTAAAAATAGAGAATCATAGACAAAATAATTATCTTATAAAGAAATAAAGAAAAGTCAATGTCAGTTGTGACAATATGGAAGAATAAGATAATGAATAAGTGAAATATTCAGTAAAAATCTTTATAACATGAATCCGTTAAAGAAATGTTAGTCATTTGTATTTTGGCAATTGTTCTGGACCCTTTGAATGCTGTATGTAAGTAAACATTTCCTGTTTCACCACTCTGTATTCATTAATAATCACCAGTAGAGTGCGTGCTGTGCATAAAGTGTGTATCGCCCAATAACGTATTATAATATAGACACCTGATTCACCAACAGCTTTCAAAAACAGCGCAAATACTAGATAGGACACGCACGCGAACAGGAAAACAAAACAACGGGTTGCACTCCGGGAGTGCCGACACAAGTGAAAACTTGAACATTAACGTTGTGCATTTTTACCGTCTTACGAGTTTTCGATCAGGTCACGTGTCCTGACGCGAGTTTAACATTTTAAATCCATCCCAAGAAAATTGCTCAACGCCGCTAAAGAAGTTTTCAGTACAAAAAAATGCCACTTTACAGTGTGCCTGTTGTTAGAGGGAGATGAACATCATTAGTTAGTTTAAGATTGAGCGTGCCTAATGGGAATAAGGTCAATTACCAACTTTTGATGTTGCCATTACTGAGCGCGGTTATGGTATATATACTTTGTCATTTGTATCATTCACGCTAATGGGCAATGGGTTTTTTTTCCGCATTTCCAATAATTGTATCGTAATTATATTACACCAAATTCAAATTTAACTTTATTGATGTACTGCCATTCGTTTTTGTGCCCTGAGCACGAACTTCTATCGTCAGCTTATCGTCATCGTATCGAGTGCACCAAAACCAATGGTATGGGAAATCGAACATCGCGCAATGTCACGGTATGCGCGATGTTAATTTTTTTATATAAACTAGCTTTTTGGCGGACTTGACATGATGACGCTACGCCCGCGATAGATTTTTGTGCTTGGGCCTCAGCACAAATTGTCAATGACATACGGACAGATGGATAGGAATCACTACGTTGTATAAAACAAAGTCGCTTTCTCTGTCCCTATATACGAGTATGCTTAAATCTTGCATGCTTAAATCTTTAAAACTACGCAACGGATTTTGATGCGGTTTTTTTCAATAGATAGAGTGATTTAAGAGGAAGGTTTTTATGTATAATACATGTGACATCCCACGGGAACGCGGGTAAAACCGCGGGGGACAGCTAGTAAATTATAAAGTGTCCGTACCTATACATTTAAAAATTGTAAGTCTTGATGTTAGTCAGGTTTCCAAAATGTTTCGTTACAGATGTTTACGATGCTGACGAAGAAGAATCATCTGCAAATAGACCATATTTTCCCTCATCAGACGACTTAAACTTTGAGCCAATAGTGACACTGACTAAAGACCAAGAGAAGATTATGATTGTAAAGAACATCAATTGCGACGACTTCCCAAAATATGCCATGAATTGTACAGTCGAAGCCGCACTGTTGTATAACTCAAGCAGAAAGAGTCCTCCAATGCCTGCAAGAATTTATAATTGGTGCAGGTACGTTACTTGTGGATACACTTATGAAGTTCTAATGCTCAAAGGCGAGTTTAACTTCGCATGCAGAGCTCCTTACAATTAAGTAAATACAAGCTAATTTAGTATGCAGTGTAATCTCAAAATCAGTATTTTATTTTATACTTAATTATAGATAAACAACCATACGGTGCGCTTGATGGTAAATGGTCACCGCCGCCTATAGACATTTGCAAGGGGCTAAGCCAATGCGTTGTCGACCCTGAGACGTGAAGTTGTTAAGTCTCATGGCCCCTTACCTTTCTAACCGAAACACAGTAATACAAGTGCAATACTGTTTCACGGCGGAAATGGGTAAGGTGGTGGTACTTCCCCGGACGAACTCTACACTAAGAGCTCTACTACTTTACCGTATAAAAAACAAGCCAAAATACTTGGGTGTAAAATTCTATTTAAGCTTCTTATACGAACAGAACTCTTTTCCGGGATCAGTGTTTCCCAACATCTTTAACCTGGATTTGACGAAGGCCAAACACAAGCCCATTCTCAATTTAAAATAAAAATCAAGTCCTTCCAAGACAGATACAGATCTTTAAAATCGAAAGTCAGATTGTACTATTATCATGTTGTACATATCACATATTATTTCTCAGAGCAATCAAACATCTAACAAATTGCGCAATAGAATGGAACACAGACTGCAAGGATGTCACCGAGAGCCACTTTAACGAAGAGAGCATTAAGGGGCATATGCATGTCGTGAACAATGTCTGCGATGATGAGTGGTACCTAACAAGTGAGATTTAAAACATATTTAAGCCCCTATTACTATGTCATTAGAGTTCACTTTCAAAGAAGCATTCCTATTATTGGGCTTACGTGAATTTCAAAGCGTGAGAGTTATTTTTCTTATTCTGAAAGTCGAATGCAAAAGCGTTTTTAGTGTTTGAATGACAAAGCAAAACTATTTTTCCTTTTGCCTGGAGCAGCTATGCGGATATGTGTTTATTGGACATTGGCCACGATTTGTGCATCAAGTTAATCTTAACTAAACCTTTGAACCTCTCGGATGGTTTGAGTTCCCTTAACCTGTAATTAGGCGCGCGGGGTCGCCGCGACCCCAAGTGATCTTCAAGTTAAGTTATTTCGACGCCAAAATCACAGAGTGAAATAGGCTGTTTCAATCCAGCATCGCGCCGCGCTCACATCTAAGGTGCAATACGGTACAGTATATACGATCAAGTTGTTACAAAGTAAATCTCGATCAACCGTTGGGATACTGATACGGGAATTTAAGGCTAAGGATTGTAGATATAGCGTTGTAAATGTATTTTCCCATCCATCTGATAAGACACATTTCTTTTTACAGAATACGACGAATTACCAAATTGTATAGAAAGTTCATCCCATGCATGGGAGGCTTGCTACTCGGTTTTCAAGTTGCAAGTTGAAGAGCAGAAAAACACAACACAAGAGTGGACACATTTTAAGACACACTTTTATTTGTGCTGGTGAGAATATTTTAAAGGTTCTCTACACCGGCCTTCTGTTTGTCGAGGGGTTTTTACTGATGAGACAGAGAGAGGTAGCTTGTTAAATGCCAAAACAATACTTATTATGTAGAAAAGCTAGACGAGTGTGAGTTTGACTTACGCATGGAAGCATCCGTACAATAGTAAAAGGGACTTAATTACTTACCCAAAAAGAGCTACTATTCCTGGACAATTAAAATTTATAGAGGTCTTTTTTAATAACTTAATTTTATTTTCGTGTTAAAAAATTAATACAGATGTAAACGAGGGATGGAACATTCAAAATTTTGTGCTCTAAAAGTCCCGCGATTCACACAAACAAATTATGTACCTAATGGTTATTTTGACTAAATAAATTATGTTGGGTCAAGTGGAATGTTGATGGGATGCGAATTTAGGGTAGTTGTTGATGTTACTTGGATCACATTTGTATTTTCTGTCAAATGACTAAAATATTAATAGAAATAATGTTTAGCTTAAAATAATGTTTTTACTAAATAAAACCTCATTTAATTCCTATTCCTAGATACGTATTGGAATGATACGTTGCCATTTATATCGTTTTTGTAGCGTTATTTTTTAAATGGACCCATCCTGTTGCTCCAATCAAATGCAATTTGGCCGTAGGTTATGGCTGTTTCCATTAAAACTACATAAAAAATTCTACTAGATAGAATAAATCAAATCTGCAGACGGTCTACCTGATGGTAAGTGGTCACCGCCACTTTTGTACATTTGCAACACGAGGGACATTGTCAATACGTTGTGGATCCTGAGACGTCTAGATGTTAAGTGTCATGTGCCTGTAATTTCTCCGGCCCCCTTACCTTGCTAGCTGAAACACACGTGTGTAAAAGAAAGTCCCAGGATATTTAAATAAAAAAGCTTATGTAATATGATGGAGTTTTTTTCAGCGCACGCGCTCAGTTTCGACGATGTACGCTCGACCAACTCTTTCAAAAGTCCACGAAGTGTCCATACGAGCAAGCTGTAACGTTACAAAAATTCTCAGTGGTTGTCTCTGAAGGAGATGTCTATCAGGTAAGGCTTTGTCAAAGTTTTAGCAACGCACTAATACGGTATCAATGTTGTTTTTGACAGGCCAGTGACTTGGTGGTTAGTGACCCTGACTGCCAAGTCACAGGTCACTGGTTCGATTCCCATCCAGTACAAACATTTGTGGGCAAAATGTCTGTTTGTTCTGTGTCTGGATGTAAATATCTATATAAGTATGTAATTTAAAAAATAAAATCAAGAATCTGGTGGCCGTGTGTAATGTCCCGGGATATTTATTTTATTAGGTAAACCAAAATCAAAATGGCAGTAAAACATTTGTTTACATTTGACATTAAGTTTTTAACCATTCAACTATTACGGAGCTAAATGATTACAATATAAACAAACACAGAAACTGTCTCATTTATTACCTTAGAAATAATGTTATTATGGTACGGAACACTCCATGAGCGAGTTCGACTAGCACTTTGCTGGTTTTGAATATTATCCTTTCCAAATACGTATTATAATGGGATGTTTGTTCATATTTTCCGTCAAAATAAAACCTCGCCATAATATTTGCTCCCAAAACAACAGATCCAAAAATGTTCAAAGGAAACTCTTAAAAGGAGAAATCTCAAGATTTTGTTACATTCCCTGTGAACAAACCCGAGATAAATATTTGACCACGATATTTTTTTAAATATTTAAAAAAGTAAGTAAGTAAGGTTTGGGCAAATTGCAAATGAGTTTTATTATGACACTAGCCGTCCCCCGCGGTTTTACCCGCGTTCCCGAGGGATGTCACAAATTCCCGGAATAAAAAGTAGCTTAATGCTATACCAGAATATGCTCTATCTATTTGCCAAGTTTCATCAAAATATGCGCGGTAGTTTTAGCGTGAATGAGTAACAAACAACAAATACATACAAACAATTGAATTTATGATATTGGTAGGATAGTGAGATTCTTCCAAATAATTGACAAGCCAGTTGGCTTGGTTGTTAGAGACCCTGACTGCCATGCCTTAGGTCGTGGGTTCAATTCCCACCCAGAACAAACATTTGGTTTAAAGAATTTTATTTCTCATAAAAACTTTACAATTTACATAAAATTAAAAATACAAGATTTTTTTACATTGATAGGTAGGTTTACCTCTGAAGCTAATAGAATAGAACAAAATAGTAAGTAGAATATTCTGACAGGCCAGTTAGCCTAGTGGTTAGCGACTCTGACTCCCAAACCGATGGTCACGGGTTCGATTCCCACCCAGGACAAACATTTGTGTGCATAAACATGTCTGTTTGTTCTGTGTCTGGGTGTAAAGTAAAAAAAAATAGTATATGTAAACTGATATAAGTTTTCTGGTTTCCATAGTACAAGCTCTGCTTAGTTTGGGATCAGATGGCCGTGTGTAAAGAATGTCCCAGGATATTTATTATTTATAATATAATAATTTAAATTGTACTCACATATTTCTTAAGTTTATGTTCATATACTTAAGTTTTCGCATTCATTAATATAATTTGGTAATTGGTTATACAGTTGTGCTCCTTCAAATAATATTGTTTTTTTCCATAATTAGTCCGCGTCTTAGGTAGATCTAGTTTATGTTTATTGCGTATGTTGCGGGTAATATTTTTTTTATGTAGCTGCGTGCTGTTTGTGGGCATAAACATGTTTGTTTGTTCTGTGTCTGCATGTGTATATCTATATATATATATATTATATACATATATATATGTATTTAAAGAAGTAGTAGGTATATATATGTAGTATTAGGTTGGGGAAAAAGTCTTTTCGCATTATAGTATGTATGAACTTGTAATAAAATCTCTTTGGCTATACTATTTGTATCTGGCTGGTTTTGGTATCATTGAAAGTTTAAATTTTAAAGAACAATTCAAATTAGGAAAATGTGTGATTTGCATTTGTTTTTCGTACCGCCAAGATGAGTGAATCTAATGAAGAAATTCGATTCATTTTAAAATTTTACTACAAAAAAGGTAAAAATGCAACGCAAGCCGCGAAAAAATATTTGCGATGTTTATGGACCTAGTGCAGTGTCTGTGAGAGTAGCACAAATTTGGTTTAAGCGTTTTCAATCCGGAAATTTTGATGTCAAAGATGCACGTCGCTCTGGTCGCCTCATTACGGATAAAATAGATGCCATTTTTGAAAAAGTGGAGCAAGATCGGCATATCAGTAGTTACGACGTAGCTTAGAATTGACCACAAAACAGTTTTGGCGCATTTGAAAAAAACTGGGTACACAAAAAAGCTAGATATTTGGGTACCTCACGAGCTCACTGAAAGAAACCTAATGAACCGTGTACTCATTTGTGATTCCTCATTACGACGTCATGAAACCGAACCATTTTTGAAGAAGCTGATAACTGGTGATGAAAAGTGGATCACAAGAACGTGCGAAAAAGGTCGTGGTCAAAGGCCGGTCAGGCTTCACAGACTGTGGCGAAACCCGGGTTAACTCGCAACAAGGTGATGCTGTGTGTGTGGTGGGATTGGAAGGGCATTATTCATTATGAGCTGTTACCACCAGGCAGGACCATCGATTCTGAACTCTACTGCGAACAACTGATGAAATTAAAGCATGAAGTTGAGAGAAAGCGGCCGGAATTAATCAACAGAAGGGGTGTGGTTTTCATCATGGCAACGCTACACCTGTTTCGGTCTCTTCAGAATTATTTAGGCAGTGTCAGGTTAACATCACAAGAGGACTGTCAAAACCACTTGTCGCAGTATTTTGATCAGAAGTCCCAAAATTTCTATAGCAATGGGATCATGTCCCTACCTACAAGATGGCAAAAAGTTATCGAACAAAATGGTACTTATGTATGTTATGGTATTATGATACTTTAGTTAAATGTAAATAAACTATATTAAAAATGTTTTTAATTTCTTCTTCAAAATGCGAAAGAACTTTTTCCCCAACCTATTATATCTGTAGTACAAGCTCTGCGTAGATAGCCGTGTGTAAAGAATGTCCCAGGAGATTTTTTTTTAAATGGCAATTTAGAGCTAGTCAGAAATTGCTTGAAATTCTCTATGTAAATTCGTAATTATAATTGCTCTTCCAGCCACGAGATAAATCAACGCTTACTTAGCTAGTAATTCAGTAACTTAAAATATTTTAATTGACTTCAACATAATTTGGATTAAGAATAACTTACGTCTGTTTATCTTTAATTTCACTACTATTCTCAGTGGTAACTTATTATTAAAACAGAGACTGTTGAGTTACTTGCATTTTCGCTTTAGCAAGAAATTGTTACGAATTTAGTTTTTTTTTTGCTGTCGCAAATTCTATACGGCCAAGTTTTCTACTCGATTTATGCAACAATAACATGAGTCTTTAATGATCTCTAGAGAGAGTCTTGTTATAGGTGTGAGCTATTAGCAGCCGGTTGATGCCATCAAAACTCCTCCATTCCAATATTGCATTTTGAGAGTCGTTAATGCCATACAAAAGTCAACTTTATTGCTTTGTGTTTTATTTTTTATTAAAAATGTGCTCCAGAAGGAATTATGACAAGGCCGCTGATATAGCACACTTACCCAGTAAAAGGCCTATTCACACTGGCCTTGAATAAAGCCATGTTAAAGGTGTCAGGAAACACTGACCCCGGAAGAGAGTTCCACTCTTTTGCTGTTCGTATATGAAACGAAGAAGCGAAACGTTGTGAACACAAGTTCAAGTACAAGCGGGATGTCGAAAACGTGTGAGTGGGTGATAAGGTTCATCTATAAGTCTAGCAGATAATACTTATTACAAAGCAAAAAGGTTTATATTTTTATGAAATGCTTGGGCATTGTTGAATTTCCAAACTAGCATCACATATAGCACAAGCGTGCCGCTAGTGTGTAATCAACGATGGTATGATGGATGGCGTTTGATTCGCTGAGCGATGACAGATGCTGTCAGAACAACGCGGCTAGTGCTGAAATATTTACTTATCTTTACCGTTAGCTCATAAGCTCTCAGGATAGTATTAGTTTCAGGAGACTTAAGGTATGGAAATACTTACAAAATATTTAACAAAAAAATATGACGTCAAGTCTAAGTGACTTACAGACAGATTGGCAGATATATAAAAAGCTAGGGTACTTTCAGTCAGGCAAGAGCTTTGTAGTTTGGCACAGAAAGAAAAAAATATCCATGTCACTTACGAATAAAATACGGACACTGACAAACAACCTAAGGCCCTTTATAAACATCCGGATTGACGTTCAGTTTATTTTTAAATGCCTGACGTTTGAGATGAACTCTCACGTTGACAATTCGCCTACGGGTCAATCATACTCGTATATCCAGCTTCAGATAACAAAAACTATGTCGACGAGTCGGCTGCAAAGAGCTTTAAGAGAGATTGCGTAGTTAGCGAAAGAGACAGAGCATAGAGGACAGACGAAACATCCTCGAGCTAGTGTCATTTTCCTTACAGAATAGAAGCGTAGGTCACCGTAACAGATTAGTTAGACTTAGCCCTAACTACGACCTCATATATGACAAGCCGAATGTAAAAGTCGACGTATTTTGACGGGACTTCCACTGGCAGAAAGCTGATGTTGTAAGGAGTAACTTAGGCTACTTTTTATTGCGAGAAAATGTTACAGGAACGCGGACAAACCGTGGGAGACAGCTAGTCTATGATATAAAACCAAATAACACCAACTAATTTTATTACAGCATCAAAGTTTGAGTTCCCAGTCGAAAGAGACATTAATCACTTCATAATTGAAGGGGAAAAGGGTATAAATTAGTATCGCAAATATGTCATAAACAAACAAAATCAAAATTTTCAATTTGTTTATCAATGTCAAAAAATAATTAGTTAATTTTCATTTGGAATTGTATTGTCTTTTCGATTTCATACATTGCAGGTACAAACCAAGTACCTGGTCGTTGTTTTTGTATAATCTGGTTTGTCGCAAACGATATTTATTTAGAAAGGTAAAACCTTATCTCAATACAATTTTTTTTCGTTTTTTTTTTAAATACAACTTGGGCCGACAAACAAGCAGAACGGTCCATCTGATGGTAAGTGGTCACCGCCGCCTATGGACATTTGCAACACTAGGAGCATCGCCAATGCGTTGTCGACCCTGAGACGTGAACTTGTTAAGTGTCATGTGCCTGTAATTTCACCGGCCCCCTTACCTTTATAACGGAAACACAGTAATACAAGTGCACTACTGCTTCACGGCAGAAATGGGAAAGGTGGTAGTACTTCCCCGGACAAACTCCGCACTAAGAGCTCTGCTACTCTAAAACTTTAGAGCCGTATATGCAAAAATTGCTCATTTATTTTTAAAATGATATGTATACCGTATATTATTTTACTGTTATTTTCAATAAGGATAAAACTAAAGTATAACTAAATGCCAAGTTATAATACTTGCTAGTTTACATAATTAAAAAGATATTCCTCATCATGCTTGTGTTAAAAATAAGTTTATTTTGATGGGCAAAACAAGACGCACATCAAAATAACTCAAAGATATATTTCATTATATGAAAGAGGGTCTATTCTAGGAAGATACTCTTTGCCATATATTGCCTTCGTCATCCGTCGCTGGATGAGAATTCCCACAAAAGTTGTCATAAATATTAAATTTCATATAATATTCGCAGGTTATTATGTGCGTTTACACAAGTTAGTCAAGTTTAACTGTAACTATAAACTGCCAAATTGTCTCGGTTAGACTTTCTATTTAATTATGACTTTAGTTAATTATCGTTAATATTCCAACACGGTTTTTTTCTTATCTCTACATTTTACCCTTTTTTTTTATTTATTTCTTTTTACATTTCTACGGACTCTTAGTCCGTACTCTTTGAAGATTCTTTGATCAATTATTTTAAAATAGTTTGTATTGTGTTTTTATAAATTAACATCTTTCCACGCCTGCTCAGCTTGTTGTTTTAGATTTTACCCTTTATTAACTAATGCATTGTCGTTTTATAAAATGTCAAGGCTGATTGTCGGAATTACTACAATCTTTTCCGGCAAAGTAAATAAATATTATTAATTTAAGAACATGACGGCTCATAATAATATATTGAACAGAAATAATAGTCTGCAAAAAGCGCACGGCTCATTTTTAGGACTTAGAGTATCTATAATAAAATCCCTGCTGAAATTTTAAATTTACTTTTACAAAAATATACTGACTGTTTTAGTACTAAAGGCTATCTACAACACAAACGATTATTTTAATGACGTCAATGCTTGGGTGTAGCGTTCGCTCCAGCAGGACACATCTTTATTTACAAAATCTTATTTTGAAAAGAGTAATTGCTGAGTTTATTGCCGGCTCTTCTCAATAAAAAGCAACCTTCCGAACCGGTGTTAGAGTTGAATATTTTTTTCCTTTCATTTCATTAATTAATGTATTATATCATAATTTACATAGACTATTCTGGCAAAATCTGCAGTAGTTGTCATCCTGCGAGCTCAAATATCTAGCTATTGAAACAATATTTAGTTTTTTTATTTTGGCGTCGGTTAAGCGGTACATAAGTTGAAACGCTGCGGCACCATCTTTTGGCAAGTTAAAGCTATTAAAAGAATATCATACCTTTTCCATGAAAAACCACTTACGTGGAAGAACTTTCATGGTTATCTGTCAAACGGTGTTGGAGTTTATCAATCTCATATATACCAACGATGATTTCAATGGGATTCTTATCACACGGCCATCTGGTCCCTAACTAAGCAGAGTTTGTACTATGGAAACCAGATAACTGATATACTAAATACACTACTTTTTTTTTCTAAATGCATACATATATACATATTTGACTATAACGACGATTCCGAGAGTACACGATGGCCTTGCTGGAGTATGTGCAATCCGTTTAAAGAAATAAAGTTATTCCAAGCCGAAGGTCGCGGGTTCGATTCCCATCCAGGACAACCATTTGTGTGCATGAACATGTCTGTTTGTTCTGTGTCTGGGTGTAAATATGTATATTACACCCAGACACAGGACAAACACATACTCCAGCAAGGCCATCGTGTACTCTCGGAATCGTCGTTATAGTCAACTTTGTATTACATTGAAGGGGCTACGACTGTTGTTCCATACTACTCGCGTCTCGGATCATCAATCTATTACAATAAACTTCAACATTAAATTTGAGAATTACATGATTGGTCCGGTATTACCAGTTACTTACTGCAGCTGGTTCATTATTGCGATCTCCAACACGTTTGCCCTCTTGAGTCCAAATTGCATTTCCGTTCTGATCAATTTTTTTGTTCCCAGGATTGTGACCACAATATGATGTACTCCAACTGCCCTGGAGGTGACCCTCGACCAACTGGCAGGATGTTGTCGAGACTATTGAACGCTGATGCTTTTAACGGTGCCACATTCATTCATTTAAATAATGTTTTGTTTCTATGTCTTTTATGCTGTTTTTTCTGTACATTGTTTGAGTTATTTTGACGATCCTTTATCTTTTTGGAATATATAATCGATTATTTAAACTAATGAGTTTAATTTTATTGTAAAATGTTTGGTCATTAATAGATATATTAGGATTTAACTGATATTAATAGAAACAAGTAAGAGATGAGAGAAAAGAAGAATAGAGCAAACATAATGTGCTCCGTTTATAAAAAAATATTGATGTTTCACTTAAATGCGATAATAAACATTTAGCACCACTCTAGATAGCTGCTAAAGTGCTAATCGAGATTAAATCTAATTATAATCCACACATTATATGAATAGCGCCAAATACATCATTATCATCAAGAATCTATTAGAGTGGTGATATCAAACGACCCCCTTTCATAGGATTTCTCTCAAAGGAGCTATTGAAAATAACCTTCAATGAAGCTCTAAGCTGAATCTGGTGCCTTTGTGCCTTGCTGGAATTGTTTACTCTAATATGTAATACGCTCCTCATACTCAGAGATTAAATGGACTGGACAAACAATTAATAGTTATTTTATAATGTCGTACATAAGAACGTACCCATACTACGTGACTCATTCAGGGGGGGAGGTCTTCAGAATAGCACGCTTAGTCACAGGGGAGTCATGTAGTCAATAACATCTAAGGAAATATCGCGCCTTTTAGCTTTATTCAAATATGGCGTGTCTTGTTAAGCATTTTTTGATGTCATTCTATTTGCGAAATATTGTTGAAAGCCGTATTTATAAATTACTATGTACAAATTAGTCTTGGCATATACTACGCGTGGTCACCAAGAGGGGAGGGGGTTAAAAATTGTAAAAGAATGGGTCACGTAGTATGGGTACGTTCCCTAACTTCATTATAAATTCAGCCCGATTGTATAAAAAGTATGGTAGCTACAACAAAAACTTAAGCCATATTGATATGTTTCCTTACCAAGCACGTAAATTTTAAAACATGGTTTAAAATAGTCTAATTGGATAAATGCTCTGTATTTGTCATATATTTTTTAATAGAAAGTTATAAGTATTTTATTTCTTATTGTATCACAAATATATAGTTTTGTAGGTTTTACTATATATAGTTTTGTAAATCGCATGATAGTTTTAACATAATTAAATTTATTTATATTCTGTGGAAAATGCTGTTGGTCACACTTGTGCATATTTTTATCTGTTATGTATTTAAGGTCAAATGTAATGTGTAACTGTTTGTTTTCCCAAATAAATAAAATAAAGTAGCGACAAAGTTCTAAAAATCAGAATCTTTTTCGTTTGCAAGCCGAAATCATAACTTCCAAGTACAAATTGAAACCCGTTTTGTCCTATGAAAATCATTCGTCATAGAGGCCCTTTTGCAACAACTTGTATTGGACATTGCTTTAACTACTTATATGGCTGTTCTTACTGGTACCCTATAGTCACTGCACACAAAATTCAGCCTTATAGTTAGTAGTAGTAGGTAGTTAAGCTTGAATTGGTTGACTGTTAGAATAAATAATAAAAAAAGAAAATTTGAATATTATTGCTCCAGGCCAAATTGGATTGTCGAGTGCCTATCCTAAACTTACATAATGAATGCCCTCAATCTAGATAATAAGAGGTCTTGTATATTACTAGTTTCTATCTAGTACTAATCTTATATATATTATAAACTAGCTGACCAGACAGACGTTGTCCTGTCTTAACTATGAATGTTGAATTCGATTCCGATTGAATCGACTGTGAAAAGTGCACTAATTTTATTTTATCACTATAATTCCGACCTATGCCTCTGTTTTAAAAAATATTGTCAAACGACTGACATTTATGTCAAACACCATTTAAGGTTACATTATTAGACTTTATTTGGTCGTTATGTTTTCTTAAATTTTCAAATTTTCCGCGCAACTTTCTTATTTTTTTCTTTCACATGAACGTTCTCCTGACAATAATAAACACAACAAAAAAATAATTTGAGAAATCGGTCCAGCCGTTAATGCGCGATGCCGTGACCAAGGGAAATAAGGATTCTATTTTATATATATAGATAGCAAAATGTCAAGAGCACTTATTCGTCACTTTTATACTCACGGAATTCCTATACCATATATTTATATTCCTATATTAATTCCTTTTTTTGAGATTTCAACATTTGCAGCATGCGGAAAAAACCTATAAAACCAGGTCAGGGGTAAGATAGGTGTTCTATTTCCAATCAAAAGTGTTTATATACGGTTGACCACTTTGACTAACCGTAGCGAATGTTTCATAAAACAGAGGATCTCGTTTTTCCCAGTGGCACCATCTGGTGAGGCGCTAATGAATTAACTTTGGGACCAAACTGCGCCGCGTGTAAACCAAAACTTTACGCTATAAAACTTGGCGGTGTAAAAATTTAAACACATTTGCAACGCTTTGTTGGGAGTTAATGAGGCGAGAGGTTAAACTTTCTTGCTCCCCTGGTAGCGAAGATTTTTTTGACACATTTTTTTAATTCTGTTGTGCTTCTACATTAAAATATGCCAGGAAGACTGTAATCTTTGTTTGTCTTGGTTTTTAATTAAATATTACCAAATAATAAAAACTAATTTTAAAATTGTTAGAGTTGCAATTTCATGCTTGCTTCATTTTAATCTTCAAAACTGTACGTTTTTTTACTTTTGGGCGGTTTTATTATAATCGTAGACTATGTTTGTATGACTGGATAAAACTTCTGATAAAGTCACTGTTAGGTATTTTATAAAATTTCGTATACATTGACTTCAGTTAAAGCCTAGGTTTAACGAGCAGTCTTGATCCTTGAATAAAAGATGCTCTTGTGAAAGCGACCGTTAAACAGGCTCCTATTTCAAATGCCACGCCTTTGATTGTGTCCCAAATAATAAGAGACTTGAATAATTCAGAAGCATGTTCAATTTTCTTTTTACTATGGATTGGCTAAAAGACTAAAAGAGGTTTTATTTGACAGTTTAACAGTTTTTTCACAGTTTTATAGTACTGAAAATCTATAAGAGGCACTACAGTCATTTGTTATTATGAATTAATTTATCTGCTAAATCAAAACTTACTTCACCTAGGTCGATATGTATACACTGTTTTAGGTATTTTGATCAATGCTTTTGGCTTATTACTTACATGTTATACTTGGGCGGACAAACAAGCCGACGGTCCACCTGATGGTAACTGGTCACCGCCGCCTATGGACATTTGCAACACCAGAGGCATCGCCAACGCGTCGACCCTGAGATGTGAGTTAGTAAGTCTCATGTGCTTGTAATTTCACCGCCCTCTTACCTTTCTAACCGAAACACAGTAAAACAAGTGCACTACTGCTTCACGGCGGAAATGGGTAAGGTTGTAGTACTTCCCCAGACAAACTCTACATTAAGAGCTCTACTATTCAATATCATATATTCTTGGTTCTCTGCCTGACAATTTGATTTCACTACATTCTCTACCCTACACAATAGAGCAGGGTACGCTTAATAGAGCGTATGAAATTTTTTCAATTTCTAAAAGGGTGAAGTTTTCTATGAACCTGCGCTCGTTTTTATGTTTTTTTTTTCAAAAAAAGGAACACGTATTTAAGGGTTACCGAAAATTCCATGCCTGAAGAGGTAGAATGGAGATTGAAAATTACAGGAAGAGTTACACTAAAACTATAAACCTATTATTTCAACTACTATTCGTGTTCTAGTTAGTGTCATAAAAAATGTATTTTTGGTCGCTATTACTATCAAAGAAATAATAATTTAAAAAAACATTTTATAATAAAGAAGGAAATTACACCTAACAATTATATTTTTATAACTTAAACTCAATGTTGATGAGCAATAACTCACCGTCAACGCCACCTTGGTCCAATATTTCGACAATTTCAGTTCTTGAGAATTTAAGGCACCGTTTAATTCTTTTGTCTTCGCCTTTCTTTCGAATTACTCAAGTATAAAATATACCGTTGGATAATTACATACCTAAAATAAAGTTTAGCTTAAGTCATAAACGTTGGGTAGAAATAAATTATCATCAGCTTATGCTCCCAATTTCTCCCAAATTCTCCTTAAAGTCCTTCTTATATAGAACAATCAAGTAGTACCATCAATAACTTAGATTCTATTGCTTTATAGACCTTATTTTTTTTCTTTATAAATTGTCCAATTTGGTTCATTATGTAGCTGGCTTGTCTACATCAAAATTTTGAAGGTTTTTTATAGTTTTTGGAACAGCACCCTAGTTGTGAAACTCACTCGGATTCAATTTGGAAACCCATTTCATAATAGATTGCTGGTTCGGTGCGCGAGCAGTGTGGTACTCGTAGCACCGTCGATGTTTAACAAAATTAACTGCAACTACGATTCCGAGAGTATTACTCAATTACCCTGCAGGACTCTGAATTTATTAAGCACGGTTACGCAATTAAAAGACGATCAAGAATGCACATTCTAAAACAGGATATGTCACAGCCATCAAACTCTAAAACTTAAGGCACTTATGAGAAATGGGTCATAAAAAGTGGTGCCCCCAATTTTCAATTGCGTGGTGGTAAATTCTGCAGACTTCAAGGCCAATTAAAAAGCAATTTCAGCGAAAATTCATTTCAACAAGGTAGGTAAGTACGGTCATATATTTTTGATATATCCGCAGCTTAAGTTAAACGATAGCAAATAATAACGGTGTATTCCATAGTATATAATACTAGCTGTCCTTGTTTCACCCGCGTTCCGAAAGATGTAACATTTTCCCAGCACAAAAAATTGTAATACCTCCAAAAATATGTCGAGTAGTAGAGCTCTTAGTGCAGAGTTCGACCGGGGAAGTACTACCACCTTACCCATTTCCGCCGTGAAGCAGTAGTGCAATTGTATTACTGTGTTTCGGTTGGAAAGGTAAGGGGGCCGGTGAAATTACAGGCACATGAGACTTAACAACTTCACGTCTCAGGGTCGACAACGCATTGGCGATGCTCCTAGTGTTGCAAATGTCCATAGGCGGCGGTGACCACTTACCATCAGGTGGACCGTCTGCTTGTTTGTCGGCCGAAGTGGCATAAAAAAAAAAAAAAAAAATGTATACAAAGTTTCATGATGATCGGTTAAGTATTTTTCGCGTGAAAGCGTACCAAAAAAACTTACATTCACAATATTAGTAGAAATTCTTCAATGTTATTTTTTGTAGCCGATACAATTTATTTTGTTCTATAACTTGCACTTTCCCTTTGAAAATGAATCTGAATTTAAAACCACAAATTAAATTAGGGCTCTTATAAACGGCAAAGCTAATAAAACTACCAGCTACCTAGAATTGACCTACAAACCATTAAGACAGCAATCAATCATCTGCAGAACACGTTATTGTGAGATCCAGCTAAATTAATTAGAAAACTTGAGGGTAACAAATATTACTAACAAACGACTTACTATACATAAGTACCTACTCGTAGATACTTAGTTGTTATACAGTACAAATGACATAATACATTTGATGGAGATTAATGTCGCTCTTCTGTTAAAATATTACTTTATTTGACAAATCTTTGGTAGTAAGACTGCATGGAATGAATTCATTTCGATCAAAATTATGATTTGGTTTTGGATAAAAGTTATTAACTCTAACCTTATTAAATTTACACAAAAACAATACCTAGCACCTAAATTCTTCAAATATTGTAGGAAGAAAAACAATTGGGATTGCAAATAGATTTCCTAACTCAGGATCAGGAACATGAACACAAAATACAGTAACAAAATCATGAAAACTAAAGATTTATTGAGGATATATTGAGTCATCATATCAATAAAATACTAACCTAGGGTCTATTAAACCTCATTACTGTTTAAGGGGCCTGTGCTTGGCTCTTCAGACGACCCACTTGGTGGTAAGTGATCATTGTCACCTATTAAACTTTGCAATACCTGGAGGATTGCCAATATGTTGCCGATTTGTACAAACCCTCGCTGGCTCTCGACTGCAAATTTCGAATTTCAACCTAATAGTACCCCCCTTGCCAGGCAGCTAGGCGATTGTGCACTGCTCTAGGAATTGAAATTGAGGCCAAATTGCTACTAGATTGACCGTTGGGTGATTCCTGTCTCACACTTACGCGCAGAAAAAGATAACAATAGTATGGCCGTCAATGTATCGGCAAATTGGCGTCGATTTCGATTGCGAGAGAATTACAAAATCGCCCTGCAGGAATACAAATATGAAGTACACGCAGTCTTATAGATTCCTCACGATTTTCCCATTACCTATAGCTCAAACAAATAACCCTAGACCCAGTCCCAGCTTTGACGATACTGTGACCAAACTACCATAAATGTTAGAATTTTGAAGGATTGTATTTTATCTTGGTTGAAAGTGCTTTCTGCGCTCAACTAATGGTCCGCCTAAGAGTGTGAGAGCAATCTAAGTCACCTTCAAGTCCGTCCAAAAAAAAGAAGAATACTGCTTTTTTTAATCAAGCAGAGCTACAACCAGACAGATGGTCCACTTGATGGTGGTGGAGTGATCACCAATACCAAGTGTATTGTCAATGCTCTGTCTGTCGACCCAAAAGCCTCTTGTAATTCGACCATAACTTTCTAACCAACACACAATTACGATACTGTTTCACGATGGAAATAGATAGGATGATGCGTCACGGTCGAAATCTCGAAGTTTTGTAAATTTGCCAATAAATTACCACAAAAATCCTTAGAAAGCAAATAAACATCACTCGCGCTTGTAAATGAATACAGATACATGAGATGCTATCAATACGCGCCCAAATATAACAATAAATTTCAACATACAACCGTATATTTCACTTTACGCAATTTACCCGGGCTTTACAAATCTTGTAATAAAACTGGGTACAGCGTACTTTACAATATGCTTACCGCCCTTGGGTTTGCTTGTTTCTTTGCTCTCCAACTGTTCTTAGTTCAATATTTGATTCAGTCGCTGTAAATCCTTGCTATCTTAGAGCTGTTGGAAATCATAGAAAGGATGGTTTTTTTACTAGCTATACTCTGCGTTATCGAGATAAAAGTTTCATAAATAAACCTTTTTGGTCCAAATTTTTATAAAATTGGTTTAATACTAAACGTTTCAAACAGACAGTCTTGTTAGGTACCTAATTATACAGTAACGATATTTCTTTGCGTCCGGGCTCCTTTTAATAAATATGGCCATTTTTTCCCGTCAGTCGATTTCAATGGAATGAAGTCCTACAGATAAAAACCACGTGAGAATGGATAGCCTTAATATAATTATGTTTTTTATATCTGTTATTTTTCGTATTACAAGGTAGTTTATTATATTGAATATAAAGACGTATGGAAATAGCAGCTGTTTAGCTTATGTCTTTTATTTTTGTTATTGTTATTTTAAGTATTTTGTAAATGTTAAATATAAAAAACATCTAAAATGTCAGATTAGTTAAATATGTATTTCAATTTTACAAAATAAAAAATGGTACCTTAATGAGTTTCTTGCCGGTTCTTCTCAGTTGAATTTTGACTTCCAAGCCGGTGATTACTTCAGTAACTTTGACCTTAATAAATGCCCTCCGTGGCCTAAACTGAACATTCTCCCAAAAATATATTTCAGTACAAATTCAATGTACAGACACGCTAGTTCTAAAACTTTTATATAATATGTAAAAGATAAAGAGATAAAAATCTACATGGTCTTTGTAGTAAGCAATAAATGCTAATAGATACAAAATACTGTAACCATTTATAATAATAAAATAAAGCCACGCCGTTTGGGAGCGGAAATAGAAGGTATCAGTCAAATCGGATTTACGCAGGGGTTATTGGAGCAAAACGTACCAAAAGACGCTGAATCTTATAGTGTATATATAGGTACGTTGAATAATATTTGCTTTCATCTTTTCCTCTAAAAAACCATCGAATAAGTCCATAATCCTGATTGGGCTTACAGTGAAACTTTTTCTATGGTTATTCAGGAGATGATATTCCTTATTGGAGAGGTCACCTTGGGCTAATTATAGTTTGTTAAACAAAAATTTCATTTAAGAGGACTTTGAAATTCTGATCTGCAACCATCCTATGTGACGAAAAATAAATTAATGATAAACACAATATATGCTATTTAAAAGTGTTTGATGAACAATTAAAATGTTTTTTACTTGTAAAACAAAAGTTTCACTCCTATCGTGTGTCTTTTCGATACACCGTGTAGTTCATGGATGTTTCAATAACTTACACAGGTACTAGAGAGACCACATTTATCTAAGACTCAATAGCTAGTGGGAACAAGAAGCGAGTAGTAGTAAAGTATGGCAACGGTAAATACCAAGTGAACTAGGTTCGGAGTGGGAGTGTAATGAGCTTAGCTCATGAAATGTGGAAAATACAGAGGAGGTTGGATTTAACGGAGACAAAAAGCATCTTTTTTTTCCAAGCCGATCCTACTACTGAACGAAGATTAATAATTTATTAAAAAGCATGAATTACTTAACAACCTCCTAATTTCTACATCTTATATCTGAACCACAGTCAGTAACTACAAGTGTCTCTAAGCAATTTTGGATATTATCTATATTTATAAAAATGAATCCCTATTTCCCTTGGTCACGGCATCACGCATGGACGGCTGTACCGATTTTTTGTTGTGTTTGTTATTATCAGGAGAAAAAGTGGAAAATTAGAAAATTTAAGAAAACATAACAACCATATTAACTTTACGAATATAACCTTACCGCTTTTAACAATATAAACTCTTATAATGTGACCTTATGGTGTTTGACATAAATGTCAGTCGTTTGACAATATCGTTTAAAACATAGGTCAGAATTATATTGGTAAAAATTCATTTATAATTTCTTACTGCACATTTCACGATTGATTCAATCGGAAGAACCGAATTCAATTCATCTTTAAGACAGGACAACGTCTGTCGGTCAGCTAGTAAAAGTATAATTGTCATGGGTCCCCTAATATCACAATTGGATATTATGATTCTTTGAGTAAAATTTTGGAAGGATTTAAACAAACATAATAATGGAACTGTCCCCTCAAATTGGTGCGTTCCCGAGGGATGCTACATTTACACAGAATAAAAAGATTTTATCTGTTAATCCAGGCTATAAACTACCTATGTGTTAAGTTTCATCCAAATCACTTTAGTAGTTTTGTGTGAAAGAGTATCAATCATCTATACATCTTCACAAACTTTTGTATTTACAATAATAGTAGGATTATTGTATTTATAGCAGATGAGGTGCTATTATTAAATTTACGAGTAGACTTTGCAATACTAATGGACCATAATTCATTATATTAACTAGAGCCTGTAAATATCTTCAATCATTTAATTATTTTTAACGGAATCCCCCACATATTGATTCAAAATCATATCCCCTCCACATCTTTACCATTACTTCGAAATTTATACGCTTACATAAACTCCTTGAATTCAGATTTATTATACGTTTTATGATATCATTAATTCAAATCTTTATCTGATACTAAAGTATTTATTCAGTATCTCCGCTACGGTTCTGCGTTACCATTTCATATTATTTTTACCAATCTTTATTCTGGCTCTGAGCTTCTTACTTTTCCATGTGGTAGTGAATAAGGTTTTCTTTATGTCACGAGTGTTATATAATTACTTTGTGGAATTTTATTTTTGTTATGAAGCAAAATATCACATTTATATCGGCTGGCTTCTTAGTATAAATGATGTCTATAATTATTGTATGAAACTGGTAATTAACTTCATAGAATTGGGCTCTTAATTTAGCTTGAACTTCGTTTAATTTACAGGCCACGTGGGACTTCGAGGAGTCAATTAGGTCATCACTTCAATTATCTTTAACCCACGGAGACCTTTTATATAAAAATTTCCAAATTCCTTAGCGCAAAAAGAAATTACTATTAAACCATTACGAAACGATTTGATCGTTGGTGTTTTAGATGACCACTTTTACTAGAAGAGAAAATAAAAAACAAACAGGATGTTTTGTTTAAATTGGAAAAATGAAACAACAAAAAAAAATATTGTTCATTAAATCTACACAAATCTTTTTCACCAACAATAATATATTTAGAAATTTAAGGAAAATAGGGCACCTCATAACTACTGAACATACCGGGATTCGTGCGGATTTTTTTGTCGATGGTTATAGGAGCAAGCATTCTCCCACCGGGGTCTCCAATTTGGTGGACCGAAAAAACTATAGCGAGAGACACATTAAAATAGATTTTAAAAGAAACACAACTTCATAGGCGTATATGGGAGATTTTCAATCGTTTCGAAATTCCAGAATAATTACATAACAAGATTATTATTATTATTTTATGTCTAATGGGGCCAAGCTGCCCCCAATGCACAATTTAGTTCTGTTCCTGATTATTTAGTATTTAGATGAAATTTAACGCACTACTTGAAGTTTTAAGTAGTTGAACGTTATTTTTATTGAATCGTTTTTATCCTTGTAGAACTTTAGGACCCACGGTGGGTAAAACTACGGAAGCTAGTATGATTTATTAACAACACTACGTAGTCTTTTTGTTTCCCCTAACAAAAGACATTCAGCCAAGAATAGGTCAGTTTACCCGGACTCTAACAAAAGGTACACTGTGTTTACTATTCATGTATTATGTAAATAAGAAATATGGTTAATGTATGATATGTAAAATTTAACTAATCTTATATATATATAAAAGAAAGTCGTGTTAGTTACACTATTTATAACTCAAGAACGGCTGAACCGATTTGGCTTAAAATTGGTGGGGAGGTAGCTTAGAACCAGGAGACGGACATAGGATAATTTTATCCCGTTTGATCGCGTTCCCATGTAACTTGACATAAAACGTCAAAGAGAAAACGCATCTGACATGGATGACAATACAAATGACTTAGAGGTATTAGAAGTAACATAGGATACTTTTTGTGTCGGGAAATGTTAAATCCCTCGGGAACGCGGGTGAAACCGCGGGGGACAGCCAGTAATTAATATAATAAGTTATGGTTATAACAAAGAGTAAGGGTGCGTTTCCAATGACGCGGAGTTGGGATGAATAGAGAGAAACGGATTGTTTTGGCCAATCACAGTGCTCGAAATCTCCACTTAACAAACTGCCACTGCTTTTTCTCCGCTCCACTCCAGCTCCGCGTCAGTGGAAACGCACCCTAAGGATGAGACTACTAAGAAAAATAGGATTGGTTTATTCTTTAGAACCTAAATAAATGTACTTTTTCCCTCATGAATTATTATAGTAGTATATTTAACTTTACTCAGTCCTTATTTTTTCTCTTGTAGGTACTATACGCAAATCGGCTTTTTATATAATATTTTTCACCCATTTGGTCAATACTTACCAAATTGCCGTTCTAGATCATTCCTAGTGAATATACAGGGAGTTACAAAATTACCAGTAAAGTCAAAAGGTGGTTAAATGGGACCTTATAATGAGTCCATTCACAATATATAAGAACCGTAGTAACGTTGTATAACGTACCCCAAAAAAATAGAAAAACTGATTTTTACGAATGAAAAATAGAAAAACGATTAAAGTAGACAATTATTAGGTAAAATAGGTACATAGGCCTTTCTGTTAAATAATCTGGTTCCCTGACATGACAGCTTAATAGGGTTGTTGGCTTTGATAATTCATTATATTTTTTAAAGGGTAAAATAAAATAAAATTATTCGATGAGAGCAGATCGCTCTCAACCGAGCCTTTATGTATGGTGACATGCTATTGTACAGATTTACATATAGCAAAAAATATTTTAATGGTAAACCCATTTATTTGTATTACATGTGGAGGTATTGGTAAATTGATAGGTAGTCTGAGTATATTGATACTACCACATGAGAAGCGGAATCGATCTCAAATGTTTGCTCTAGTACTCCGCTTGGCCTTCGATGTGTGAAATAAAGCTAGGTAAATATTCTTCACATCAGGCGACTCGAACAGACTTTTAGCATCGTTTGCTTACATAGTTCTTTCTTTTCGCTTGGCTGAAATTAGATTTTTGATTGAAATCATTTTTCCATGTTTTATATTTTAACTTCACCTGTTGGTAGGTTTGGGACAAACTTTGCAACTGAACTGCTATGGAACTTTACGACTTTAACACTTATTATACCAACACTTACTAGGTACCTATTTCTACCATAGCGGGTCAAATGTGACTTTATGTTTCCTGCTTGATTGTATGAAATAGGGTTGTTAGGAAGGGAAATAAATAGTATAACTGTATATTAATTAGTAAGAAAAAGTCATGAAGTCAAATGTGCAAAAACAATAAGATGATAGGTGCATTTTCAATGCAAATTTCAAAATGGGTCATTTGACCCGGTTATGGTATGTTTAGTGTTAATCCTCCGTTATCTTTTCGACATCGGACTGCTAGGGGTGGGGAGAGTTTTCACCCTTATATTGTAAACATACCACCAATTCGCACCAAGTGCTACGCAGCTTCCTTCCTCATGCGCACAGCTAAAGATTGGAATTCTTTCCTCGTCTCTGTTCCCTGATTCTTACAATTTGGGGTTCATTAAGATTTTCGCAATCAATTGTTTTTGAAAAAAATATTTTCAGGCGTGTCCGTGACAAATTCAAATTTCACCTAAAATTCCGGATTTTTTTTAGTTTTTATCCTACGTTGGCAATTTAGGTGATGGCAGCCCTACTACTACAGTAAGCAACTTATTTTTAAACGTAATAAGACTGTCACTTTATATCGAATCACTATAGCACTAATCGTTAAATGGCTGTGACATACAGACTGACGGACAAACCTAAAAAACGGGCTTAGTCCTAAACTAAAATCACAGGCACAGAACCGTGGGTGTACCTACTCGTATAGTAGTAGTTATCATTGAAACAATAGTCTATTAATAAGTTTCTAAAGGCAATGCTACGTTCACTGGCTGTGGATTGTTTTCAGATATTCACTCCACTATTCAGCGCATGTAAAACGGAGCGCAAGGTATACGTCATTTAGGAAGTTTTGAGAGACACACAGTTCTATATATTAATGGACAATTGATGAGAAGGTCATATTTTGACTATATTGGCTCCAAATTTTGAGGACCTTGTCACATAAACCATATATGTATAACGAAAATAGAGTCCCTTTGACCTCAAAACTGCAAAACATATCGGAATAAGATTGCTACCATTCGGCGCGGAATTTTGCGTAGATGGTTATAGGCTATATATAATATCGATAAACGCGTGTGAAACCGCGGGGACCGTTTTTTATTTATATATTACTAGCTGTCCCCCGCGGTTTTACCCGCGCTCCCGTGGGATGTCAAATGTATTGTACATGAAAACCTTTGTCTTCAATCACTCTATCTTTTAAAAAAACTGCATCAAAATCCGTTGCGTAGTTTTAAAGATTTAAGCATACATAGGGATATAGGGACATAGGGACAGAGAAAGCGACTTTGTTTTATACTATGTAGTGAGTGATATCGGGTCTTATTACCTACAATTTATTATCATAATTATAACGCGTAAGAAACCACGCTATAATTATCGTAGATAGTAAATATTAAACCCAAAAACTACAAGACCGATTTTAATAATTCTTTCAGTTTTTATCCGCAAATAGGGTATTTTAAAATCCTTGGCTGCATTAGAACCTTCGGGACTGTGGATGAAACCGCATAATGGTAGCTAGCTCTATTGGAATAGAGGTCATTGTTAAATGCCAATGATGACATTTCAATCGAAAGGTTGAGGGACCACGGGCACCGTATGTGACATCAGTTAGCAAACAACGTTGTCTGTACTGTAGAGCTTTCTGGTGCTACAAACAGCCAACTTTAATTTGCAATTCACCAATACTATCGTTGCGCAATTCTTTATCTAACTGTATTGAGTTAAGGTTAATTTTGATGCATATTAACGGCAAAGGAATGTTTGTCAGGGTGACATGTTGTGTACAGTAAAGTTTTAACAAAGTTCCATGTCGCTTGTGCTCGGATAATAGACACAGCCTTTATAAGTATGGCGTAACAATGTTATAGTTTAAAGCTTAGGATTTTCTGGTATTCCATATTGAACCTTAACTGGGCCATTGTAATAGAAATTTAACTTCTAAAGTAATGGATACACGTATGAGCTTCAGAACAATACGAAAGTTGGCGATGCTTAGAGCTGCTATTCTGGAAATTGACGAGCTCTGACAAAGGGGCATTGTGTGCAGTTAGAAACTTTGAAATTTTTGCATAAATATAATAATAAAAATGTAATTTTTCGAGTAGTAGAGCTCTTAGTGCAGAGTTCGACCGGGGAAGTACTACCACCTTACCCATTTCCGCCGTGAAGCAGTAGTGCAATTGTATTACTGTGTTTCGGTTAGAAAGGTAAGGGGGCCGGTGAAATTACAGGCACATGAGACTTAACAACTTCACGTCTCAGGGTCGACAACGCATTGGCGATGCTCCTAGTGTTGCAAATGTCCATAGGCGGCGGTGACCACTTACCATCAGGTGGACCGTCTGCTTGTTTGTCGGCCCAAGTGGCATAAAAAAAAAAAAAAAAAAATTATTGCAGACCAACACATAAACAAAATAATTAAGCCCACCAAACTGCGTGGCAGTTTGTCGGCGGGAACAGCGCTTTTTTGAATTTATTTATAATATTAGCTTATTTAATTATGATATACATATAATGTACCTACTTTTAGCCTCGCATTAAAACTAAATTAAATCAAATTAAATACCAAAATTTACAGCGATTTCCGAAATTTGTTGTTTTTTTATATTTACATTTAAGGGATTTGTAACTTATATCAATATTTAAGTTTCGAAGCCAATCATTCTTATTATATATTGAAGGGATCATATACCAATTTGTTCTTTTACCGTAGTAGTTTTTTACAACTTGCTTAAGACGGACCTATGCCTTGTGCACACTGAGTCAACATGCGATCTCCAATTCATATTATAGTCCACCCACATGCCTAAATATTTAAATTTAGTGATATATTCCAAATTTTGGCAGTCACAATTGGTTTTACCTGCATGCATGCAGTCATATGTGTGGCCTACAATACCAATTGTTGATTTATCAATACCTTTTGCTACCAAATTGTACGGTGAATATATATGCATAACTTTAGTCTTATTTACGTTCATTATAATATACCGTTGTCATGTGTCCATTTAACTATATTATTGAAGCCCGTCTGCATTACAGTTCGAGCCTCCTGTACATTATTCGACGAGTATATAAGGCACATATCATCTGCGTACATAATGACCTTACAGTTTTTCACTACGTTACTGACGCTATTGACATGCATATTGTATCCAATTGGTCCGTATACAGAGCCAGTCGGTGCGCCAAGATTAACCGCGGCTTCACGGCTTGACACACCTGCAACACTCTTCTTGAGCGTTCTACCCCTCAGGTATTGTCGGAACCATTTTTCAAAAAAAAAAATTCAAAATTCAAAACCATTTATTCAGTTTAGGCCCTCAGAAGGCACTTATGAAGGTCAAATTTAAAGTTACTGAAGCTACTACCGGTTCGGAAGTCAGCCTTCAACTGAGAAGAACCGGCAAGAAACTCAGCAAGGTTACATTCTTTTTTATTTTATTGAATTCTTTTTTATCTATTCTGACTTTTTGGCTATTTTATAACATCAATTTTACATATTTTTATATTTAACAATTACAAAATACTTAATAAAGCTAACATTCAAAAACAAAAAAAAAAAAAAAAAACAAAAAAAAAGAAATAACAAGACTACAAAATAGAAAATGACAATAATTACTTACAACTTAAACAAGAAAATTAGAGGTGCACTGTGCAGAGAGCAGCTATTTCCATACATTTTTATCTTCAATATAATGAACCACCTTGTAATACGCTTTTTCTTTCAAAACTTTCCTAATATAATTTTTAAATTTATGATCAGACATTTTGGTTACTGAAAGCGGTATCTTATTATAAAATCGAACACAATTACCAAGAAATGACTTGTTTACTTTAGTTAGTCTAAAATATGGAACAACTAACTTTCCCTTTGTCTTGTATTAATATTATGGATATCCAATTTTGACTCAAACATTCCTATGTTTCTACGTATAAACATTATATTTTCATAAATATATAATGAAGGCAATGTCATTATATTTATTTCCCTAAATAAATCTCTTAATGATTCACGGGGACCCATACCGTAAATTGCACGAATTGCTCTTTTTTGTATAATAAATATTGATTCTATATCCGCTGCTGCTCCCCAAAATAAAATACCATAGGACAAGAGGCTATGAAAATATGCAAAATAAACTAATTTGGCTGTCTCAACATTCGTCAATTGTTTAATTTTCCTAACAGCTAATGCAGCCGAACTTAACTTAGCAGCTAGCAATGTAAGACCCAAAAATACCGTTTTATTAACAAGATCAATATGGCTCCCATCTATTATTATTTGGCTATCTACTTGTGCTACATTCGGTAAAGAAAACCTTAAGCATTTAGTTTTCTTTGAATTTAGTAATAGATTATTTGTAGCAAACCACCCACAGACAATTGACATAGTATGATTAACTTTAGTTAGATCTTTGTCTTTTCTATCAACTTTAAAAATTAATGATGTATCATCAGCAAACAAGACAATATCTGTGAGATCATTTACAACATATGGCAAGTCATTTATATAGACTAAAAACAAAAATGGACCTAAAATTGAACCCTGGGGTACCCCCATTTCGACTAAAGAGCCCTTGGATGTTGTGCCAGTAATCCCTACCTTTTGTTGACGATTTGATAAATAAGATAAAACAAGATCATGAGCAGTTCCACGAATTCCGTAGTAGTCAAGTTTTAGAAGTAGCGTACGGTGGTCAACGCAATCGAAAGCCTTGGATAGATCACAAAAAATGCCAATCGCATCCTGAGAATCCTCCCATGCGCCATAAATGTGTCTCAGCAATGCTGCTGCCGCATCGGATGTAGATCTTCCCTTCGTGAAACCGAACTGATGACCATGCAATATCTTATGCTTAGTAAAGTGACCTAACATTTGATTAAGCAGCAGTATTTCAAAAATTTTACTAAGTGCTGGCAGAACGGAAACTGGTCTGTAATCAGAAGGATTCTCCTTACAACCGGACTTAAAAATAGGTACTATTTTACTGTATTTCATCAAATCAGGAAAACAACCCTGATCAATACATTCATTAAAAATATTTGACAAAACCGGTGCAATCACTGTTATTATTGATTTTACGATTGTTACTGATAAGCCCCATAAATCTTCAGTACTTTTCATATTGAGCGAATTAAAAGTATTTAAGATATCGCTAGCATTAATATGCTCAAATTTAAAACTAGGAAATATATTATGAATATGCTGTTTGAGTAAAGATTCCGCTACTATAGGACATGATTTAAGGCTTTTAGTAGTTTTACCAGGTATACTCGTGAAGAAGTTTTCGAAAGCACAGGCTACATCTAAATTATTCGTTAAAATTTTATCATTAATTTTAAGAGTTACCTGTTCATTATTATTTCTAATTTTACCAGTTTCCGTATTAATAACATTCCAGACTGTCTTTATTTTATTATTCGCATTACCTATTTTATTACATATAAAGTAAGATTTAGCTTGATTACACACTAACTTGAATGTTTTTGAAAAGTTTCTAACATATTTATGAAATTCCTCGTTATGAGTTAGAGATTTTAAATGATAAAGTTCATACAACCTATCCCTGCTCTTACGAAACTTATTTGTTCGTGGGAGCCCTGATACCACACTCTTCCATGGCTTTAAGTAGAACCTTATGGTCTAGTGTGTCAAATGCTTTATTGTAGTCTAGAAACAACGCCAAGATGTGATGACTTGCATCAAGGCTGTTGTTTATCACCTCTGAGAACTGTGAGAGTGCTGTTGCGGTACTGCGTCCACGTCTAAATCCATGTTGTGTGTCTGACAATAAATTATTCTGCTCTAAAAAAATCATTAATTTGACCTACGACTATTTTTTTTTTCTATTTTATTAACAACTGACAAAATTGCAATAGGCATGTAATTGCCATACTCACTGTATATACCATGCTTGTTATGCCATATCGGCTTGATTATAGACGTTTTAAGCCCTCTCACTGCTCAGCTGATCTATAATTTTAATTACATTGTTACTGTTCACAGGTGTGAAATAGGTGTGGTTGTATAAAAAAAAATATTGTCTTTTAAATTGTTCATTATCCAAGTTAATAATCATTAATTTGACTTAATATTGTTCAAAGAATATTTTAAGCCCGACTTTTGTTCCCAAATTTAAATCGCCCGTTATTTTTGTCAGTTAATTTAAAAGTATCGCTTACATGGGCACTTTGACACACCAGCTATTGTAGTCTGGCTGGTATCGAATAATTTATGGGAAATGTTAAAAGAACTCTATACCTACTGATTTATTTACATAGTTACTGGTAGTATGTATAAAGTTGATAAATACAAAATGCTGGTAAAAATTATTGGCAAAGTAGGTAAATTTTTGCAACAATAGAATTTTCTATATATTAATAAGGAAAATAGGGTTCCTTTTACGCACCACCATTTTAAAACTACCTAACATATCGGGATGGAACTGCTACCATTCGACGCGGATTTTTTCGTAGATGGTAATAGACTATAATTATATGATATCGGTAAAAGCGGCAATGTAATCCCACCAAAAAGAAACCATGTAATTTAAGCCCACCCGTAAAATATGGTGAAATCTTATGTGGATCCTCGTGTAGCGGTTTATAGATCACTGTATATTTACTACTCTATATAATGTAGGACGTAGGTAGATACGTAGCATTGACCTCAAAATAACTTGGTAATTGCGCCTATAATCCTCTGTAATCATTTTAACTATTATATAATAAAACTGTAGAACCGTCGTGTCCATACATTAAAAGTATTTGCTCAAAACTGATTGTGGTTAATGTCGGGAGTGAGATAGACTACAATAAAATCGGTTTTGATATCTTTGATTGTTTGAACACGCAAGTTCTCGAAACCACAAGACAATTTTTATGGGGTTTTCGCAGCCAACTGGAACGTTCAATAAAGATCGTCTCAATAAAAAAAAATACTTTAAATAAAAGTTATTACGCGTACGAAATGCGGGTACAGTGAGTACTAAAATAATTAATAATGTTGTTGTTTGTTTATAAACCATCTCACCCACTTCTTTTGCCTTTTACATTTCCGAAAGATAATGACAATTTGAATATGTGGGAACAAATAAATGAAGCGATCACTGATCTGAAAATCGCTTATATTGCATCTTTTAATGCGGACTTTGAAAATCGTGCAATGAAGAAGTTTTTCCATGACATTCCGACAATAGAGAAGTTATTCGATAATGTTGACTTACTAGTTGTGAATAGTCGTCCAATTTGGGAAGGTATTAGGCGTGTGCCTTTTGGTGTTGTTCATTTCAGAGGCGTGTATCAGAAGCCTGAAACGGAACTACCGATGGTGTGTTATGAAAATATTATTTTGACAGTGAAATATACTTTGAAGTAAAACTTCTTATGGAGGGCTTTGAAATTCCGACCCGCAACCTTTTTGTGTGACGAAAAACTAATAAATGATGAAAACAATCTATACTATTAAAAAATGATAGATGAATAATTAAAATGTTTCCCTGAAATACAAAAGTTTCACTTCTATCGTGTGTCTTTACGACACGCCCTGTTTTTTTTTTTGAAGTATGTCCTTACTTCTGTTGATACCAGTACTTTATACGAGCACTATACTTAGGTAAGTGCAAGATACGGGGGTGAGACAGTCAGCCCCACTCTGTAATTTTGCATTCGCTTTTGTTTTCCTACCCACGCACTTGAGTCTCGACCCTGGCGCGACGCGGTCGTTGTCACACTATTAAACTATATTGACAATATATTTAACATAATAGTTTAATTATCTTTACTACCATAAATCTATATGTTTTTCCTTTATAACATGGGCCGAAATACAAGCGGACGGTCCACCTGATGGTAAGTGATCACCGCCGCCTATGGACATTTGCAACACTAGAGGCATCGCCAATGCGTTGTCGACCCTGAAACGTGGAGTTGTTAAGTCTCATGTGCCTGTAATATCTGTCTTATCTTTTTTGTTTGCTGATCTTGATGACAATTGGTATATAGTCAGAACATGTGATTGCGTGAATGATAGGCATCTTTAATGGTGTCGATAAAAGCGGGTGAGACCGTGGGGGAAAGCTAGTTTCTTATAACATTGTCAAGTCGCAGGGCGCGGGTTAGATCCTATCCAGGAAAAACTTTTGTGCATGAACATGTCTATTTGTTATAATATTTAATTAAATTGAAGATAAATAATTATGTTAAAAATATATAAAAAGATAATTACAATAAAATTAAATCATCGATTAGAACGTTTACTTATATCAGCACGTCTACATGTATCAGTACATCTAATAAATCAGCAGCAATTAGTGGTGTATTTATTTATCAATGTCATGTATTTTTACACATTACTAAGCACTTTATATTTAACTAGCTGTTCCCCGGTTCCACCCGCGTTCCCGAGGGATGACACTTTTTCCCGAGATAAAAAGTAGCCTATATGTTATTCCAGGATATGCTCTATCTATTTGCCAAGTTTAAAATTTAAACTAAAAGCATAAATAAAAACCAAAACATTTTTTTAAGGCGACAATAAAACAAAGGTAAAGAAAAATAAAAAAATAAAAATAATAGCTACGTACATGTCGTGTAGGTAAGGACTTCCCGTGACCAGAGGGCTTGCGAATACCTCGGCCAGAGGATTAGCATTGCGATACAGCGTGGCAATGCCGACGTTCTGGGCACGGTTCCCACCGCCAGCGATTTAGATCAGCTTTTCTGCTGATCTGACTTTTCTTATCTTTCTAATTTTATGTAATTTCAAGTATTGACTAGGCTAGTACTAGATACTATATAATAAACTAACTACGCCCTGTAGTTTTCCCCGCTTTCAAACCTGGTTATAAGCTTTCTTCTTGAATTACTCTATCCATTGCTGAAAACTGCATTAAAAACCGTTGCATAGTTTACGATTCTATAAAAGACATACAGACAAACATTAATTTTTATATATACAGGCTGTTACAAAACTACCCGAAAAGCCGGAGGTTAAATGGGGCCTTATAATGAGTCCATTCACAATATTTAAGAACCGTAGCAACTTTATAACATACCCCAATAAAATAAAAAAAACTGATTTTTATGAATGAAAAATAGAAAAACTATTAAAGTAGACAATTATTAGGTAAAGTAAGTACGTAGGCCTTTCTGTTACATAATCTGGTTCCCAGACATGACAGCTTACTAGGGTTATTGGCTTTGATAATTAATTATATTTTACGGGGTATTTTGTAACACGTCGTATAGATAAAAATGTAGTTGTCTGTGATTTCCAAATAAACGGTAAGGAATTAATATTATTAATTTAACATAATTTCATCAGGACACCCAAACGTAATGCTGTTCATCACACAAGCGGGTCTGCAGTCTACAGATGAAGCTATAACAGCCGGGGTCCCTTTAATTGGAATACCAATGTTATTCGATCAATGGTGTAACGCCGAAAAATATGTCCATCACAAAATCGGACTGAAACTCGAAATAGAAAAGCTTGACGAGGATCAACTGAGAAATGCAATTAAAACAGTCATTACCGACGAGAGGTAAGGGGAAATGTCTTTTAATTTAAATGGAATTAATTGCCTTTAAAAATAGGTTTAACTGTCAATTAGAGATTTGTTTCCGTAGAGCTGTAACTTAGTTTGTTTCCAGGCAACAGTTTGTTCTGGTTCATATATTTTGCAAGCTTTTATTTAAATTCGACTGTATGTATGTTTGGGAGAAATCTTGCAACTGGGTTTTAGACTAGGTCTCACCCCTCCATTCTGACATTAAAGCAGCCCTTAAAATGTAATAAAAATTTTTTTTTGGTACGGGTTAAGACAACGAGAGTTGGCGTGTCGATAATATTTTACTTGATGAGTTCATGAAGTCTTCCTCAACTCAACCATGTATATCTTTACATGTAAAACTAAATGCTTGCTTAACACCCTATGGTTTCTTCTACTGTTTATCTGATAGCGACAAAACTTTAAGGACTTATGCTCCGTACGAATGGGAAGGTTCCTGACACAAAAAAAATCGTTGCTATGCGATTTTTTTTATGCCAGGAACAACTAGTAATATATTTCAAAAACAATTCTTTCTGGCGCAGTCATGAAAAAGATCAGAGCAGATTATTCATTTCATTTGAACTCATTAGCTAATAGTAGAGAGTTAAAGATAGGCTAATAACAATGTGGTAAATAAATGAAGCAAACATTTTCTTATAAAAAAAAACAGATTTCGCCAGAATGTGGCTAAACTTCGTACATTGATGTGCGACCAGCCACAGAGTCCACTCGATTGAGCAATGTGGTGGACCGAGCACGTGCTGCGGCACATCGGCACCTCGCATCTGCGCGCGCCCGCCGCCAACATCTCGTGAGCACAGTATCTAGAACTGGAACTTCTATTAATATGCTTGGTTACTGTATTCATATTATTTTCCATGTTTATTTATTTAGCATGTCATACACTTAAAATGTGTCTAAAAAAATGTAAACCTAAATCCAAAGTAAATTTTTGATTTTTGAATTGATTTTGGTTTTTAATTCCAAATTAATTGAGTGGCATGTAAAACCAAGGGCCTTGACCGACAAAATGACAGACAGACGGACAACGAAGTGATACAGATTTCCTTTTTTTAGAGTTATAGTACCCCAAATTGTGCCTGATGCAGAGCTGATAGAGCCAGAAGGAGTGGAACACTTCAATGACTACTAGTTAACCTCTCGAAATCAGGCAATTTTGTCGTTTGGAAAGCCTTTTAAGTTTTTAAACTGTTCATTATCTCCTATAGCTGTCCCCCGCGGTTTTACCGGCGTTCCCGTGGGATGTCACATGTATTATACATAAAAACCTTCCTCTTTAATCACTCTATCTATTAAAAACAAACCGCATCAAAATCCGTTGCGTAGTTGTAAAGATTTAAGCATACATAGGGATATAGGGACAGAGAAAGCGGCTTTGTTTTATACTGTGTAGTGATTACCCAGCTAACTCTTTCTTTTAGGTAGCTAACATGAGTTTTTAAACCATTCTAAATAAAAGACATAATCAAGTATTTTAATGTTCAATTTTATTTAAATTCAATTGAAAAACCTTTATCATTAAGTAGGTACAAAAGAACAAAATGTGACTGTGAACGAGTTGAAATTTATGAGCGACTGATAAAAGTACGATACCCCTGATTCGCGTCGACAGAGATTAATCATTTTCACCCTAAATTTTCACGGTGAATATTTAGGTATTGGACTTACTCAGCTTTCAATATTGATTTATCAATATGCATTTTACTAGAGTTCATAATCAGAGGTAGTAACTGCGGTCACGTATAAGTATAACAGATCTAGACACGCGGTAGCGTGTCAAGCCAAGTTCAAGCAACAGAACTGGCGAGCCGCACCGTGTGTAATATTACACGAACCATTTGGAGCCACTTTTGACCCCCTCATAACTCAAAAACTATTTTACATAAACGTATCAAATTTGGCTCATATATTGAGACTTGCGAGATACATATGTGTTCTAAATTTCATTAGCTTATCTTAAACGGTTATTTAGATATTAATTTCCAAAATTCCTCATTTTTATCACTGACTGACCTATAGACCAAAATTCTAACCCAGTTCCAGATGACCTAGAGAGTTAAAATTTGGTATGCAGATAGGTAATTAGATGAATACAAAGGAATAAATAAAAAACTAGATAATGGAAATAATTAGATTCTATTATGAACGCTTAACATAAATACCTAATATTACTTAGGGTATACGTACGTTATAAACTGGGATAATTATTATTTTTATATTTAGCGCACATCAATAGTGTAAAATCATTACCTACTCATAAATAATGAAAAATAATAGGCATTTAGATTTTCGGTATAAACACGACATTTCGAAAACGTATTTTCGACAAGATCTGTAAGACTTTATTAGATGAATCTAAAACTTTGAGAATGTTTGTTAGTGGAACAGGCGGCACGGGAAAAAGTTATTTGATCAATACAATTAAAAATTGGGTTCAGAAGCGATTGAACAAGTTAGCTGTGGTAGCTGCACTGACAGGTATTGCCGCTTTTAATGTAAACGGTCTTACAATACATAGGCTCCTACAGCTGCCTGTAGAACACGGAAACTGTCCCAAGTACACTTCCTTGTCAGACCAAGTATTAAAAGTTTTAAGATGTGAATTAAAAGATGTAGTACTTTTGATAATTGATGAAGTGTCTATGATTTCCAATATAACATTAATGTACATCCATCTTCGCTTAACAGAAATATATGATACTGGTGACATTGATGACGGATGGTTCGGCAAGATTCATATAGTATTGTTTGGCGATTTGCTCCAACTGCCTCCAGTGAGACAACTGTCGCCATTCGAAAACTTGAAGTCATCTGATGTCCTTAAATGTTTAGGATCCCTTAGTGCTCCAAATTTATGGAAAGAACTATTTTGTTATGAGGAATTGAGAACTGTAAATATGAGGCAAAAAAACGACAAACTTTTCGGTGAAATATTAAATCGTTTCAGAATGGGTATAGTAACAAGTCAAGATAGTTGCATTTTATCTAAACGACTCCTCAAATTAACCGCTAAAAATCAAACCGACCGGCTTAAAGAAATCATATCTTATTTCAGATTGCTGTCCGATGATACAGTATGTTTATTTCCCACTAAAAATATGTGTAACCAGTTTAATACTGCAATGTTGACAAGTATGGAGCAACCAGAAATTAAATTAAATTCGATAGACGAAATAGACTGTCCACGTTATTTGACGTTTTTCGTACTCAAAAAGTACGAGGATGATTCGTCGCTAACTGCTGGCTTAGAAAATGTCATCACGATAAAAATAGGGTTTCGTGTAATGTTGCGGAGAAACGTAGATGTCAGTAAAGGACTGGTAAACGGATCCATTGGAAAAATAGTGAAGGTACATTGGGACGTCGACAACAGCAATTGTGCACGTAAAATTACGATACAATTTAATCATAATTTAATTTACGAACTAGAACGAGTTAAGACCAAGTTTCAGATATTAAGTAATGTATATGTTCACAGGGAACAATTCCCTATTTGCTTAGCATATGCTATTACTATCCACAAATCACAAGGCCTTAGCCTTGACAGTGCTCTTCTCGACATAGGCTCCTCTATATTTAGTAAAGGGCAGGCTTACGTTGGACTCTCTAGAGTTAAAACTTTAGATGGAGTACATCTTATCAATTTAGACCCGAGTCAAATAAAGGCACAAGAGAGTTCTATTGTAGAGTACAACCGTCTACGTATGTTATACCGCCCCGACTTGGCCAAATTGAGTATAAACAGAAAACGCGTAAAAAAATTCCGGTTACCAAATGGGCAATTCACCCAAATATTTCAAAGGTACAAGAAAATATAGAAAATAACACTGAGAAGAAAATTATACCCCGTAAACGTAGGAAAATACAGTAACTCATTCAATTGTTTTATTTTATATTTATAAAGTCTACTTTTAATTTTATTAATTTATTAAAAATTTTATTAATGCATCATTAAGGCCTCTACCATACCATACCCGCCTGCAATGCGGCTTGGCAATGCAATTGTTTTATATTTATAAACTCTACTTTTAGTTTTGAATTTGTCCTTTTAAAAGAACCCACGGTGTTACAAGAATGTGTACTTACCTGCAAAAAGTAATGATATCCCACCAAAAACATAAATGTGAAAAAGGAGAGCCAAGTTCAATGTAAAAATTATTCTCTGTTGTGGGTTTCGCCGTAAAAAGAATGGAGATCGGAGATTGAGTGCCAAGTTCTATGCAAAATCCAAATATGTAGTCTAAGGGCTGACTAGGCTGGTTTTCCCATACGAATTATATATATAGCCTTCGCATGTTCTAAACCTGTTACCTTTCGGTTCTTATTTTATTATTCCGAAAATTTGGCTTGCTGGAAGAAACTACCCATCGAACATAAGGCTCTTCCATGACTGTGTAAAAGTAGGTACTTAATAATAATTCGATGGGTAGTTTCTACCAGCAAGCCAAATTTTCGGAATAATAAAATAAGAACCGAAAGGTAACAGGTTTAGAACATGCGAAGGCTATATAATTCGTATGGGAAAACCAGCCTAGTCAGCCCTTAGACTACATATTTGGATTTTGCATAGAACTTGGCACTCAATCTCCGATCTCCATTCTTTTTACGGCGAAAGCCACAGCAGAGAATAATTTTTACATTGAACTTGGCTCTCCTTTTTCACATTTATGTTTTTGGTGGGATTGAAATTTACAAGCCACACGCCAAAACTGCCCCCTAATTCAGCTAATACAAACTCCGTCGGCGCGGCACCGAGGCCTCGGAGAGCTTATCTCTCACGTGATTAGCAGTATTAGCGTAGTAAGCGAAAGAGACAAAGCACGGAGGCCGTGACGAAACATCCTCGAGTTAGTGTCATTTTCATTTCATTTTCACATGGTGAAGAAACTGTCGAAATATAAAGCCTTTTCAACAGCTGAATACTTTATCTTTGCATATTATGAAAAGTTTTACTACTTTTTTTCTTTATTGACTATACGAACTATTTTGTTTTTACTCTCAAGTAGGAATTAATAGGTAAACTGTCCAGTTGATAGTGTAACCCCCGCCTTTGGACATTTGCAACACCAAGGTCATTGCCAATGCGTTGTCGGCTCTCAGACCTGAAGTTAATAAGTCTCATGTGCCTGGAATTTCACCGGCCCCCTTACCTTTGTAACCGAAACACAGTAATACAAGTGCACTACTGCTTCACGGCGTATATACCGCACTGACAATTGTCTCGTTTGGTCTAAGCTTGTCTTTTACTCATTCTTAGTTTTAAGTATTTTAACTAAATTCTTTTTTCCGAACATATTTCTAACCAACGTCAAGTAATGTTTTATTTTCATATATTAACTTACTTAGGCTTTCGTATAATGATGGGTGTATTATTAAAACATGTCATAAGCTGTTTTGTAATAACTCGAAAAGGTTCCAAAAATTCAGTTTACTCAATTCAAAGGTGTGGACTTGTACTTTTGGGCAAAACACCACCAAAATTGCTCAGTTGCAAAAACAAAATCGATTTTTAAAAAAAGGCAATGTCATCTCACAAAAGCCCCTAAACTTCTCTTAATTTTATTGAATGGGATTCCATTTTCAAAAAGATTTTTTTATTAAATAAAGCTTTACTCGCGATTCGAATCGAAAACTTTTTCAACATAATGAGTAAGTATTCAGGTTTTTTATTTGAGACCACTCTATTAGATGATTTATTCAAACTAGTTCAGATATTTTGATTCGTATATCCCATAAAAAATAATGCCACAAATAAAATAGAGTAGTAGAGCTCTTAGTGCAGAGTTCGTCCGGGGAAGTACTCCCACCTTACCCATTTCCGCCGTGAAGCAGTAGTGCAATTGTATTACTGTGTTTCGGTTAGAAAGGTAAGAGGGCCGGTGGAATTACAGGCACATGAGACTTAACAACTTCACGTCTCAGGGTCGACAACGCATTGGCGATGCCCCTAGTGTTGCAAATGTCCATAGGCGGCGGTGACCACTTACCATCAGGTGGACCGTCCGCTTGTTTGTCGGCCCACGTAGTATAAAAATATATATATGTATATATCTCATACATTGAACTTTAATACTGCGATGCGTTATTTTCGAATATCAATATTATTTTACTTCTAGCTGTACCCCGCGGCTTTACCCGCGACCCCAAGAGATTTTGTTCTTTCTAACATTGTTTTCGCAGTGCTGCCGATTTTTTTAGGTATTTTTTACACCTTGGGTTACATTATTAGAGTTTTAATAAATACCCCTAGATTAAAGAAAAATATAATATAGCCTATGTCACTCGGATATATGTATTCGCATCCAAACGGTTAAAGCATTTCAAATCAAACAAGAAAACAATCAAATCTTTCCTCTTTTCGTTAAATATATTACTGGCTACCACTGATAACAATTACGTCACCAACCAATCTTTTTATTTACCATCTTATGACCTAAGTTAATATTTGATCCAAAATCCCTAGATTAATATAGATTAAGACATAGGGCACAATTATTAAAATTCCTGTCACTTAGAACATCCAAACTTAATCGCCAATGTTGGCTATACTGGCTTTTATACAATTATTAGAAAAAGGTGCGCATCGCTTTTGTCCCGCATGCGTGGTAGCCCAAATAGCATCATCCTGATGCTAGCCGAGCGGTGAGATTCACTGCTGCTGGAATGCTGGCTACAGTTGCACGCGCCCGCCTAACGCTCCTCTAACTAGGCATACGCAAATGTGTGTAATTAGTTTCTATTTATGTGTGTTAATTATTAAGTTTGTGTATCATTAGTATTACTAACGCTTAAATTAAGGCTTTACTAACAAATATGGATCCATGTGTCTGAAATAATTGATTATTATTATTATACTCGACATGCGCAAGCGAGCCCTGTGCGCCATTGTCATCTATATTCGATAATAAACAGGTCACAGAAAAATACAAAATTAACTTATTAAATCATTACTTTCATGTGTTTTATTGATAAAGGCATTTATATCGATTTTTGGGCTTAGACATGGATATACCGACAAAATGTAGTAAAAGCCTAAAGCGCTTCAATCCTACGCCGTTTTGAATCCAAACTTAAATTCGTAGTAAATAATAATAAATAAATATCCTGGGACATTCTTTACACATGGCCATCTGATCCCAAACTAAGCGGAGCTTGTACTATGGAAACCAGATAACTGATATACTACATATAATACTTTTTTTTTCTAAATACATACTTATATAGATATTTACACCCAGACACAGAACAAACAGACATGTTCATGCACACAAATGTTTGTCCTGGGTGGGAATCGAACCCGCGACCTTCGGTTTGGCAGTCAGAGCGCTAACCACCAAGCCAACTGGCCTGTCAATTTAATTAATTAATCATAATAAGTCTATGTAAATCTTAAGTTATTTATCTATAATCCATGCATTCAAGAGTAGAAAAATGAAATATAATACTATATATTAAAGAATCACAAGGCTCGGCTCAAAGCAACGAGCTGAGCAAGCGCGGAAAGATGTTAATGGCAATAATAAAAAATAATAAAAAATTATAGACCAAAATATGTGAGGAGGTTATGTTGACTTATGTTAGAGAATAGAAACACGTTGTTGTCTCACGCTATATGTTGGATGTGTACTTGGCGCGAGACACGATTGTGTCTCCGGATTTATAAAAACACAAAAAAACTTAAATTCTTCCAGGACATCACAAAGATTAAGCGCTTAATAATAGTTATGGTATGGCGTTCAAAAGGTTAAAACATGATGAATATGTCGTTACCCAGTGTAGCCTCAGCCTTAAATTATTTTGGTTTAAAAAGTTTTATTCTTTCCCTGTCTCAGACACAAAGCGCACAATTTTCTCGCGCCTCCAATTCTCCTTATCTTTCGACCTTCAAATTACTTCTCATTGTGATTAATGAAGTTCCTTAGAGCTGATTGAAATTCACCGTTTTCAATTTATTACACTGTCAATCGTAAATTTTGTGTTTCGTATTTTTTTTGCCTCAAAACCTGTTTTATTCATGTAACAAGCATAAATATATACCCTTAGCAGTTTGCTTGTAAGTTAAACGTTAACCTATTCCTTCTCTTCATATACATAACGATTTAATAATAAATAAATAATGTTGATGTTCAAATTTGATTCTCCAACACTGAATCACGTCATGCAAGTGAGTAAGGTAGAATTTAATTCAAAACCATTTATTCAGTTTAGGCCCTCGGAAGGCACCTATGAAGGTCAAATTTAAAGTTACTGAAGCTACTACCGGTTCGGAAGTCAGCCTTTAACTGAGAAGAACCGGCAAGAAACTCAGCAAGGTTACATTGTTTTTTTTTTAATAATTTTTATATAAATGTTATTTATTCTCACTTTTTGGCTATTTGGTATGGATTTCAATAAAAATTGTATAATTATGTGTACTATATCTGGTTATAATAGTACAAGCTCTGCTTAAATTGGAATCAGATGGCCGCGTGTAAAGAATGTCCCGGGATATTTATTTGTTTAATAAAATTTAATTACGATTACTGCAACATACATAGTAAGTAAGTCTACACAAAAATAAAAGAAATACTATAGGATTCCTGAATAAAATATTTTACGGACAGAAATTCTACAATGGAACTCAATCATTATTTTTTGCAAGAAATATTCAAATAGAAGCGAATAGTCAAACATTGAATCTCTTTCACTCGCTGATTAACTTTACAAAGTACATATAACAAAGATATTATCAGCAATAAATTGTTGATTTTACTTCATAATATGAATTTAGGAATAAAATTAATAAATGTAATGAGGGCCAAGTTTACAATGTAAAATAGACTTAATTCCAGAAACGCTAAGTTTTCATTCTAATATATTGATCTAAGTAAACTGATCAGCAAATTCATTACAATAATTTTGATATTCTTCAGCGTAATACTTTGCCTTGCTTTTGTTTAATTATTTTTACAATACTGAGTGATTTATCTTTGTAGTAGCTTCAGTAACTTTAAATTTGACCTTTATAAGTGCCTTCCGAGGGCCTAAACTGAATAAATGGTTTTGAATTTAGAATTTTTTGGTGGAATATGGGTTACGGTAATGAGACCTGTTCCTACTTCTTTGGGGATAGTTGGCGTGAAGATGTTAAATATTATATTATTAAAAGTACCTGCCATTACGGATGCAGCACTAGGATGGGAACTCCGGGTTAGTAGTGAAGAATACTGTATTGAAGATACATATCAAAATCTATCTTGAATAAAATCTATAGCCAGGGACAGAAGTAAGTATTTAGAAATACAATTGTTTGTGACAGTAGTATAAAAATATGTAGTATCAGTTATTTGGTTTCCATAGTACAAGCTCTGCTTAGTTTGGGACCAGATGGCCGTGTGTAAAGAATCTCTCAAGATATTTTTTATACTTCGCAAACCGGTGTATTGAAAATCTAAAAATACTGGGAAACATGATATAAATGTTATGCTCAATATGAGTTTTGAATACCGGTCTAACCAGAAAGAGTAAATCTATTAATGCTCTGAACCGGTATTACTTAGTGTCTATTTATAAATGGTTGAATTTTTTTTGCAACAAAGTTCCAAACATAAAGTTGTAACGACACTTTTGTTCGAAATTTAAATTATATGGTTTATTATTGGGTTTGTTTTTTTTCATAATTTGTTTAAAGGGTACATACAACTTGTTTAAAATTCTGTTCCATTTATAAATAAGTATAATTAGTAATTATTATAAGAAAAGGAATAAGTCAAAAGTAAGTGTCCCACGACACCATTTCTTATTTTTTATATACCACTTGGACCGACAAACAAGCAGACAGTCCACCAAATGGTAAGTGTTTAGCGCCGCCTATAGACATTTGCAACACTAGGGTCATCGCCAATGTGTTGTCGACCCTGAGACGTGAAGTTGTTAAGTCCCATGTGCCTGTAATTTCATCGGACCCATACAAATGAGCAAGGTTCTACTACTCAAACAACAAATGATTGCTTTGACATTTAATAAAAAGTTGCTGATTTGACCTAACAGTCAATATCCCTGTTTTCGCAAAAACATCTTTACAATAACACCTGGATACGACCGTAGCGACTTTACAAAAACCTGTACCCTTATAATTTTGTCCTGTCCATCTGTCTCTATGCCACAGCAATATAGACACTATACATTGGTGTATAAGATACATATGGCATGAGACGTGAAATTATGTTGCGACGAAGACATCAACAGTTAAGCCAATCTTTGACCATATATCAAACTCTAATCATCATCATCAGCCTATCTCCGTCCACTGCTGGACATAGGCCTCACCTATGGCACGCCACTGAGCTCGATCTTCAGCTCTTTGTTTCCAACCGCTGCCAGCCAGCTTGCGTATATCATCGCTCCATCTAGCTGGAGGGCGCCCTACACTACGTTTACCGAGCCGTGGTCTCCACTCTAGAACACGTCTACCCCAACGGTTATCGGTTCTGCGACAGATGTGACCAGCCCACTGCCACTTCAGCTTGCTAATCCTTTGAGCTATGTCGATAACTTTGGTTCTCTGACGGATGACTTCATTTCGAATTCGATCCTTCAGAGAGACTCCGAGCATAGCTCTCTCCATAGCTCGCTGAGCGACTTTGAGTTGGTGAACCAGTCGCACCGTCAGTGTCCACGTCTCGGCTCCGTAAGTCATAACAGGTAGGACGCACTCGTTAAAGACTTTCGTCTTTAGACATTGGGGTATGAGCGATGAAAAGACTCGACGAAGTTTTCCAAATGCTGCCCACCCTAGCTGTACTCTTCTGCGAGCTTCCTTCTCGAAGTTGTGTCTACCCAATTGCAAGATTTGCCCAAGGTAGACGTATTCGTGAACAACTTCGAGAGGAACCCCGTCAAGGGCAACCGGTCCCGGAATAACATGCTCGTTGAACATGATCTTGGTTTTATCCAAGTTCATCCGGAGACCGATGCGTGCCGAAGAATCAGCCAGGGTAGTCAGCATGAATTGGAGATCTTGCACGGTTTCAGCCATGATGACGATATCATCCGCAAATCTAAGGTGTGAGAGGTACTCGCCGTTAATATTTATGCCCCGTCCTTTCCAATTTAGGGACTTGAACATATCCTCCAGAGTGTTAGTGAACAATTTGGGGGAAATAACGTCCCCTTGTCTCACTCCTCTATGTAAGGGGATATGTTCAGTCTGCTGATTTTGTACTTGGACGGTCATAGTCGCGGTGTCATACAGTCCTCTCAGCACTTGGACGTATCGCCAATCAACTTGGCACCGTTGCAAAGACTCCAGAACAGACCAGGTTTCAACGAAGTCAAAGGCTTTCTCATAGTCCACAAACGCAAGGCACAGGGGCTGGTTATATTCTTCGGTCTTCTGTATAACCTGCCGCACTGTGTGAATGTGGTCTATGGTGCCGTATCCTCCTCGAAACCCAGCCTGCTCCGGAGGCTGAAACTCGTCGAGTCTACGCGCGAGACGATTTGTGATGACTCTCGAAAACAGCTTATAGACGTGGCTCAAGAGTGAAATGGGTCGATAGTTCTTCAAAAGGGTTTTGTCACCTTTTTTGAAGAACATAACGACCACACTCTTACTCCACGCCTTCGGAGTTCTCCCCGAAAAGAGGACGGAATTAAATATACGCTGAAGCTGAAGAAGCGTTGGAGTTCCACCAGCTTTTAAGAGCTCCGTTGTAATTCCATCCTCCCCGGGGGCTTTTCTGTTTTTAAGCTGTCTGAGAGCCATCATGACCTCGTCCAGGCTGACCTCTGGCAGATCCTCAGTGTAATGGCGGGTCAGAGTGGCCCTGGGATCCTCGGGATGGGGTTGAGGACGAGACGCTTGCGAGGTATATAGTTGGCCGTAGAAGTCTTCCACCTCCCTAAGTATCTCCGGCTTAGAAGCGACGAGATTCCCGCTCGATGTGGTCAACTTCATCAGATGGCTTCGACCGAGCTGTTGAACAAAGACTCTAGACCCCCGGTTTCGCTCAATCGCTTCTTGAATAGAGCGTGTGTTGGAGCTCCGGAGGTCACGTCTTACCAGCCGAGAGATTTTTTTGTTCAAAGCTCGTTGATCTGACGTAGTGACTGCGGGATTTTCTCGTCGCTTCTGCATTAGCTGCAGAGATTCTTTTGAAAGCTTAGACCTCTTACCGGCACCTCGCGTGTCGCAGAATTTCTTCCCCTCCTCCCCGAGGATTCCTACCACTCGGTCGAGATCCTGGTCGACATCAACGTCGATTGTGGTTTCCAAGGCAGCGAATCGGTTCTCCAGTTTCAACTGGAACGTTTCAGACCCAACCACGGATTGGAGCATATTAGGCCGGAGCGTAGATTTCATTAGACGGACTCGTTCAAGCTTACAGTTTATATCTAGAGTGCCTCGGACCAGTCGGTGATCACTTCCGGTTTTGAACCTAGTGATCACTGAGACATCTCTAAATATACGCTTTTTGTCCGTCATAATGAAATCAATCTCATTTTTGGTCACAGCGTCGGGGCTTTGCCACGTCCACTTCCGCCGGGGTTTCTTCTGAAAGAAAGAATTCATCAGAAAAAACCCTTCTTTCTCCAGGAAGTTGACGAGCATTTGCCCCCTATGGTTCCTGCTTCCAAATCCGTGTGGTCCTACTACCGATTCGCCGCTTGTTTGTACTCCCACTTTAGCGTTGAGATCCCCCATGACAACGTTGAAGTGGGCCTTTTGGGTGGTGTATAAGGCCTTGGAAATGTCCTCGTACATTTCCTCCACTTCATCATCCGAGTGTGCCGAAGTCGGTGCGTATACTTGGATAACCTTGAGGCTATACCTCTCGGTGAGTTTGATCACAAGATACGCTACCCTAGTCGACACACTGGAGATTTCTATGACGTTGTCAGAGAGGGCCTTGTGTACCAAGAACCCGACGCCGCCTTGGGATGGTTGGTCTCCCTCTCTGAAGTACATAAGATGGCCTGATTCTAGGGTTACAGTATCCTCCCCCTCTCTTCGGACTTCACATAGCCCCAAAATGTGCCATCTTATGTTCCTCAGCTCCTCTTCGAGTTGCGCCAGATGTTCGTCGAGACGTAGAGTGCGTCCGTTGTACGTAGCCAGAGTCAGTCGGTGTTGGCGGCCTACCGTAGCCCGGGGATTCTTAGCACCCCCTACCCCGCCGTGACCATGACCGCCGCCTTGGCCAGGAATAGCGGGGCGACCGGGAACTGGGGGCCGTTGTTGTGGTGTGCTACCCATGATGGTTTATGCCCGTAATCACCACACGCTGGGCAGGCGGGTTGGGTGATCGCAGAACGTAGCTCTCGCACCGGTGACGCTGCTGCCCGTCACCGGCCTGTGCCATTTAACTACGTTGTTTAGAATGGTTATACCGCCATTAGTCGGTCGCCAGAGCCTCGTTCGCTGGTCGGCAGGATGCACCACGGGCAGGTGAGGTTGGCTGGGAGCACTAAGATGACATTGTGCTCCCTTACATCCAACTCTAATCAACTCTGCACAAAACCATTAAATATTTAAGAAAAAACAAATTGAATTGCACTTGTGTTACCAGCCATACTGAAGCTATCAGAAGTGAATTACCTGAGAAGTACTGGCAAGAAACCATTGAATAAAAGAAGACGCTACCAAAAAAGAAACAAAAGATATTCCACCTCATTTAAGACGTCACCAGCGAGGACCGTAGCAACGCCCTATCAATAAGAGTGCGAGCCGCCTTACAAAGCGATTCCCTAAATGATAATTTTTCATGAGTTCCACGCCCCATCAATGCCCCGAGCAGAGGTTCGGACCCCATAGGGACCACCCAGTGGCTTAGCTTACCCTTAGTTAAGAACCCTCATTACACTCTTCGCTAAATTGTGAATATTATGGGAATAACGACACACGATATAACTGAAACTTTTTGACTCATCAATCACTTTTGAATAGCATAGATTGTGTTTATCACTCATTTATTTTTCGTCACACAAGTTTGCGGAACAGAATTTCAAAGACCTCATAAAAGTTTCATTTAAAAAAAAACAATGTATTAAATCAAAGTAAATCAGTTAAAAGTATGGTTTTACAAAGTAGGGCCTTCAAATATAACAACCGATTAAGTTACACTTACACTTTTAATTAATGAAAATTTGCGCGAACTCCTAACGGAGTTAATTCCAACTTTTTCGTTGAAAGTAGTTGCTTTGGCGTTATCGCAGTTTGATAATTATTAAAGTTGCCGATGCAAAAATTGTGTTCAAAGCAACGACTTTAGTTTTTAACCCAGTTATACCGTAGTATAGAGCCGCATTCATAAAGTAATGCGCTAAATATGACACGTCTTTTTTTTCATTTCTTAATTTCCAGACCATTAACCTTAAGGCTGGTTTCACTCGGTCAGTTGCTGTAAGTAACTGTCCCTCACTATACGCCAGTTAACGGCCGGCTAAAACGACTAAAACCAGGCTAATCTGACCCATAGTGACATACTTCTTTGTGATCTCAACTATCAACAGAAACCTTCAACCTGGATCTGTAAAAACCAGGGAATATGTATCAAGCTCTACTACTGTTATTAAAATAAGAAGAAATGATAGGATATTTTTTTAAAGTGTAACTTCGTAGAAGGCTTTGAAATCCAGAACCGCAACCTTTTTGTGTTATGAAAAATAAATGAATAATGGAAATGAAATAACCATAATCTTTGCTATATCAAAAGTGATTCATGAATGATTAAAATATTTCCCTGTAATACAAAAGTTTCATTTATATCGAGTGACTAAATTTCAATAGATTTTTTATTTTTTTTAATTTTATCTTTATATTTCAATATAATCTGTAATTTATTCGGCTTACCAACAATTACAATATCACTGTAGTAAATAGTAATGATGTGGTAGAACACTCCAAAGTCAAGAAGGTCGAATTCACTAGGAGGGTTCTAATTAGTAAAATTTTTCAAAAACCATTGTTACTTTTAAGATCACTCGTACTTCACCCTTTTTAAAATAGATTCTATTATTTACTTTTGTAGGCTTTCTTAAGCTCTGATAAATCAGCCATCATTAATATATGTTTAATAATACAGACTGCTCCAAATACCAACGAATTTAACAATAAAAATACTGGTAAAATATAAGTAGGTTGTCAGACGAGTGTTTTATTGCTAAAAGTTATTATACTCCAAATAATCGTATCACTTCAAAGTATAAAACAAAGTCGCTTTCTCTGTCTATCTATATCTCTATGTATGCATAAATCTTTAAAACTACGCAACAGATTTTGATCGGGTTTTTTTAATAGATAGAGTAATTGAAGAGAAAGGTTTTTATGTATAATGCATGTGACATCCCACGGGAACGCGGGTGAAACCGCGGGGGACAGCTAGTATATTATAAAAACTCCTTTGATACAAAGTCAAGGCTCTCTCTCAAGCTCATCCCTCTCGGACAGACCACGTATGCATTCCCAAATGACGGGGAAATAAATATTGAACGTCAAAACGAAAACATTTACTGTATAACATTCGCTTGGCAAATTGGGTTCGCTGATATATACGGATGAAGCATGACTATAATAATAGAAGTAAAAATAAAATAGATGGAAAAGATTTTTAAATTTATTTTCATGATCATTAAACAGGTTTTTTGGAATATTCGTAGTTACTATTGTCCCCTACGTTCCAGAGGAATGTGACATTTACCCGAGATAAAAAGTGCCAAGTATTGTACAAATCTGTTAATTAATTATTGTTGAAGAAAGTATGTTTTTTTTTAGGTTCATCCTTTTGTGTTCAATGGAAGAACGCAATCATTATAATTTCGTCTTATCTCTCAATCCATATGCAACTTAGATTTTACACGAAAACTGAATTATAGAGATGAAATTTGGCATCAAATTAATGTAAAAAATTTAAAAATATACAGATATTTAAGAGGATTCCAAAATGGAAATCTCAATTATTGCACAAAAAATTAAGTTTGATGTATTATTGTAAGGAACCCAACGCACCAGATTCCAACTCGCACTTGACCAGTATTATTTGTTTGAAACTTTGTTGAATTAATTAATACATCTTCTATCGTAAGACATTTTATTAATATTTATTAACTTACGTACACGACTAAAAACAATTTATAAACACACACAAAATATTAAGATATATTTATGTTGTTCGCAGGATAAAGTAATTAAGTAGTATAATTATCCTTTATCTGCAAGACAGCAATGACATGCGTGATACAGAATGATGTGAAAATGAGGATCGAACGAATGTTCAATGGCACAGTGTGCCACAGAGAGTACTGCATAGGGTTTTGACGAAGATACTGGTACAGCTCCAGGACTTCGGATCGCGTCCGTTCATCTGAAACATAAACGTGAAAGTTACTGAAGCTACCACCGGTTCAGAAGTCAGCCTTCCATTGAAAAGAACCGGCAAGAAACTCAGCAAGGTTTTTTTTTTAATTTTATCTAGACCGACTTTTTAGGTTTTTATTATTTAAATGTTATACATTTTTGTATTTAACATTGAAATAATTAAGGAAACAATAAAAAAAAATGTATAGTTCTAGACAAAAAACACTATAAATCGTACTAGTATTCGATAATTGTATTCGATGATTTCAATAAATCAATCAAGAGAGTAAATTTCTTTCCAATAAAATAGGTGCTCTAATAATCTATAATGTAATCAAAATGTGACCTACGGTTTGGAGAACCCTAAAATATGTTTTGGTTTACTTACTTTTACAAGCTCGAAATTTTTCAAAAACTAGACTTGTAATATCTTCCATGTCATCTAATATCAAATCCAATAGAATCGATGGAATAATTAAAAATATAAATGACCATAACGATTCCGATAACGACCATAAAAGTGTAGACGTGCTCGGACCCTGTAAATTAAGAAAGAAATATGTAAGTAAACTAGCAACCCGGGTTGCTAGGCTTAGCACGGGTTCAATGCTGTTATTAAATACACTACAAGTTATTTGAATGCGGACTTTTTTATAGACTTTTTGAAGGTGTACAATACTGTACTACATTTTTTTGATCTATCTCGTAGGGTTCAGCCAGCGTTTGCAATGTAAGCGCTAAAAAACAACGGGTTGCACTCCGGGAGTGGCGGCAGAAGTGAAAACTTGAACATTAACGTTGTGCATTTTTACCGTCTTACGAATTTTCGATCAGGTCTCGTATCCGGACGCGAGTTTAACATTTTATACATATCCCAAGAAAAGTGCTCAACGCCGCTAAAGATATTTTCATTTCAAAAAGTTTATTTACGACATCTCATTAGATACCTCTGAAACTATCAGTGTATCTCTACTATATTCCCTTTTAAAGTTCTAAGCATGCAGAGTGACAGACAGACAGCGGGAAGCGACTTTGTTTTTAACTATGTAGTGATTAGTTATGCTTACTGCTTTTGCATTATAGTGTCATCACAAATTATTGCCAGATTACAAAACTTACATCGGATTTGAATTTCCTTTCGATTCTAACCATGTCGCTAATCAGTTTCGGAAGAGAACACGCCAAACTTGAAATTAACTGAAAATAAAAAATTCTTTAGGTTTCAATTACTTTGACTCGTTAATGAAGTATGATAGTAGTAGAGCTCTTAGTGCAGAGTTCGTCCGAGGAAGTACTACCATCTTACCCATTTCTGCCGTGAAGCAGTAGTGCACTTGTGCTACTGTGTTTCGGTTGGAAAGGTAAGCCGGTGAAATTACGGAGACTTAAGAACTTCACGTCTCGGTGTCGACAACGCATTGGCGATGCCCCTAGTGTTGCAAATGTCCATAAGCGGCGGTGACCACTTACCATCAGGTGGACCGTCTGTTTGCTTGTCAGCATGTCATATAAAAAAAAAACAAAATAGAATCTAAAATATGATTGAACGTACCATGAACTTTAGTGGATGATCAGTTTTTTTAAGCCCCAACAGAAGAGCTTCAAACATATTAATATATTTTCTTGGAGTTAAACGATTACTTGGTGTACCATCGAATCCGACAATTCTTAATGTGGTTAAAATGCATTTTACACGATAATAAAGCAGGAGAATAATCAACACCATTGGCATATGTCCAAATTGCACAGCCACCTTGAAAATATTCCATTGCACCATAATTAGTGGATGCTTCGTACAATCTCGAGAAATCTCAAGGCAAAATATATAATTATTTACAACTACAAGTGCGAACAAAGCCAAAATGAACAATGCTAATGCTTTATCAAACATTTTTAACACTGTCTTTGATATCGGAGAGCAATCGATAATTGCTTCAAGTTTGAAGTATTCCAGTAAATAGGCGTCCTTAGTATTGAATGATACAGCGACATTAACTAAGTATTCTATCGAAAGACATAACCTTATAAATGTTGGAAATATCGTGATGTGAACAAAGTTTAGATACATTATAAGAACGAGAATGAATACACAATACAATTTACTGAGAAGACAAATCTCTAGAGAGTCATGCCAATCGTGAAAGTAGCCCATAAAGAGACGTATCATCATCACGGATTTAATATTCTGGACATGAGGTGTCTCAGCCTTAATTATTGCACTCATTTTCTCTATATAACTAAACTAGTCCCGGCAAAATACACAGTAATATTGAACTTTACAATGTAAAAGTTACGTTTCAATAGAACCAAAGAAATAAAATAATTATGGTGATGGCAATATACTTAGTTAATACAGTACCTATGTTGATATGAAAACGTAATTATAATCCTACAACCCTTTCCCCCGCTGTTTAACCTTAAATTCTTATTTCGGTTTTTAGCCCCGGTTCGAGGCTAAATAACACCGCCACACTAATAGTTTCAAATTATACGTCAAGGGAGGCAAAGTAAACGAAGAGGGTAGTTTGAATTAGCAATTTAAAACAGAATAGAATGACACAACACGCCTGAATCTATAAATATATACAAGTGTATACAAAATACCCCGTAAAAATATAATTAATTATCAAAGCCAACAACCCTAGTAAGCTGTCATATCAGGGAACCAGACTATTCAACAGAAAGGCCTACGTACCTATTTTACCTAATAATCGTCTACTTTAATAGTTCTTCTATTTTTCATTCATAAAAATCTGTTTTTTTTATTTTTTTTGGTATGTTATACAGCGTTACTACGGTTCTTAAATATTGTGAATGGAATCGTTATAAGGCCCCACTTAACCTCCTTTCGGCGTTACGGGTAGTTTTGTAACAACCTGTACTTTTAGCACAAAACTAATTGTAATAAGATGTATTTACATAAATTATATAATTTAATTTAAGTCTCTGACTCATGAGCTTGGTCTGTACCTGAGATTCAAAAGCCTTTCCTATTTATAGAGCCTACATAGCATACATTAATGTAAATAAAAACTGTATGATAATAACCAAAAATGTGTAAATAAATGGAATCACATTTATTTAACCGCATAGAAAAAAAAATATTAGTTCCACTGGTTAAGAGAGACAATTTCAATTTACTTTAAGTGGAACTAGCCGCGGTTACATCCGCATTCTCGAAGGAACAAAATAACTTAAATAAATAATCAATTGAAAAAGTATTACATAAATAAAACTAAACAAGTGCGAGGTCATCATATGAAACTTAATTTTCTTTGCAATTATTTGATTAACTAAATAATTGCAAGATTGACATTTTGGACCCCCTTTGGAATATCACTTGATTCATATATTTCTTTTACCTTTAAATTTTAAAACGACCCCCAAATTGTCTTAATCAGATTGTACACCGTATTATAGTATACTTCATCTCTATCTAATCCAGGGGGCACGCGAAAACTGGGGCCCAACTAAATCGGTTGGCCGATATACTTGGAGCTTCATACTCCATGCAAGAAATAAAGTTTCTTGTATCATGCAATACAGGTTTAGGTAGACCTATAATAGACACCAGTTCCACACATCAAACCATGCAACCAAAATAGATAATATTTTATTTTGTACCTAGGTCTACCTAAGTCTCGTCATTGAGGACAAATAACTATTTATTAATAATTATTATTTTTAATAGTTTTATAAAATGGCCAAGCCGTACTTTTTGACCAAGATATATGTATGTAGGTATTCTAGAGTTTTTTTGGTGGGATTTTATTTCACAACTTTGGCGGCGTGATTAATATGTATGACCATGCCAAATTATAATATTTTAGTACATAGAAAGAGTTCCTCGTTGACTACGGAACCCTAAAATGGAACACGAGAGGAGGTTAATCTTATAAACTTGCCAGAGTTACGGAAGGTTAACTTAGAGCCAGTAATAAGGTCACTTTAGAGTAGCACTTATTTTAGTTACATTGAATGTTGTGTAGTTTTATGAACATACACAGAAATATGGAGTCGGCCATGCATTATATACAGGCCAATTAATAGATACTAGTAGTCGCCCACTGGTCTGGGTTTGGAGTTTGATTTTTTTTCAGGTTTATTTTGGTGGTTATTATTTCATTCTATTCTATTTTAAATTGCTGTGTCAAACTACCCTTATCGTTTACTTTGCGGTCCCTTGACGTATAATTTGGAACTATATTTACTGTGGCGGTGTTATTAAAATTTTTATTAGGTTTTTGAGCCTCGAACCGCGGGTTAAACTGCGGGGGGAAAGGTTGTAGGTTATAATTACGTTTCATATTAACGTTACCTACGCCTCTATCAGCTAAGTATATTAACATCACCACAATTATTTTATTTATTTTAGTTCTATTCAAATGTAACTTTTACATTGTAAAGTTCAATATTACTGTGAATTTTGCCGGGAATAGTTTAGTTATATTGAGAAAATGAGTGCAACAATTAAGGCTGAGACACCGCATGTCCGGAATATTAAATCCGTGATGATGATACGTCTCTTTATGGGGTACCTTCATGATTGGCATGACTCTCTAGAGATTTGTCTTCTCAGTAAACTGTATTGTATATTCATTGTCGTTCTCATTACGTATCTAAACTTTGTTCACATCACGATATTTCCAATATTAATAAGGTTGTGTATTTCAATAGAATATATAGTTTACTTCATTGTATCGTACAAAGTGAATGACAGTTATATACTAGAATACTTCAAACTTGAACCAATTATCGATTGCACTCCGATATCAAAAAGAGTGTTAAAAATGTTTGATAAAGCATTAGCATTGATCATTTTGGCTTTATTAGCACTTGCAGTTGTGAATAATTACCTATTTTGCCTTGAGATTTATCAAGATTGTGGGAACCATCCATTAACGATGCTTCAATGGAATATTTTGAAGTTGACTGTACAATTTGGACGTCTGCCAATTGTGTTGATAATTCTCCTTCTGTATTATCGTGTAAAATGCATTTTTACCACATTAAGAATTGTCGGGTTCGATGGTACACCAAGTAATCGTTTAACTCCAGGAAAATATATCAATATGTATGAAGCTCTTCTGTTGGGGCTTAAAAAAACTAATCATCCACTAAAGTTCATGGTACCGTCGATCATATTTTGTATTACCTATATACTACATCATAGTAACGAGCCAAATTAATTGAAATTTAAAGAAAAACATTGTTTGCAGCTTTTTACAACTTTGGCGTGTACTCTTCCAAAATTGCTACTCGATGTGGCTAACATCGTAAGAAGATTCAAGAACAATGTAAGTATTGTAATTCGACAAACATTTTTTATGCAAAAGCAGTCAATATATCTGTCCCAGCCCCACTAATCTATACTAACACTTGTTAATAATTTACAGGGTCCCAAGATATATTCAGTTTTATGGTTGTTATCGGAATCGTTATGGACATATATATGTTTAATTATTCCATCGATTTTATTGGACTTGATATCAGATGATATGGAAGATATTACAAGTGTCGTTTTTGAAAAATTTCGAGCTTGTAAAAGTAAGTAAACCAAAACTAATTTTTTCTCCAAATCGTAAGCCTTATCTATTTTCCTTATTACGTTTCAGATGAACGAATGCGATCCGAAGTTCTGGAGCTGTACCAGTTTCTTCGACAAAATCCGCTGCAGAATTCTCTGTGGCACCCTGTGCCATTGAACATTCGTGCGATCCTTATTTTTATATCATGGTGTATCACAAACGTCATTGCTATCATACAGATAAAGGATAATTATACTGCTTAATTATCTTGTCCTGCGAGTAATACAAATTTATGCTAATCTTTGTTCAAAATGTATTATGTTTGTTACTCCTCTCCGAGACATATCTATTTATATAGTTATTCAATAAAAACATTGGTGTTTTCTTATAAGAAAATCTTATTGGAAGAAATATTAGTTAATTCAATAAAGTATCATATGAATAAAACTAGGCAAGTACGAGGTCATCACTTCAAACTTAATTTTGTATGGTAAGTTCCCCCACTTCGGACCCCTTTTGGAATATATTTTTATTGATTCATTTTTATTTTCTATTATAATTTATACCAAGGCATACATCTACAGACTGTAAATTATTACACTCGATTGAAATATAAAAAGGCACTTAAACAATAATTTATTTACACTTCAATTAAAGCTGTGCACAGGATTCAAATTATACCAATAGATCGTAATTGCACTTATAATAAGAAAATAGTTATTTAATTGGAAATTAAAGAGAACATTGCGGAAATTATAATTAAATTACAAAGACGAAGCAATAAACAAGTTTAGCGTATATATACTCGTATATGTGTGTTTTTAATATGACAACCAAAAATGTCCAATTCAGATTGTATACAGCATACTCATCTCACACGTCGCTTTTCTTTCTGTAGCTTAACTTTATCTCTATCTATTCCGGGCAGCAAGCGGAAACTGGGGCTCAACACAATCAGTTGGCCGATTTACTTAGAGCTTCATACTTTATGCATGGAATTAAGTTTGTCGTATCATGGGATAGTTTTATAAAATGGCCAAGCCATACTTTTTGGCCAAGGTGTTGGGTTTTCTAGAGTTAGGGGTTTATTTCACAACTTAATGTTGGCATGATAAATGATTGGTATGTATGATCATGCCAATTTATAACATTTTAGTACACGCCAAGAGTTCCATGTTCTTTACGAATTCAAAAAATGGAACACAAGAAAAGATTAATTTAATAAAGTTGTCAGAGTTCTAAAAGCTTTACTTAGACCCGATAATAAGGTCACCTTAGAGTATTACTTATTTTTGTAACTTTTAATGGAATTGGCATGGTGGTTAGCAACTCTGACTGCCAAGCCGAAGGTCGCGGGTTCGATTCCCACCCAGGACAAACATTTGTGTACATGAACATGTTTGTATGGTCTGTGACTGGGTGTAAATATCTATATAAGTATGTATATAGAAAAAAAACTGTATATGTAGTATATCAGCTATCTGGTTTCCATAGTACAAGCTCTGCTTAGTTTGGGATCAGATGGCCGTGTGTAAGAGAATGTCCCAGGATATTTATTTATTATATTTGTGTTGTTTTTTGAACCTACACTGACATATGAAGTTGCCCATGTGCATTATATGCCGACTAATTAATGTATGCCAGTGGTCGCCCAAATGTCTGAAGTTTGACAGTAGAAGTGTTTAGCGCTGGCTTAAATTTAATTAAATTCGACCGTAATTCTATATTATTTAAGTTTTTTTTCAGAGTAGGTATAACCTCTATCATTGCATATAACTTTTTTGAATTTTGATCTATTGCGTCAGCTGCGAGCGTGTACAAACACAGCATTATTTGTTTCATATTGGTAGTATGAACGTAATATGTGTGTGTGCTATAAGCAGGGTAGCGTGTGTCATGTTTTTTTATTAATTTTTATTCCTATTTTCCATATTTTCCTTCTCCATATAAACTTAACTGTGCCAAATTTCTTACTCCTCCGTCCGGGTAATTCGTAAAAGGGGATACAAAGTTTACGCTTCACGTTTTAATATAGATTGATTCTAAAATACCTCAGTTGTTGCCCCATAATTCTTACTGTTAAATTTACTGGTGTCACTATACCGATAAATATAGTCTCCACTACTTTATGTAACTTTACACAGACTAGACGATAAGTTCCTTAAGACAGTCATATTTGAATACCTCAAGCATTATTAGTCTAAAAGAACCCTTATATAAATTAGCAGAGCGAACTAAATTCCGTAATCTGAATTTGTGAATGAACTAGAATCTCTCGTCGGTAACATAAATTGCTCGCGATTTACAGTGAAGCACCCCACTGAGTAATGTCAGCCATTCAAATCCTGATTCAACTAACGGTCTCCTGTAAATGCAGGGCTATTAACGCATATTTGTGGTCCACTTTGGATGTTTCGAATTTGAACAACACTAGCCATCATGAGATTATCGTGAATAAACATTAAATCCAAACCTTGTCTGTGTTCCCTATAATATTCAACTTAGGCCTCTTCAAGAAAAGAGTGATTAGGCTACTAATGGGAAGCGAGCTTTATCTTCAGCCTCATCTTCACTTACCATCAGGTAAGACAGAGGTCAAGCGTAATCACGTCATATATAAAAAAAAAAGAAAAAAAATATTATATTTTTAAAAATGACTGCACTCCAAATTCATTGATGTAATAAACACAAATAAAATATGTAAAAATACGGGATTTTTAAGCCATAAAACCAATGATATATAAACTTTAGATACGTTAAAGGCTTACAGAAATCACACCATAAAATGATAGTAATTGCCCTAATTCCATTTAGTCGCTCACCAACCACTGTCGCGACAGGACGCGCCTGCATGCAGCACTCATTCTTCACGTAACCAATGATCTATATTTATCTCTCTCTAATAACAGTTACATCCGAAGGTGGCGTTAATTGTCTTTCTCGTTCTTCAGACGTTTAAGTAGCTATCTAAACTAGTATTTACGCTGTTATTAAGAGCGGCTATGTTTGTAGATGAAATGTCTATGTAATAATACGTCATTGCATAAAACAAATCAAATCTGACGTCACGTATTAGGTTTAGCGGAACCTTTCATTAGACACCCATGACATGAAGGTAGTTTATGAATTAATAAATTGCCATCTTGTCTCAGCCGCCATATTGGATTTAGAATGACGTCACGTAGCCAATCATGTCACCAAAACCATACAAATGTGTGTGCAAATATTTCAGCTGAATCGAATAAGGAATATGGTTTAAAATTCGATTGCAAAATTTTATCTAAAAACACATCGAAGAAAATAAGTAGGTAGTGGCACTTCGTGGCACATGAATATAATATATGTTGTGTATATATACAAAATATTTTTATATTATCAATGTAGCTATTTTAACCTAACTTTAAATTTGACCTTCATAAGTGCCTTCCGAGAGCCTAAACTGAATAAATGGTTTTGAATTTTGAGCCCAAACTCAACTTTCGTGTAAACGTGGCCAATATATGTAGATACTTATATACAGAGGTGTCGGTAACGGTAACAGGTGTCGCGAGTTCAATTGTTTTTTCCTATCTCTAAAAACGCCCAACGCGCACCAAGTTTTCGCTTCAAAAAAGCTTGTTATAAAGTTCTTATAATAAAACTTCTAATATGCTAGTTAGCTTGTTCCAGTGAAAACGTCGAATAAGTAAAACCATAAATTAAATTGTATTTCCAGTACCTGTATAAATATTTACTTGAATCAGTTTCAGCTTTTGTTATGGACTATATAAAGTTATAACCGAATAGGGGGGTTGAGCCAGCGGTATTATTGCTGATGTGGATATTTTCTGCTTTCTATTGAGAGGTAATGATCTATACAGCGCTGGCTGACACCTCGAAATAATTGTGCTACTACTAGATACTGTATTCTTTAAATTGTTATCAGTATTTCTTTTTAAAATACAGAATATTAATTTTTTTTTATATTAATTACAGCAAAACATAGGTTCGCTTCAAAATTTCATCAACATACATCGTGTCAATAGTTTCCGAGTAAAATGACTGACAAAAGGTCAAAATAAATTATAAGAGGTTTCAATGGAACTGTTTCTCAAATGAAATACTTAGTTAATATTGTTTAAGTTGGTCATTTTATGAAGTAAAATAAATTATTGTTTTGTATCAATAGTTTTTTTTGTACAATTAAAATACTGGGTTAACACCATGATAAACCTTTTATCATCACATTACGGATCTGTGTAGCGATATTAGTATGGAGAAGTTTATTCAAATATAAAAACAATTCCTTAGACAAACATTCGTAAAAAAACACAGAATATTATAATAATATTAACACAGTTACCTAACCTAACAGCCTGTAGGTAGTTAATCTGTCCAATACATACCGCTTCAGGCAAGTGAGAAGGGAGACTTATTAGTCGACACAGTAACCAAATACCGTGTGTTTGTGCCAACCTACCTAACTAACAGGTAGGTCTGAATTATTATTTAAAAAAATGATAAAGTACAAAACTTAAATCTTCTTGTTGTTTTTTTTCCGATTTTTAAATGTTTTTATTGAATTTTTTCAATTCCGTTAATGGTTGGTTGTTCAGTCAGCATTAAAAAACAAAATGTATTATTTCCGCTCTCGTTTCATGTATTTCGTTAGTTTTCCTGTAAGAATACACAATTTACTTTCTTAGTTTTCGTCGAAAACACCTTTTTGCTCAAAGGACAATTTGGCCAGCAGTCGTTTATTTTCTTTTTTCTTATGATACCTCACATGTCACATTACCCACATTAAGAAAGTTTGTTGATTTAGACAACCATGGTAGTAAACAACATGATAACTTAATTGGATAAGTCTAATCGAATATACTAAGGCAAATATAATGAAGTTCTTCGGTCGAGTGTTCATGACGATGCATTGTTTTAGAATAATAAAGGAATTTGTCGATATACGCACATTTTTGAGACATCAAATACTTAACAAAGCTTAAATAAATTGAGGTGTTTCTATCTATTTGTTTAAAAGACTAAAAACTCATTTCTAACAATCCTTTGTTAACTTTTCGTTGCTGTTTATTTTTTTAGTTTTTAATTATAGCCTATTTTATTGAATAAAAACCGCATTTCGACCAAAATATCAGTTAGTACAATAAATAAAGATCCCAGGACATTCTTTACACACGGCTATCTGATCCCAAAGTAAGCAGAGCTTGTACCATGGAAACCAGAAACCGATATACTACATTTTTAAATAAATATTTATTTGTTAAATATAAAACGTTAGGCAAGACGAACTCAGTGGACAAAACATTAAGCAAAAAGCTGACAATAATCCAGCTACTGACAAAAACAGTAAACAAAAAAGTGTGAAATTATACAAATAGATGCATACCATGAAAACCTTACAAAAACTAATGTAAGTATAAAAAAAAACACTAAACATAAAATACAACATGACAATAACGATGATAGCCTCATTGAATATTCAAAGAACAAAATGTGAAGTGAGGCTTGCAAATCATAAACAGTGTAATGAAATTCGGTAAAACAAGAAAGTGGTAAATTATGAGACAAATAAACAAATGCAGGGCGACCTGAATCACAAATATGCTAATTTGCATCATTTCGGGACAGGATTTGTTTATATTGGCATAAGCAAAGCGATTTTACCTATGCCTATGAAAATTCCACTGTTAGTATGTTTTATACTTTTATAGTTCTAGATCGAAAGCCAAAAGACATTTACTAGTTTTCGCATAAACACGAAGTACGTGAACAAATCAATAGGTTGAAAAAATCCTATGCGTTTTTGGAAAAAAGAAGCGATTGTAAATAAATTAAAACTATTGATGTTCATTAAAATGATGCTCATAGGTACTCCAACCATAGATAAATCCTAGGAAATAACTTTATTCTAAACTACATGGGCCGACAAACATGCTGTCGGCTACCTGATGGTAAGTGCTCACCGCCGCCTATGGACATTTGCAACACCAGAGACATCGCCAATGCGCTGTCATCCCTGAAACGTGAAGTTCTTAAAGCTCATGTGCCTGTAATTTCACCGGCTCCCTTTCTAACCGAAATGCACAAGTGCACTACTGCTTCACGGCGGAAATGGGTATGGTTGTAGTACTTCCCCGTACGAACTCTGCACTAAGAGGTCAACTACTCTTACAATTCAACTTTATCAAATTCAGTAGTAGCTGCTTTATTTCGCTGATTTTAAAACAGCTGTAGGTTAACCTATATAAATATTTTCTATACAGTCATAACTAATCATAGATAACATTACGGTCTTACGGTATTAGTATTATATGTATATTTAAACAGATACAAATTCGCAGAACTTCAGTAGACTAAATTAATTTCTAATATGGAAAGATAAATAAACTAAATTAAATATGTGTCTTCAAAAAACAATAAATTAGTTTTAGTGTATAGTTGTTTTGTAAATTCGGATCTGTTAAGCACATACGTACATCACGTACCTATGAATAGAATAACGTATCTAAAAACATCCTTAACATTTGGTCAGTGAGCTCTTCTGTAAGGAAAATGGCACTAACTCGAGGATGTTTCGTCGCGTATGCTCTGTCTCTGTCGCTTACTACGCTTACATACTTTTAATCACGTGAGAGGTAACCTCTCCGTGAAGCTTGTATTAGCTGAATAAGGGGCTGATCTGTATCTTAATTTTTGAGGAATTATTCTCTTCCCTGACTCTCCTTGACTTTACTCAAAGTTATTCATTTCTGTTTACTATTTTAAAATATTACTAGAATTTTCATTTATGTGTTTTAAATTAGATAAGCTTTTTAGGAAACCGTGACAGTTACATAATAATAGTTAATAATTCTATATATTATATTTAACATATTATTAGTTTTGCAAAAGCGGACTTCGTAGAAACAATATTGAATGAAAGGAATATTCCTCCTTTTGTCCCATAGTCGGGTTAAAAATTGTTCAATAACCCAAAAATATGACTGATTCTGTGAAATTAAACATAATTCTTTCCTAGGAATACGATAACGCAATCACAAATTTGGTGGTGGCTCTGGTGAAAATCAATGAGAACAACAATTAACGTTTCGTAGTTTTTGTTTATCCCCGCTGGCTTAAAATATTCATGTTATTTAAATCGTACTTTTGTGTGAAAGGGATAGCAATAACTCTGTAAAATCTAACACTTCATATGTTATAATATCAAGCAGTTTAGGCAACAAACCTAGCCTAATAAATAAAAAACATATACTGGAAACAGCCCCCTTGTTCAACTAAAACAAACTTCGTCAGCGAGCCGCTTCACGGAGGCCTCGGAAAGCTTACCTCTCACGTGATTAAAGTATTAGCGTAGTAAGCGACAGAGACAGAGCATAGAGGCCGCGACGAAACATCCTCGAGTTAGTATCATTCTTCTTACAGAATCGAACCTCAGATTACCCTTCTGGGGACAATTATGGACAAAATAATTGTATTTATTAAATGACCCATTCTTTATTATAAACCTTACTTTTAATTAGTGATGGTGTGTTAGTCATTGACGTATGAAACCCTAATTGAAATGAAATGAAAATATTTTTAATCAAATAGGCCATAACAAGCACCTATGAATAGTCTGACTCTAATACCGGTTCGGAAGTTTGTTATTTACTGTGAAGAGTCAGCAATAAACTCAGCAATAACTCTTTTAAAAAAACGAACGTAGATTTATTACAGAAAATTTATTTAGTCTCACTGACAATACCTGTGTGTGTGTGTGTGTATTTATTAGACTTGTAACATTTAATTGCAAACTAAATCCGCTCACTAAACTCACTCAGTCCTCACCCTTCGTCGTTAAATAAAAGCGAACATTCCGTATAAATTTTCGCAAGTCTCAGGGCAAAATAATCGTATTTTCGCTTCATTTGCCAGCTTCCTTTGCGTAATTTGCTATCTCCGCGTAATCATCGCGCGTTGATTTTATTTCAGGGTAGGTTGAATTTTTAAACTAAGGACCCTTTTTTATCATACGAGTTTTGGGTTGTGAGCATTTGACCCGGATTTTGGGAGTATTTTGATTTGGGAGCTTGTCGTGATTAATGAGATTATATTTTTAAACGGAAATTTTGTATTATATCAGATTTAATTTTTTTTTACTAATTTAAAAAAAATGACATACATTAATACTGAACTTAATTGTCCACATCGAAATGAATAATGCTAACAGAAATTACACATAGATTTAGAAGGTAAATGATTCGAAAAAATTATAATAATAGGTGAACAATAATAATATTATACAAGGATAAAAAGATAAATAATAGTTTTTTAAAAGATTTTTTTTTAAATACAATTTATTTTCTTATTTACACTATTCTTTATTCAAATTTATTTTCCATTTTTTAGTTGGATTTTCTATAAAAGAGTGATATTTAGTTTTTTTTAACTATTATTTATTTTTAATTCTTTTTTTCTTCTTTTATTACAGGCTCAAAATAACAATAAAATAATTATTACATAGTAGCATTTAAAAACCACAAAGGTTTCTGACAATTCTACACATATTGAGTCTACATTGACAAAAACACACAATACACTGTTAACAAAACATTATACAAGTTAAACGGTCTGATCCGAGATAGCTGTTTAAAATATTGAATTGTCATCGGTCCTCGATAAATCTAAGGTTTGTATGAAATCTGACCGTTTAAAGTAGGTCAAAATCGCGCCCAAAGGAGTCGGTTACAAACATACAAGTGAAGCTAATATAAAGCGTGAAAAAAAAAGATGAAGATGAAGATGACCCTTCTTAACTCATTATGTTTAATTGGCTTAGCGACCCTGACTGCCAAGTCGATCGCGGGCTCGATTCCCACCCAGGACAAACATTTGTGTGCATGAACATGTCTGTTTGTTCTGTGTCTGGGTGTAAATATCTATATATGTATGTATTTAGATAAATAAAAAAGTAGTATATCAGTTATCTGGTTTCCACAGTACAAGCTCTGCTTAGTTTGGGATCAGATGGCCGTGTGTAAAAGAATGTCCCAGGATATTTATTTATTTATTGATTACTTTGCATAAAGTTAAGTAATTGTAAGTTTCTCAGACCCTAGGTCACTCATTACAAAGTATAATAGTGTACAATTCAGTGCTGAAGCTGTTTAATTAATTCCTCGTCTGCTCCTTTGATATGAGCATGAAAGTTTCAGTTTGGAAACTTTACTTCATTCGATATTCTCTCTAGCAGATCCTTTATTGAGAATTTGCAAGTTTCAAGGTAAATTGATTTCTGTCAGTTTGGAGGTAGAATATACATGCCTGTATAACCTTAGGTGATTCGCAACATTTTTTTTAAATCCACGGCCATCTTTAATTACTGGCAATATGATATCTACTTAGCATGCAATAAAGTTTAAATTACAGCACGTTTGATATTATCAAAGGTGCGTATCATATTCACCCGTCCTTTTCTAGTTTACTATATCAGAAAGTGTTATAAAACTGCTAGTTCATCATGGCGAATCAAATAACATACTTATTAATAATTTTGATAGGTTCAAATTTGAATAGCTTAAATTTTATGCATTCTCTTAAGGTACATAGGTTGTAATCCCTACTATTATAAATGTGTATGTAAGTTTGTTTGTTACGCTTTCACACGAAAACTACTTAACCGATCATCATGAAATTTTGTACACATATTCTTGGAGGTATTAGAAGTAACATAGGATACTTTTTGTGCCGGGAAAATGTTACATCCCTCGGGAACGCGACTGAAACCGCGGGGGACGGCTAGTAGGTTTATAAACCTATGATGGATGTTAGTTCAACTCTTTTAACTTTGACACCTCGCTTGGAACTTTATTAAAAAAAAGGTTATATACGTAATTGATTTTGTAATAAGATGTTTAAAATGAGACAGGTTTCCTGAGGTTTTTTCAAGTCGATTCTGGAAAATGCACATCTTAAATCGTAAAACGTCAGGGCTTTTAAATATCGTGGGACATTCTTTACACACGGCCAACTGATACCAAACTAAGCTATGGAAACCAGATAGCTGATATACTAAATATACTATTTTTATGGACATTTACATGCAGACACAGAACGAACTGACATGTTCATTCAAATAAATGTTTGTCCTGTGTGGGAATCGAACCCACGACAAAATTTTATGATAGTCAAAGTAAGTAAAAAAAAACTTTCAAAGAAAATTAGTTTGAACGAGCTACGTTAATTAGTTTCCAAAATATCCGTTACATTCACTTTCAGTTTTAGGATCCCAAATTATAACTTTGTGTTCGAATTCATTGCAACTTAGGATAGATACGGAACCTGACACATTGTGCGTAGTCCAACATTCACTAATAATAATATTAACGTTTATTTATTTTGCCATGTATAAAAGAAAAACATATATAGAATTAACAGAAAAATACTCATTTGGCTGAAAATACACAAATGTATCGACGGGTAGAAGGCGACTCAACCGGCATTTTTGACGAAAGTAAAATTTTTCACAATGAATTATATTATAATGATGATGGCCCATGCACAAATTCGTTGAAGCTTGCATTTACTTTTAATATTCAACAGATTCGATGTGGAATGTTAAGAAGTTTAGATGCACTATCTGTTTTTGAGTTTTAACATTTTTAAGTAGCTCTCCTCTAAAGTTTTCAAAATGGCGCTTGAATCAAGTCTTCTTTTCCGTCGATATGGGACTTCTGGCACCCAAGCTAGTGCCTCACAAACACTTGTCCAGTGATTATTAATAATACACAACAAAAGCAAAAAGTCTGTACCATCTAATGTTTACCGTAACTAAATAAGTAAAAACGTGTGTGTGTATTAATGTACGCACGTAAGATGTTATTCCCGAAATTATTGGTGAGAAAAACTGTACTAAAAGCATTTTTTACTATTCAGTCGTAAAATTGTAGTGTCCAAACTCTTTGCACCTGTCTGTAGCAACGAATAACAATTTTTGATATTGTTAGGTTATTATTGACATTAACATCATTACTCACTCATTGACACTGACAGTTGCGATTTGTTCAATGTTCCGAAGAGACCGTTATCAGCTTACTTCTACCTGTTACTTTGACGTGTTACAGTGATGCGGGCGCATCTTAAAATTTCACTGTCATATTTTTTTAATAACGTGCCTAAAGAAGTATAACTTGAATAAATAAAATTATTAATAAATATCCTGGGACATTCTTTACACACGGCCATCTGATCCCAAACTAAGCAGACTTTGTACTATGGAAACCAGATAGCTGATACTATACATATATATACTAATTTGTTTTCTAAATAAATACTTATATAGATATTTATATATAGGACAAACAGACATATTCATGCACACAACTGTTTGTCCCGGATGGGAATCGAACCCGCGACCTTCAGCTTGGCAGTCAGAGTCGCTAATCACCTAGCTAACTGACCTATCAAGTTTCTAGTTTTGGCTTTGGGTTAGCGAGTAAGTCGCCCTATTTTCACTTCTCTCTTAAATTTTTGAGTACTTTAGTTATGATTACGGTTATTTTAGTATTATTATAATTATTATTAATTATATATATATATATATATATATATATATATATATGATATTATTATATATATATATATATAATTATCGTTATTATGAAAACTCATTGTTTTCGCAGTCGATAAAACAGTACTTAGTGTATGGTTTTGTTATAAAAAGGGAACTGTAATTTACTGACCCTTCCATAAATTTTACAGGAAAAATAGTGTTTGTTTTCTTTAATTTAAAATATATTTTTTTTGTTTATAAATACTGTTTCATAATTTTTTGTTTATACCACATGGGCCGACAAACAATCCGACGCGACGGTCCACCTGATGTTAAGGGGACATTTGCAACACTAGGGGCATCGCCAATGCGTTGTCGACCCTGAGACGTGAAGTTGTTAAGTCTCATGTGCCTGTAATTCACCGGCCTCCTTACCTTTCTAACCGATCACAGTCATACAAGTGCACTACTGCTTCACGGCAGATATGGGTAAGGTAGTACTTCCCCGGACGAACTCTGCACTATGAGCTCTACTACTCAAAAAAGTAAGATGAATTTTCCTAGTAAAGTGTTTTGGTCCTTTGGTATTTAGCTTCCAAAGTTATTCTTTCATTCAGAGTCTAACCTATAATGGGTAAGTAAAGGTCCTATCTTCCTTACTGTTCTGTTTTACACTGTGCCCTCATTAAATAGTTCAACGGTAAATTGGCTAATCTATCATTATCAAGTAATCACCCGATAAAAATGTTTAGATGATCTGTTATGTATTCACGCGCTACCCGTCAATCTCTAATTATTATCGTATCATTATCAGTACGAAAACCATTTATAACTCATACCAGCCCATTTTTTTTTATTACTATTCAAAATGTTACGTTCAACACTAACATTGGCTAAATTTATTAGCATTATTTTACTTTTATCACCTGAAGTTAATTCAGCAAGAATTTTAGGAGTGTTTCCAACACCTTCAATAAGTCATCAGTTTGTGTTTAGAGCGTACTATCAAGAATTAGTGAAGAGAGGTCATGAGTTAGTCGTTATTACTCCTAATCCCTCTCTGCCTAAGGACAGACCTCCTGACAACCTCACTGAAATCGATGTCGGAGCTTCATATGAACAGCTCATAGCGCTTACTGTCAAAAATAAGAAAACGTACAAACGTGGAGTGATTACAGATATTGATGAAATGGGCAATATCGATTCGGCATTCGAAGATTTCCTCGTAATAACAGCTGGTCAATTCGATGTACCTGAGGTCAAGAAGCTGATTGAAGATAAAAATCAACACTTTGATTTAATTATTGCTGAAGGATTTCTGAACTTCCATCTAATTGTCGGTCAAATATTTAAGGCCCCTGTGGTGTTGTTCTCATCTTATTTTGGTGTTCTGGAATCTTATGACATAATGGGTGCCGTAAGCCGTCATCCCTTGTTATACCCTAATTTCTTCCGAAACAAATTCTCAAATCTTTCATTTTGTGATAAAATAAAAGAAACATACAACGAGTACAGACTCTGGAGTAGTTTTAGAACGATTGATGGAATTGAAGATAAAATGCTGAAAAAACGGTTTGGACCAAATGCACCGACTGTGAAGGAACTCCAAAGGAATGTTGAATTCCTATTTTTAAATGCGCATCCAATATTTGCTGGCAATCGTCCGGTGCCTCCCAACGTTGTATACTTAGGACAGTTGCATATGCAGCCTGTAAAGGATCTGCCGCAGGTAATTTATTTATTTATTGTTGTTTTAAATCAATTGGGTTTTAGTCTGACAATTAAATGTGTTACCATGCCGTTCCACGTAAAAGTTATTTTAAAAATTTCAATTGATAAAGCCGATTATTATGAATTAAGTATATTTTCTATCTTGAAGCTTACCTTAGAAGGAGCATAAATATATGTTCTGATGATCGCAATTAATGGTCAACTAAGCTATTGGTGACTTTATTATTTTTCCTTGCATTTGTTATTCTTGTCAGTGAATTTTGAATTTTTATATACTCGTACATTCATATTTTTAGTGGCCGAATCATACCTACAAACTCACTTACTTCATAACATGAATCACAAGCAATCAATACCATCAATTCAGAACTCAATTTCGTTTCCAGGATTTAAAATCATATTTGGATAAGTCAACTCGTGGCGTGGTTTATGTAAGCCTGGGCACAAACGTCCGTCCCTCACACATGGATAAAGACTTTTTGGATTCATTTTTAGAAGCATTCAAAGCTTTACCGTATGACATTTTATGGAAGTTCGATGGTGATCATTTAGAGGGAGTTCCTGAAAACGTAAAAATTGAAAAATGGTTCCCACAAAGAGATTTATTAAGTAAGTTTAAAAGGTACCAAGCAAATTTTACTTAGATATATCTATATATTAATACGTGGAGATATAACTTTTAAGCATAATGCTTACAGTTTATATGGAGAAGGATGACAAAAAGCAAAATTTAAAGATATTAAATATTGCAAATACAATAAATTTCTTAAAATTAATTATTTACGTTCATACTGCGAATGTCAAATAATGACGAATTTGAACACGTTCGCATCTGACGTACCTAATAGAATAAAATTCAAAAAAAATCTATGTTATCAAATGAGTAGTTGTATTTTGGCAAAAAACTCAATAAAGTTCAAACTTAAAAAATATACGGTCGAATTTCGATTACCAAGCGACCATTAAGTATGTAAATAATAAAAAATTGTTATATTAATTTTCAGTGCATCCAAACATCAAGCTATTTGTATGTCAAGGTGGTCTTCAGTCGACTGATGAAGCAATCGATGCGGCAGTACCTTTAGTTGGTATTCCATTCCTTGGAGACCAATGGTATAACATTAACAAATACGTAGAGCTTGGAATCGGTACCTCTATTGATGGTTTAACGATGACTGCTAGCGACTTGATTAAAGCCGTTAAAACAGTCATGTCAGATAAAAGGCAAGTATTACTCAAGTCTAGCAAAGAATTGTGTTTTGTATCTGGATGTAAATATATCTATAAGTACGTATTTAAAGTAGTTTACGTCGTATATCAGTTATCTGGTTCCCATAGTACAAGGTCTGCTTAGTTTGAGATCAGATGGCCGTGTGTAAAGAATGTCTTCGGATTTTTATTTATTTACCAACTAATCCTAACTAACTCTCAAAACCTAAAATGACTACCGCCAAAATAATTTGTACACACATTTTTCGCCTGATGGTAAGTTAAGATGAGGCAGAAGATGGAGCTTGTTTTCCCGTTAGTATCGTATTCACCCTTTTCTTGAAGAGCCCCAGGTTTAGGTAGAGCAAAGGAGCCTAAGCAAGATGGACCAAATCCTAACCTTATCAAACTAATAATACTTGATTTTATTTATCTCCACAAATTACATGCAATGATAAAATACAGTTGACAGGAAGATTGGGAAAAAATTGCAATTTGAGGGAGATCTGGAGTTCAAACTAAGCCTGTATTTTGGAGCTCGAGGGCCCCATTTCCTTTAATTACAGTAGTCAACGTGGTGCGTAAGTGTGTATAAATGTGTGCTTAATGTTTTTTAAAACAGTTACAGGGAGAACATCAAACGCCTTCGAACATTGATGAACGACCAGCCACAAACGCCCATGGAGCGCGCCGTGTGGTGGACCGAGCACATGCTGCGGCACGGCGGCGCAAAACACCTGCGCGCGCCCGGTGCTAACATCTCCTGGAGCGAATATCTCATGCTTGATGTCTTCGGACCTGTACTTTTAGCTCTTCTGACTATTATATCTTTAATTTTAGCTTTTATTTATTATACTGTTAAGAGTATTTGTAAAGTGAGTTGTAAGACGAAAGTTAAACAAAACTAGTCGTTATTATGTATTATTTAAATAAATTATGGACAGTCACTGATATGTTTTTTTTTTTATTTAATATGGGTTTGCGTTTGGCCTTCGACTGACCTGGAGTTATGACAAGGCCGAGGATATCACGCTTACCCAGAAAATGCCTATTCACTGCCTTGAATAGCCACGTAAATTTTTTATCGAATTAAAGTAAATTATCTAAAAGAATAGCAATCCACTTTCAATATTATTGGTGTCTCATGGTGTCCGAGGCTAAGACCCACTTTGTCAAATAAACTCTTTTCTATAATTATCAGAAAGAATGTCGCACAAATGCCTTTCATTTTAAATTAGAAAAACCTCCCATTATTTAAGTCTTAACAAATTTCTTCACAATTATTTTTTTTCGTAAATTTTCCAAACAATATGATGGCAATAATCGTTTTTTTTTTTTAAGTAAATTAGGCCGCCAATGGGGCAGGCGGTCCACAAATTATAAAAATACCAAGGGAATGCGTTGTCAACCCTGAGACGAGAAGTTGTTAAGTTTCATGTGCCTGTAATTTCACCGGCCCCCTTTCCTTTCTAACCGAAACACAGTAATACAAGTGCACTACTGCTTTACGGCGAAAATGGGTAAAGTGTTAGTACTTCCCCGAACTAACTCTGCAGTAAAAGCTCCTACTACTTACCCCAGTATAATGTTTCTGAGTATAATGATTGTGACATGCGGACAGATGGACGGTCAATAAATTTAGCCGGTGTTAAATTCTGACCATTCATCGATTTTAACCCTTATAAAATTTTTGCAATTACTTCGAAACCCTGATAAAAATTAGTATTTCGAATACTGTTAAAAATTATACTTAAACTGATACAATGACTGGCATATACAGATTTTAAAATGTGTTTTGTGGGGAATATTTTATTTTTGTGCAAATCATCGTGACTTTATCAGTAATGAACACACGTTTGACACACAGCGCAGCCGTGCTAGACTGCGAACTAATCTGATTATAGTTTATCAACCAGACTCATGACCAAGGCCAGCTCAGCTATTATCATTATCTATACCAATAAATAAAATTATAGTGTGTGTTCGTGATTTCAAAATATATGCCTAAAATGTTTGTGCTACTTACATAATGCTTATCATAAATCAAAATCAGAATTTTTGTGTGTATGAAAATATGTCTCTATTATTTTTTTTATTTACCATATGGTCCGACAAACAAACAGACGGCCCACCTGACGGTAAGTGGTCGCCGCCGCCTATGAACATTTGCAACACTAGGGGCATCGCCAATGCGTTGTCGACCCTGAGATGTGAAGTTGTTAAGTTTCATGTGCCTGTAATTTCACAGAGGTAGTACTTCCCCGGACGAACTCTGCACTAAGAACTCTAATACTCTAGTAAATACATATAAATGTAATGTTTAATAAATGTAAAGAATCAGAGCTTCTGTCTGTCTGAAAATGTGCCTTGAATAGTCTTTGAAATAGCTCCAGACTTACTGGACTTATGCAATTTGTATCGAGCTTAAAATAAAGAATTTTAGCTTCTATTTTCGCGGATGTTTCATTTCGATAACTTGCTGGGCTCAGAAGATGTGAATTTAGTATGACCAACATGCTAAAAGTCTAAGTCCTACATGAACGAAGTCGCGGGAACAGCTAGTCTATAACCCTATTACACCTATTATAAATGCAAAAGTTTGTGAGAATAGATGGATGGATTTGGATTAATAAAAATTAGCCTAAAAGACAGATAAGTTGAAGAAAATAAAATGCAACCGGTGTTTCTCAATTTAAATATGACTTCAGGACGCGTGGTAGTTTCAGTAATTATGACCTTTATAAGAGCCCTCCGCGGGCCTAAACTGAATCCGAAAAAGAACTGAAAAACCTGTTAAAATTACATATAATTTGGTAATATAACTTGGGTACATCGAATCTCGGGAAACCACGAAGTACAGCTTCTATACAATAATAATGAACAAAATATGTTCCCCAAGTACGATAAGGGCTTAACTCAAAATTTCGCGAAATGGAGTTACGATCATAGAGACTAAACCAAGTACGCTCTATCCGAAGAAATGTCAAACATAGTCAATTTAATGATAGAATAAGCATACCGATACTTCAGCCTCTTTAACACCGGGACCCAATCTCCCCACTCAGTGCGAAAGTGACCCAATCAGAGATGTGCCAAAAGTGATTTTTTGAGTAAAGCCCCTATCGTTCTTTTATGTTCGCTTCTTTCTATTTGTTTTAACATCGTCTAACATTCAGTCTTGGTTTAATAAAAGAAATTGGAGAGTTGCGTCTGAATAAAATTTTCATAATACTTGATAAATTGTATTATATCTACATGTAGGCTCAAAACTTTGTAAATATATTTTTTATAACATGGCATGTGATGAAAATATTATTTCACGGTTTTTTTCAAATTCAATACCGTGTTGGAATAGAAAAATATTGTTTGTTCGCAATAAATAAAACACGGTGTCAGCTACCTCAAAACTTGTAAAAAAAATAATATAGGTGTATTCAATGTTGGGGCTCGATTCTGTAAGGAAATTGACACTAACTCGAGGATGTTTCGTCGCGGCCTCCGTGCTCTGTCTCTTTCGCTAACTATGCTAATACTACTAATCACGTGAGAGGTAAGCTCTTCGAGGCCTCCGTGAAGCGGCTCGCCGACGAAGTTTGTATTAGCTGAATAAGGGGGCAGTATTGCAACCTTTCGCAACTTCATATGGGAGTGCTTTAAAATTCTGATAGACAACCTTTTTGTGTGATGAAAAATACATTAATGTTAAACACCGCTTATGCTATTAAAAGTGATTGTTGAGTAATTAAAATGTTTCTCTGTAATACAAAAGTTTATTTTTCATATTTACTGCCAGCCCGTATCCTACAAATATTATAAATGCGAATGTTTGTACGTATGGATGTTTGTTACTCTTTCACCCAAAAACTACCAAACGGATTTGGATGAAACTTGGCACATAGATAGTGCATATCCTGAATAGCATATAGGCTACTTTTTATCCCGGGAAAATGTGATATCCCACGTCAAAAATATATTTAGAATAGAAATTCTTTATTTAGTTCATCAAACATACCTACTAAGATAATTTCACGCAAGCCTATTAACTTTGTATGTAAATATCATTATTTTATCACGAATCATACACGCAACAGTCTATGATATCAAGTATGTTTATAAGCGATTGATTTACTACGATAAGAGATAAGATGGAATTAAATACTTACTAGACAAGAGTCTCTCAGAGTCAGTTCGATGATAATGCGTTTGAAGGTAAATAAAAAATAGAAAATAAATTTGAATTAAGAATAGTGTAAAGAAGAAAAAAAAATTAGTTATAAATATTTTATTATGAGTAAAAGGATTATCATTTTGGTAATATTTTAAAAAGCACCCCAGGCTTTTTTACAATAAAATATTTTTTTTTCTTCTTTACACTATTCTTAATTCAAATTTATTTTCTATTTTTTAGTTGGAATTTCTATAAAAGCGTGTTTTTTAGTTTTTTTTAAACTATTATTTATTTTTAATTTTTTAGTTAAATCGCTATACCTGATCATCCTAGTAAGGATAACGGGACTATTTAGAATATTGAATTGTTATCGGTCCTTAACAAGTATGCCAAATTCCGAGTTAATCCGACGTCTTGAAGGGGGTCCAAATCATGTCCAAAGATTCCGTTACATACTAACATACATCTGAAGCTAATAAAAGCGTATTAAATAAATATGATCTGATTATCTACTTTGGTTGATCTCCAAAGGAAAGTACTCCTTATAGAACAACAGCATTGATAAGATATTTGGCAAGCACATTTAACTTTAATGGCCAATTCTAAGTTCCATCTTGAAATGGGTGCTGGATTCAGGGTTGAGTCCCGACTAGGGAACTCCTTCACCGTTAACAGCAAGGACATGAAAAAGCTGGATCAGAAAATAAAATTCTCATTAAAAAAACCCTTTTTTTCGTAGCAGTTGCTCATCTAGTCTTACAAGAGTAAGTATTACTTAATTTTACTGCACTAGTACATACTTTACAGGAAGAAAGCACCCAAGTACGTGTAGTAGCAAATGAAACCTATATAAGTTGGTATTATTTGACGGGCCAGTTGGCTTGGTGGTTAGAGACCGTGACTGTCACGCTGCAGGTCATGAGTTCGATTCCCACCCAGGGCAAACGTTTGTGTTCATGAACATGGCTGTTTGTTCTGTATCTGAATTATCTATGTAAGTAAGTAATTTAAAAGTTAAAGTAGTATATCAGTAATCTGGCTTCCATAACGCAAGTTCTGCTTAGATTGGGATCAGATGTCCGTGTGTAAAAAATGTCTCTGGATATTTATTTTTATTAATAATTTTACAGACTACAAAAACTATGTTAGTTATTCATAATATTTTACGATGTAAATATGAAAAGTCACTCTAATCTAAGCACTATTTATATTTGAAATACCCAATAGGTACACGTATGTATTCTTAATATTATATAATATATTAGTGTAGATTACAATATATTTATTTATTTATCATTTCAATAGCTCTAATAAAAGCCACTATGGTTGGTGCGCTAGTGTTGTTGTTAGTGAAAAACGATGTCTTAAGCTTAATAGTTACCAATTGTGTACACTAATCTACACTAATATTTTAAAGAGGTAAGATTTGTATATAACGAATTATAAATATATTCGCTCGGGATAGGGCGAAAATCTAAAAGATGGGAGGACGTTATAAAAAATGTGGCTGGTCCAGAATGGATCCGAATAGCAAAGGACAGAGAGAAATGGAAATCTTTGGAGGAGGCCTATGTCGAAAGACAAGCTGTTTTTGTACCGCACGCCGATATACGAAGTTAAATATAAGTAAGATAACATAAATTTAGTTAGTCACTTAATTGAAGTCAATGTTTTGTAAGTTTAAACAGCAACAAAGGCTAATTTAATTCAATTTCGTGTAACGAATAAACTTAAAAACTACTGGACCGATTTCAAAAATTCTTTCAGCGTTGTGTTGCTACACTATCCCCGGGTGTTATAAGCTATTTTATATATTTTTTTAAATTAGGGGTCCTTACTAAAACTCCAATAATGAAACCCAAGGTGTAAAAATAATCGTAACATCGCGTGCGCTACGAAAACTATTGATGATAGAAAGAACAAAATAATGTAATGTAACGTCCCTCGGAAACGCGAGTGAAACCGCGGGGGATAGCTAGACTAAATGTTGTCTAATTAAAATGTGTTACTAAAACAAAACACAATAATATTTACCTTGAACTCAGTTTTGACGCAAAACATTTCGTTGAAACTCCAGTTCCGGAAATGTTTGATGCATTTCTCTTTTATGCTGTAATTGCTTTTCCTCATTTAGTATTTTAAACTTTAATTACTATTCCTCATTAAGTGATTCAAATCACCTCACGCTAGAACGGCTGAACGAATCTGGATGAAAATTGACACTGAAATAGCTTATATTCTGGAATAGTTTTTACTCCGTAAAAAGTGATATCCTTCGGGAACGCGGATGAAACTGCAAGAGACAGCTAGATATTAAATTAAAAAAAAGAAAGCTAGTTGTACAATTGTCAACAAACTTTAAGTCGGCAGCATTTGCAGTTGCAAAATTAAACCAACAGAGTGATCGCGCCGCAGGCACTGCACCCTTTTTTTTACTTCGGTAAGGAATTCTAAACGGCAAATTGTAACAGAATCATCAAATTTGCATCATACAGCAGCACCATAGCGTCAATATTTTAAACTCCACTTTTCTGTGTAGAAAGCTCTTGTTTCGCGAACGAGTCACAGATGTTCGATTGTGAGTATAAATGAAATTCCAATGTCACTTGTTCGGTTGACATTCCCGACGAACGTGTCTGGAATTGTGATAAGGATTTTCATCGCTTGCACTGCAGTATTACTCTTTTAATATATCCCTCGAATCGAATATGAAAGAAAGACATGTAGCATATTGGCAGACTTGGGTATGGCGAGAGTAGAAAAATAAATGACGTTGCTAAAGGTGAACCTAGCTTTATAGGACGTTGTCGGTCATGAGAAAGAATATTGGACAAAAAGAGCAGAGCGATTGGGCTCTCGAAAACATTGGAGCTGATTTTTGAAGTAAAACTTTTTTACGCGCTCTTGACTTGGGAATTAAGATGAATGCGTGACGAGAGCGTTATGAAAGGTGTGATCGGACGAGGCGAACTGAAGTTAGTGAAGGCAGAAGGTGAGAGAGTTACGTTTCGTATATTACTGTAGAGGCAAGAGAGAGAGGCGCGAGCACTCATTTTCTTTCTCTCATAGCCAGTTACGCTTCGTATATAATCAATAAATTCTGCTTTAAACTATAATACGACATATTCATTTTTTTATTAATCTTTTATTTTTATTATGTTTTACTTCAACCGCGCGTAAAGGTTACACGCACACAGTTTTTTTAGGTACTGTAATCTGTCCGTCCGTCCGAATGTCACAGTCATTTTACACACAGACTATCGGCCCAAATAAAATAAACTATCCCTTAGCTTGGTGGTTAGAGACCCTGACTGCAAAACCGAAGGTCGTGGGTTCGATTCCCGCCCAGGACAAACATTTGTGTGCATGAACATGCATGTTTTTGTTGTCTGGATGTAAAAATCTATGTAAGTATGTATTTAAAAAGTAGTATATGAAGTATATCAGTTACCTGGTAGCCATACTACAAGCAATACACTCTACTTAACTTGGGATCAGGTAACCATGTGTGAAGAATGTCTTGGGATATTTATTAATGACGGGCCAGATGACTTGGTTGATAATGAACCTAATTGTATAATATAGTTTCCCCAGTTTTCCTACACGTATGCAAATCTTTGCTTTATTCAAAATAATAGGCGCACTGTAATAGTAAGTTGCATGGCTGTAAAGTACTGTGAAGTACATTGTATGGCTGACAGCCATGTTTTATCTGAAAATCTGTTGGCAAGCTCCTGTCGTATTCTGATCCGGGCAGTTGGCTTGGTGGTTAGATACCCTGACTACCAAGCCGCAGGTCGCGGGTTTGATTCCCACACATAACAAACATTTGTACTCTTATACATTTATGTATAGTTGTTTTTAAAAGAATGTAGTGTATTAGTTTCTTCGTAGCCATAATACAAGCTCTGCTTAATTTAGGACCACTATGTGGAATATACTATAATGTACTATACTTATTGTACCCATAACTACATATACCCTATACTTGGGAGTGGCACTCCATACATGTGTATACTGGGTATCTTAAGACAGATCTGCAAAATTACCCTAAATTATAACTTTGGATTTAACTTGCTATTTAGTATACGTTTAAGAATCTCTCAGCTCTAATACTCTTAGTGCAGAGTCCGTGGGAGCACCACCATACCTTTTCCATCGTTAAGAAGTTGTGTCTTCTCTGTTCTATTCACTTAGATATAACCTCCCACATTGTTGACAATTCATCGCTATTGAAACCAGGTTTTTGGCCATATAATAATAACTAGTGGTAGGCTAGTGATAGAAATTAAACCGTAATCTAAATATATATAAATGTGAAATTGGTTTGTGTATGCTTCAAAGATTCAAAAGGTTCTGCACCGATTGAGGTAAAATTTTGACAACCCGCTGCAAATTTCTTCTGTTCGTGTTATGCCACTGAACTCCACGTAAACCGCTGGACTGATTTCGAGTTTTATTTTTGGGTGTTCGAGTGGGTCGCTCCCTCCTCTCAGTGCATAGTTCGTCCGGGGAAGTACTACCTTACTCATTTCCGCCGTGAAGCAGTAGTGCACTTTTGCGGTGGTTCGGTTGGAAAGGTGAGGGAGCCGGGGAAATTACAGGCAAATGAGACTTGACAATTTTACGTCACAGGGTCGACAACGCATTGGCCCAGGTGTTGTAGATGTCCATAGCCGGCGGTTATCACTTACCATCAGGTAGACCGCCTGCTTATTTGACGTCTTAAGTGAAAAAAACTAGTACAAACATTACACATATATCATTTTAATTGGTACCTATACAGTGACAGCTGTTATGGAAAGACAAATCCTATTAAATTAATCGGTTGGTCTAAATACTTGCTTAAATTATAAATTTTATGGACTCGAAAGTGCGCGAGTCAAACTTACACTGGCTTGATATTTACAATGTTGTTATGAAACCCAAAAAATGTACATACACCCGATAAACTTTTAACAATAAATCACATTTTCAAAGTTTCGGGCAAAAAGTTCTACGTACTTAAGCAAGATACGGTATCGCACGGAACTGGAGGCCTAGAAGTGTGCCTAACAGATATAAAATATTGCATTTGATAAGACAAAGGAGAAAAGAGAAACAAGTTTGTTTGGTTATCGCTCCCAGTAGGTGTTATTCACTTTGTAAAATTGAATGTTTGTCTTTAGGTTAACAAAGAAATTTACACTTAAATAAATCGCTTTCTTCTATCCAACGAGCATTAGACGAGACATAGCTTTCTCTACATCGAAATCGCAACGATGAATGCAAACTGAAAACTTTAACATGGCAAGTTATTTTTCTTTTTATATTTACGTCAATAAAGAGTAGTAGAGCTCTTACAGTAAAGTTTGTCCGGGGAAGTACTACCACCTTACCCATTTCTGCCGTGAAGAAGTAGTGCACTTGTATTACTGTGTTTCGGTTAGAAAGGTAAGAGGGCCGTTGAAATTACAGGCACATGAGACTTAACAACTTCACGTCTCAGGGTCGACAACGCATTGGTGATGCAGTGTTGCAAATGTCCGTAGGCGGCGGTGACCACTTACCATCAGGTGGACCGTCCGCTTGTTTGTCGACCTATGTGGTATAAAAAAAAACTTAAAACTACTTAAAATTAACTAATTAATATTATAAACTTCACCGAAGTCATTTTCCGCTTTAATTTCAACTACTAAGGCAGCTCCAATATTCTCAAACTATTACATACGACAATTTAATATTATAAATGTGAATGTAAGTTTGTTTGTTACGCTTACACGCAAAAGCTACTTAACCGATCATCATGAAACTTTGTACACATATTCTTGGAGGTATTAGCAGTAACATAGGATACTTTTTGTGCCGAAAAATGTTACATCCCTCGGGGGGACAGCTAGTAGAAATATAACTAAGACCCCTTTATAGATCTAGGTGAATTCTTACAAGACTTTTAAAAGAAAGAAAAAGTAAGAAAAAACATTTTATTTAATTAACTGACTCTTTAACATAACTATTGATATAATTCAAAGTTGTCCGTGAAACTGGTTCTCTTTTACACGAATCCCTCACTATCGCTATCATCACTTATTATTTCAATTGAAATTGTATCCCTCGAATCGAGTTCAGGTAGTATTTCTCCAGAATCAGACCTCCCTGGTTTTGGATTTGCAGTATCTGTTACGAGTGACTGAGACGGTTCTGATTTGTCAGGTATTATTGGATTTAATGCATTTTCAAAAAATAAGTCATAGGGATATTTATTTACCTTCTTGTCTTCATCAAGTGGAATAGGCTTACTGCTATTAAGTTCCCATTGGACCATATAGCATCCGATTTCCCAATGACTGCTACCAGTTTTCTCAATCCATTTTACCAATTCATTCAATACAGGATCGACAATGTGTCTTAAACTTGATGAATCAATAACCCAATTAATGCCGAACGCTGGCATCAGCTTTTCTATACGTTTGAAAACATTTGCGTAGAAATTATACTTTCCTTTTTCATACACATTTAGATTTTTGGGTGGACCGAACTCAATGAATATTTTAAATAGCTCAATACTGACCTCTTCTTCTGTGTTGATCATTAAAGGCCTCAGAATTGTAAAATTGGTAGCTTTATCTATGTAAATTAAAATATAACGAAATATCTTTGAGCTATTATTGGTAGCTATTTCATTGATTTGTAATTGTGCCATCAGGTTTAACTTCTGCTCTGCTGTATCTTTATCCGCTATATATTTATTCTCAGAGGAACATGCGCGCCAACATTCGAGATAGATATTCAAGCAAATCATAGGAAATAAGTAATTCTCTTTTAACTTTTGTACTAGCTTACTAGTATCATGACCTATGTACGCTAGTTCATGATGCTCTTTGAGGAAGACTTTTAAACAGGCGCCTTGGGACAACATTTTTATTATTGATAGGGTATTAATATCAACATTTTCTTTTTTCAATAAAACACCATTTAAAAATTCGTAAGTTTCGTCCAATACCTGTTGATTTTCATCAAGTGTGACTCCAGATTTTTTTAATCTCTTTACAGTTTTAACTTTTTTAGTGATATCATTCAATTCACTATTATACCGGTGTAACTCGGAGCTGTTGAGTGGATCTTTGACTGATTCCGCTAGTTGTTTCACGTATTCTTTCTTTATGGTATCATAGGCGGATTTGAACGTTTCTTCCCAGTCGAGTACAGCGGCCATTTTATATTACTTATGACGCTGAGCGCGCGCCGAACACGTGCGATAAAATGTCCTTCACCTTACTCGTTTAAACACGAACTGCGGATAGCTGGGTGGGTCGGCGCGCGACGCGAGAAGGGGGAGTGAAGTGAGCGGGCCGAGGGACCACATGGTGCGACAAGGACGCACGATATAATTTGATATGCTTGAGCTAGACGGAAGTCACCGGCACCTCGCCCGGCATGAACGATCTACCTGCAGCTACAGCTATGTCATTTAAGCGTTAGCGAAATCTCTACTAATATTATAAATTTGTATGTATGTTTGTTTGTTACGCTTTCACGGGAAAACTTAACCGATCATCATGAAACTTTGTACACGTGTTTTGGAGGTCTTAGAAGTAACATAGGATACTTTTTGTGCCGGGAAAATGTTACATCCCTCGGGAACGCGGGTGAAGCCGCAGGGGACAGCTAGTTATAAAATATTTTAAGCTTACTCGGCAAGCAGGCATCTACTTATTAGGAAACTAGTAAACAATAATAATAGTAATTACTCTATTGTTAAATATGTACTGAATAGAAAATGTAACAAAAACTCCACGATTCAAAAAAAATCTTTTTACGTATTTAAAATTTGTATTTCGAATTTTTGCAGACTAGCAAATCACCTGGTTTTGTTAGAGGTAGATAATAATATAAACACATTATTTTCTTAAACCAATCGAAAGAAATTCTCTCAATGGTGAAAACGGCATCAAACTTATTGTGTAGTTGTAGAAAGAGACCTTTTGGTTTAGACAGTTTAAGACCTCGTTAATAAGTTGTCGGTTTATAAATAAATATCCCCGGGACATTCTTTACACACGGCCATCTGGTCCCAAACTAAGCAGAGCTTGTACTATGGAAACCAGATAACTGATATACTGCTTTTTTTTCTAAATACATACTTATATAGATATTTATATAAATGTGTACCTAATTTCAATCGTAATAAAGGTTATATGGTTGGTAAATAAGGTTATATTCCACATCATCAATCCATGGATTTTTGGTCGGGATTGCATATTAATTTTCGCTGTTAGTCGTCTGTCATTCATTGACATCAATCCGATTAACCGGATCGCATACATAGTTCCTTTGCTGCAAAAAAGTAAAGGGGAGCGCAGACAGAATAATATTTACATTTCATCCTGCGATTATGCAAATATCACTACCTACCTACCAAGAGCTAGTTGGAATCTGCTTTGCATACAAGAGTCTGATGGACCAGAATCGAGATGTTCTACTCACTTCATGCTTTGCAATTAATATTATAAATGTCAAAAAGCTTGTTAGTATTGATGGCTTGATGGAATAATGATCGTAACTCCTTCTCGCCAAAAATGAAATCACAGGCACAGGGTCGACAACGCATTGGTGATGCGCTGGTGTTGCAAATGCCCACAGGCGGCGCTGACCAATTACCATCGGGTGGACCTGCTTGTTCGTCGGCCCATGTGGTATAACAAAAAAAGACTATACAGATTTGTATGAAAAATACACATAGGTAGTTTACAGCCGGGATATCCTTTTTATTCCAGAAAGGCTTGGCAACCAACTCATTTATTTATTCAATGGCTGAAATGACCGCTTAAGTCAATAAAATACTGTCCAATTGCAAACTGTGATGGTCAAGAATAAACTTATTTGACTTGGCCATCGCTCATCGCAATACCGACCCTATTCAGCTAATACAAACTTCGTTGGCGAGCCAATAAGGACTTTATAAGAGCGAGTTCAAAGCGAGGCGAGTACTCAGCGAGCACACGGCGAACACGACGCGAAGAAATGGGGAATAAGTGGGGCGGGGCGGGCTGTTCTGTGCGAGATTACAGCTGTGCTCGCAGCGTGTTCGCCGCGCGCTCGCTGCCCACTCGCCTGGCTTGAGCTCGCTTGCAAATCGCCAGTGTGATAACGCACTGATATGAGGACTTCAACAGCGGACCTCTTTGTGATTCCTAAGTTAACGAAAGATACAGAGCATAGAGGCCGCGACGATACATCGTCATATGGGGGACCTTACAGAATCACACCCTTGTATCATCATCATCACTGCTCCACACACGAGCAGTTAACTGGATTTGTGGCGTATGGTCGAAGCGGTTGACTCTGATGTACTTGACGGTCCAGTTGGCTTGGTGGTCAGAGATCCTGACTACTGCCGCCCGTCGATGGGTCGATTAGCACCCGAGACCAACATTTGTGTGCATGAAAATGTCTGGTCTGCGTAATAATGACAAATCTCAATAAAAACTCAGTTCAGTAAAAGTTCAAAATTAAAATTAGTTTATTTTGCATATTTTCATAGCCTCTTGTCCTATGGTATTTTATTTTGGGGAGCAGCAGCGGATATAGAATCAATATTTATTATACAAAAAAGAGCAATTCGTGCAATTTACGGTATGGGTCCCCGTGAATCATTAAGAGATTTATTTAGGGAAATAAATATAATGACATTGCCTTCATTATATATTTATGAAAATATAATGTTTATACGTAGAAACATAGGAATGTTTGAGTCAAAATTGGATATCCATAATATTAATACAAGACAAAGGGAGAAGTTAGTTGTTCCATATTTTAGACTAACTAAAGTAAACAAGTAATTTCTTGGTAATTGTGTTCGATTTTATAATAAGATACCGCTTTCAGTAACCAAAATGTCTGATCATAAATTTAAAAATTATATTAGGAAAGTTTTGAAAGAAAAAGCGTATTACAAGGTGGTTCATTATATTGAAGATAAAAATGTATGGAAATAGCTGCTCTCTGCACAGTGCACCTCTAATTTTCTTGTTTAAGTTGTAAGTAATTATTGTCATTTTCTATTTTGTAGTCTTGTTATTTCTTTTTTTTGTTTTTTGTTTTTGAATGTTAGCTTTATTAAGTATTTTGTAATTGTTAAATATAAAAATATGTAAAATTGATGTTATAAAATAGCCAAAAAGTCAGAATAGATAAAAAAGAATTTAATAAAATAAAAAAGAATGTAACCTTGCTGAGTTTCTTGCCGGTTCTTCTCAGTTGAAGGCTGACTTCCGAACCGGTAGTAGCTTCAGTAACTTTAAATTTGACCTTCATAAGTGCCTTCTGAGGGCCTAAACTGAATAAATGGTTTTGAATTTTTGAATTTTGAATTTGAAATATATGAGAATTACGGTCGAATTTCGATTACAAGGCGACCTATAATATTAATCACTCGCAAAAACTGCCCGCACTATCGTAAATTCTGTTAGCAATAAATCATTTTGTATATCGAACGGCTAATAGACAGTTCGCGCTTACAAACTGTCCGAACGGCATGGGGAGCCGGTAATTCAACATTTTTACAACACTTTGGCTTAACGCCGAAGGTTCTAGAAGACTTATGCTGCGAGTAATAGCTTTTTATGATATATGGCGGCTTCACCCTTCCGCTCTGTATATATATACCTATCTCAGACAATATTATTTATTGGTGTATAAATGTGGCGACTTGAAAAAAACCCTAGATGGTTATTTCGTTTTTTTCGTAATATTTGCAATTTTTATAAATATAAATATATTCATAGATATATTAAAAAAAAACGTTTATTATTTATGGTTATATATATCTGGAAACTCACACAGAGAACGAAAACCAATATCTCTCTTAAGTTTTAGTTTTATGTTCGCTCCAACTAAACTTGCAAAATAACAATTAATCCCTCAGACATAAGGTGCATCTATTGATCCAACAGTTAATTGTATGAAAATGGAAATCAACCTTATTCCAAAGCAATACAGTTTCTTTTCCTACGACAATCTGAACCGTCAAAACGGCCATCATAGCGTGTCGGTAGTAAAACATGGTTTAAGATCTCACTAACACTATTGGGTTTTTGTGTTGCCATATCAAATAAATATTATTATTATTATCAAGCATGAGACGTTTTTTTATAATAATACAAATTAAACTATAAATAAATAATTAAAAAAAATAGAGATATCTGTCATAAAGAGTTTGTAACTCTCTCTCTGAAATTGAGTCTCGAATGAGCTCTAAAACAGCCCAATGAATTTCAATAGCCATTAAATATAATAAAAATAAAATGTGGTCTATGAAATTAAATTCCTTCATTACCGATCCCAGTGGATGCAAGCCTACAATATCGTGTGAGATATGAAATTATTTATCAAGAACAATTTAATTTGGTCTCGTTATATGCGAAATTATTCCATCTGAGTTTATTTTACTTTTGAATACTTTGCATAACGTTTATTAAAATACTGGCTTCGACGCCACAGTTCCGAGAGCTGGACTATTGAACTAGGATTAAAAGTTTTCTATAAAGTCTTAAAAAACCGGATAAAACCTAAAAAAAGTTAAATTGACATGACCAAATAATAGTTTTTTTCTCAATTAAATTGCCTGGGACATTTTTACACACGGCCATCTGGTCCCAAATTAAGCAAAGCTGGTACTATGGAAACCAGATAACTGATATACTACATTATTATGCTTTCTTTTTCAAAATACATACCTACTTATATAGATATTTACACCTAGACACAGAACAAACAGACATGTTCATGCACAATGTTTCTTCTGGGTGGGAATCGAATCCACGACCTGCGGTGTGGCCGTCAGGGTTTAATTTTTTTCATTCAAACTTTTACTACATAATTATTTTAAGCCCGATGGTATAAATAGTTTCACTGCATTTTATGTCAAAAATAGTAGGCATTAGAATTCGAGATGTTATTGACAGAACATTTCAGGATAAGCTAGTGGTTCCCTTAGCACAGTAGGAAAACTAGTTAAAATCAGCCAAAGCCAGTATTTGTTCACACGCCCCAGGATTAACTGGTATGGAATAGAATATACAAGTTCTACTATAGTAATACAATGATCGTGTCGGAATGGTTCATGCAGGAATATCCAGCTTAAGTCAAAACTATTCGGGAATTTATGAATTTGCATAGGAATTCATTCTTCGTTGCTGCATTGCTTTTGTGTTAGTTGCAGTAGTTTAAAAGTTTAACTTATTTTAGTGCATGAAAAAGATTTCTTTTAATTATTTATTTTTTAATATCAATTATTACCAGCGATTACCCGCGTTTAACGATATCATATTTAGCCTATATCCATCTAAGAAAAATTCCGCGTCCAATGGTACTAGTCCAATACCGATATGCTCAGTAGTTTTGAGGTGATAGTGCGTCAAATGTACTCTATTTTCCTTATATATACCAGCTGTTACAAAACTACCCGTAAAGCCGAAAGGAGGTTAAATGGGGCCTTATAACGAGTCCATTCACAATATTTAAGAACCGTAGTAACGCTGCATAACATACAAAAAAATTAAAAAAACTGATTTTTATGAATGAAAAATAGAAAATCTATTAAAGTAGACAATTATTAGGTAAAATAGGTACGTAGGCCTTTCTGTTAAATTATCTGGTACCCTGACATGTAATGACAGCTTACTAGGGTTGTTGACTTTGATCATTAATTATATTTTTACGGGGTAATTTGTAACACGTTGTATATAGAAGATGTATTAAAATATGAAAAAAAAATATTCATAAGCTACTTACATCAGTTTGTTGATTTAAATAGAAGCATTTGATATATTACACAATCGAAATGATATCTAAAATTAAAGATCTTCATTACGTTTTTTTATATACCACAGGGGCTGACTACAAACTAGCAGTCCACCTGATCATAAGACATTTGCAACACGGGGCATGACCAATGCGTTGTCGTCCCTGTGACGTGAAGTTAATAAGTCTCATGTGCCTGTAATTTCACCGGCTCCTCTCTGACTGAAACACAGTAATACAATGCACTATTCACTTCACGGAAATGGGTAAGGTGGTTGTACTTCCCCGGAAGAACTCTGCACTAAGAGCTCCACTACTTCAAAGCATAAAGTTAAAATTATGAACCTACTTGAATAATATAGTTTCTAGTTTTCTTACACTAATGCAAATCTTTGCTTTGTTCAAAATAACAGGCGCTCTGTAATCTAATATATAAAATTCCCGTGTCACAATGTTAGTTACCATACTCCTCCGAAACGGCTTGACCAATTTCTATTAAATTTTATTTTATATTCAGTAGGTCTGAAATCGGCTACTATCAAATTTTCATACCCCTAAGTGATAAGGGTTGTCCACCCCTAACATATTTTTTTTTATTTTATGGACAATGTTTTTTAATTTTTATAATGTGGCATTAAAAAATACTTACAACCCTAAATCTTCACCCTTCTATCACCATTTTTAATCGCGGTTTTTATATTATTCTGTTCCATCCACAGATCCGTAATAGGGTTGCAAGATGGCAATCTCATATCATAATTGTAGAACGATAAATTTTCATGTATAGTTTATAATTAAGTAAATATGGCAAAACAACGTTTGCCGGGTCAGCTAGTAATACATATAAAAATCTCTATAGATTTACAGATTCGGTAAAGATCTAACTGATTCAACGTCCAAGTACTTTTGAAGATCCACAAATCGCAGCATTTATAAGAATAAAAGTAAAATATGTTCTTTACCTACGCAATAATGCGACTTCAAGTTTAATACCCAAGACACACCAACTTACAACTTTAAATAATTAAGTCAAGTATTTAATTGGCAAAGCTCTAGTAAATCAAATAATTGAGTAAGAGTATCAAAGTTAAGGTAGGTAGGAATTGACTTTGTAGATAGTAATCTGTTTCAACCAGTTACTATTATCGACCAATATATATATAATCAACTATAATATCGGCACGCTATGATGGCCGGTTTGACGTTTCAGATTGACATTGGAAAAGAAAATGTATTGCTTTGGAATAAGGTTGATTTCCATCATTATATAATTAGCTGTTGGATTAATAGATGTACCTTTTTTCTGAAGGAATAAAGGTTTATTTTCTTTGTCATTATTAAACGTCAAAACGGCCAGCATAGCGTGCCGCATGTTTGGTTACCATTACCTACCATACTATAATAATTTGGTTAATTTTAATAATTGCTGTATTTACAATTAGCTAATGAAGTACAGCCAACGGCAAGTCAAAGACTAAAATCCTACAAATATATTAAACGTGAAAGTTTGTTAGAATTAATTTTTGTATGGGTATGGATGTTACTCGTAAAAAAACCACTTTCCCCCGCGGTTTCACCCGCGTTCCCGAGGGATGTAACATTTTCCCGGCACAAAAAGTATCCTATGTATTATTCCAGGGCATTTTTTATAAATGTGCAAAGTTTAATCCAAATCCATTTGGTAGTTTTTGCGTGAAAGAGTTACAAACATCCATACATACAAACTTTCAAATTTGTTATATTAGTGGGATAACAATTATCTATTTATATGCAATTTAAGACCCGCAGCACAAAATCTTGATCCTTTAAAAAAAAGATTGTGTGGTTTTATGAAACCACGGTAAAAGTGAAACTTTTTTTCACATTATAGACATTTAACTAAAAATTTTTGGCATAATATTGCATTAAGGGTATAAAAATCGCTTTATCAATCTTAATTTTACACTTGGAAAATTGGAATGATAATGGGAAATGATAAAAGTAGACTAAATCTCCAACTAATATTTTTATTGAACTCTGTGCCTTAGAGTACGACATACATAATACTTAACAATTATTTAGATTATATACACATGTTAAAAAACAGACAACAATATTTTTATAATCGTCGAGTCATTTTGAAAGCCTTTCACTCTATCCGACCGTCACGCGACATGCAACACACAGACCAAAAAGTTTGAGACGATCTAATAAAAGTTTAACTTTAATAATAAATTCTATTTGTTTTGCGCGGGGTGCAGTATCCAAGGGTTAATTTGCACCACGGTAAGTAAATACCGCTCCGTTACCAGCAGTATTTTATACCGTAGTTTTCATAATCCATAAATTTGGTTAGGTTATAGCTTATGGTGCCGCTGACCAGGGAATCCGCGAATTATCACTATAATACCAACAACGCAAAAAGCACAAACGAAAACAGCACGTTATCAGGGGCTCGATTCTATAAGGAACATGACACTAACTCGAGGATGTTTCATCGCGGCCTCCGTGCTCTGTCGCTCACTACGCTAATACTACTAATCACGTGAGAGGTAAGCTCTCCGAAGCCTCCGTGAAGCGGCTCGCCGACGAAGTTTGTATTAGCTGAATAAGGGGGCAGTAGAGAGTAAAGTATCTCTAGAGCCCGATATTTTACCAATACGTAGCCCATGTCAAACATAAAATATCGCACACCCATTTTTTCCATCAGCTAAACCAAAAACACAAGAACAAAACACAGAAGAGGACCTGCGGCGTACCACCCTACAATATTTAACAAAATGCCGAAATAATCATAATATTTCCAGTATTGTATTTTTATTTATCTCTAATAGATACACAATCTCTAAGATTCAATAATAAGAATCAATAATACACACTCTGTAAGAATTTCAACTGTCCACCTATTAAGGTTCGTGAGCTACAGCACGTTGACAGACAGACGGACAGCGGAAGCTTTGTACCTAAAAAGGTCCTCTTGGTACCCGTCGGATACGGAACCCAAAAATTCTTCCGATTAATGTGGCAGTTGCAGGAATTGGGGCCAAGGCGTTGCAATATCTAAATGTACAAAGAATATCCAACATGAAAATTAATCACAACATTAAGTTTGTTGACTGATACTACTACTAATTATTTCTAGTATCTATATACCTGGGGTCGACTATGTAAGGAAAATGACATTAACTCGAGGATGTTTCGTGGCGGCCCCTATGCTCTATCTCTGTCGCTTACTACGCTAATACTACTAATCAGGTGAGAGGTAAGATCTCCGAGACATCCGTGAAGCGGCTCGCCGACGAAGTTTGTATTAGCTGAATAAGGGAGCAGGTCATAAATTACACTTTACGTAAACATACATATTTTAAATGTTTCGACATAATTACAAAGGCTAACTTTTTCATAAACATCAAAGAGCTCTTTGAAATTCTGATGAGATGAGACTTGGAACAAATCCTTATAAAAGTCTATAATATATTCATGGATTATTGTTAATTAAATTATGTGTTTTTTTTAATGAAACGTCCTCGAATTTACATTGTCCTTGTTGATTCAGACACTTTCACTTTAAAAGCGTATACCTGGCCACCCTCTGTTAGGCATAACGCCGTAATATACAACCCTCTACAAGAAGCAAACCGGTGACCCTTATAATTTGAGGTCAAAACAAGGTTTCTACCAACAAACATTGTTGGAATTTTGCCTTAAGTACGTTGGAGCTTTGCGTAATTTGAATTTAACTCGGGCCCGTCTCACCCCTCTGTTGAAATTAGCGCCAAATATGTTCGTTAGTTAAGTTTATAGAATTACTTTGGTTATATCGCAATCTACCGGAGTATTTTTGACATGACAACGTCTAATAAATCGATGAACGCTGGCTATATGCAGGAAAAATTGTCCCGTTACGCTCATTCTACAAGGTTCATTTTTCTTGCATTTTTAAAATCTGATTATACTAGATAATTTCAAGTATTTATTCTGTTTTTTTTTTTAAGTAGCATCGGTCGGTGAGTGCAGTAATAATATGTTATGTTACAATTGACTAAAAAATTATGATAATTCAATAAAAATGATTCAATTTTATTAATAAAATTATGCAATCATTTCATAAATGTTTTGTTATGACGTTGTCACGTTAAACTATTGTCCGTTAAACGACTTTACAGGCAACCATTTTTTTTTATTAATAAACTAGCTGCGCCCTGCCGCTTTGACCGATTCAATCCTGGTTATAAACCTTCCTCTTGAATTATTGTAACTTTTGCTGAAAACTGCATTAAAATCCATTTTATAGTTTACGATTCTATAAAGGACATACAGACAAACATTCATATTTATATATATCTCACACATTATATATATTTTATATATTATATCAGATATCCCGGGACATTCTTTACACACGACTATCTGATTCCAAAATAAGCAGAGCTTGTACTATGGAAACTAGGTAACTGATAACAATTGAATAACAAATACATAATTAATAATATCTAGTAACTAATTCCGCTGGATCTCCTTCTCTGTCAAGTCCCAAACAAGGAAACTCAATAGGAAATCGACACGTGTTACGCTTCTACATACATCTTTAGTATATTAGACCCGCTGTCACAGAGTCGATGCACATACGTGTTACCTCGCCGACCGCCGGACAGAAAGTGAAACAATTACATACTTAAATTGATAGTTACACCCAGACATGTTCATGCTCACAAATATTTGTCCCGGGTGGGAATTGAACCGACGACCTATTTTGCGGCATGGCAGTCAAGGTCTCTAACTACCAAGCCAACTAGCCCGTCATTTTAAATCTATGAAGGTTTTTGACTAATAAGTCTTATAAGTTTTTTCAAGCTAAATAAACACATAATAAAATAAAAGGTTATATTCATTAATTAGGTAAAATAAATGAGGTCAAAATATTTTTTGGGATTAAATTTACTAATTCTAGGCCCTTTTCAGTCGTCGTACTCTCGAAAATATATCTCTGAAATTAGACGTACAAATTACACCGTCCAACTTTGCCCGGATAAGTAGCTCAATGTGCAACTTTTATTTTACAGTTTCAAACTGTAATTTTGTTGATGTGATTAAAGTGGTTTAGTTTAATTAAAAACTTCACTTCTTTGTGGCATATTATTTTATGTTTAATGTGTTGTATTGCATATGGATTGGGCCAGTTGTTAATTGAGTATAAATAATAAAACACAAAATTTAAACCTGAAAAAACTAAAATATTGCACTAGAAATTGTATCTAACAAAAACATTTTTTATGTTAGCTTATGTAAATAGATTTAATTATATATTTTTTACAAATACCGTCACACCAATATTCTTAAATGGTTCGCAATAGACAGGTGACTGGTATTTTCACATTTTTACTTATTCAAAAGTAAAACCTACCTACCTATACATATATTAGATTTGTACAGTTATACTAAGTGTTACAATATACCCCGTAAAAATATAATTAATTATCAAAGCCAACAACCCTAGTAAGCTGTCATGTCATGGAACCAGATTATTTAACAGAAAGGCCTACCTACCTTTTTTACCAAATAATTGTCTACTTTAATAGTTTTTCTATTTTTCTTTTTTTTAGAGTTTTTTTTTTGGGGTATGTTATACGAGTACAGCGTTATTACGGTACTTTAATATTGTGAATGGACTCGTTTTAAGACCTCATTTAACCTCCTTTCGGCGTAAGGGGTAGTTTTAACATTTAGTTAATTCTTAATTATGCAAAATTAAAATATAAACTAAAAGTAATATATAAAATTATTGATTCCAATATTTAAATTAGAAAGAAAGAAGAAAGAAAGAAATGTTTATTTGTGACGAATATTACATAAAAAAAAACATACACATAAAAAACATTAATTAACCTAAAAAAATAATATTATATGTATAATTTTACAAGTTAAATCAACTAATGTGTCACAAAAATGTCCACCAACTCAGCACCAATTTACATTATTACATGTATTGCATGAAGAGTTCATTATAGGCACACTTCGGTGCAGCTCATTTAAGCACGCTTTAATTGCTCTCTTCTCTACGATAAAGCACGCACACTTCGGAAGACGTTACTCAATGTTTGGGGCTTTACTTGGCCAACAGTATGCAAGAGACAAACAGCCAGTAAAATGTTTTATACCATCTCTATTTACTTAGGTTTTGGGGATAAATGAGCGAAAATAGAATTTATCGATTTGCTATTTCTTTCATCATGTGGCTAGAATTATGAGAAATAATGCTGTGACATCATTTTTTTCTGGTGCCCAGGGGCACGACAAATCGTTTGATTAATCAAAGTATTTTTGAAGTATTGATAATTTTACAGTAATATTTTATACATTTTTCTTAGCGCCAATGTTGTACAGAGTTAAGCTGAGCAAATAAAAGGTTTTTTATTCATTTATTACAGTAAAAGTTTACATAAATTCATTAAATTAAATAGCTCTAATGAAAACCGCAAAGGTTTGTGCGTCTAGTGATATTATTAGTCTAAGACGATTGGCTTACTAAGCTAACACACTACAAAAACAGTTTGCACTCTTAGAAAAACAGAATATATTTTATTTCTATTTTAAAGCATTCGCTCTATGTTTAAAAACCTCATAGCTCAAATGGTACGTATTTAAACGGATGGGATTATTGTAAAGATTTTTTTCATATATTTTATCATAAACATAATATATTTTAAGTGAACGTAAACATTTTTATTGTGAACATAGATTAGTATATAAATGTAATTTATACTTACCTGCGGTAATACAGAAAAAAATTGACTAAGCAATATTTGATAAGTAATTCATAAATTATATTTTATTTTTTAATAATTTAGCCATGTGTCTCTTTTAATACCTTCTTGTGCTATTCTTGCGTAACCCCTTACTTAGAACAGCATTGCGGCAACAGACAAGATAACGGGCGTGCGCCAGAATTAATTAGCCAACTAAAAACTTGGCTCGTTTTGCACTAAACCATCAAGCCAACTACAACATTGCGTAGTGTTAGGTCTGAGAACAGCCCATATTTTACCCATGGCCCGACGGAATGGGCTCGGTATATGCTTTTGGTGAGTGTTTTTTGTTTGTATGATAGGTTTACCAGTTACTCAAAGCAGCTTCGATTAGATTTGACAGGCCAGTTGGCTTGGTGGTTAGCGACTCTGCCTGCCAAACCGAAGGTCGCGGGTTTGAATCCCTCCTAGGACAAACATTTGTGTGCATGAACATGTCTGTTTGTTCTGTGTCTGGGTGTAAATATCTATATATGTATGTATTCAGAAAAAAAATGTAGTATACATATGTAGTATTTCCATAGTTACAAGCTCTGCTTAGTTTGGGACCAGATGGCCGTGTGTAAAAGAATGTCCCAGGATATTTATTAATTGATTTTGGAGCAAATTCCTGAATGGTATTTATAAATGATTTTTTGTTTATTAAGGAGTTCCTTCGCTAACCTTTCGACTTCACCATGAAACCAGCTCGATGTCTCTGAATCTTTTAATATTTATTTGTATACAATATATTCATTAGATAATTTATTTAAGAAGGTATATAGATATTCATAGATTTAATTTTATTATCAGAATAGAATTTTAATATAATAATTCTTCAGTCCGTGTGCATGTTAATGAACTCCTCCTAAACGGCTAGAATGATGAATTTTTTTGTGTGTTCCAGTGGATTCGAGAATGACTGCGATCGGATTCCTACATTTCTTTTTATGGAACTTTTGTATGGACTAATTTCGACAGGACAACGACTGTAGGGACACCAAGTATACATATACAAAAGTTTAAATTATAAGTAACTAGCTGCGCCCTGCGGCTTTACCCGCTTTCAATCCTGGTTATAAACCTTCCTCTTGAATTACTCCATCCATTTCTGACAACTTAATTAAAATCCGTTGCATAGTTTACGATTCTATAAAGCACATAAAGAAAAACATTCGTTATATGTTTCTTTTATTGTAAATACAATAATAGCTTTTGTCGATATCCAAAACAACTATCATAAACCGACTTAAAATTAAACTGAAATCTAACTTTATGAAGAAAATTCTTAAGTTACTTTCAAAGTTCGAGTGTATTATATTACACTGCGGCACCGCAAACAATCTGTATATTAACTAACAAACTTATTGGGGGTCCCGACTAAGTTGGTAGCAAAACTCACTTCGCGTTGAGCGGTCGGACCTTCTACGGCCGTCTCAGCCGCCATATTGCCCATAAAACTGGGTACACTTTATGCCCAACAGGAGTTTTATCCTCCAAAAAGATTTTGAAATCTTTTTAAGTTGGGAAGTTTGGGGATTCAATATCTTAAGTGGCTCGGTGGTAACTTTAACTTAGTGGTAAACGATAAGTTTGAATGTAGCTAGATCACGTGGGAGCTATATAAACATAAATTGTATTATTGTATTAGTGTTGAATAAATGATTAAAAAAAAACTTTTATCATTATTGAAACATGGTGTTTCATTATAATATTCTGAAGATGGGCTTATTACTCATATGTTAATATTGCATTAAATTCTCAATAAATTTACCGTTTATTTTAATTAATTTTTAAATGACTTAAAAAATTTCAGTTTTTTATTTATCTACATTATCTACAAGCTGTTCCTCGCAGTTTCACCAGCGTTTTCAAGGGATGTTAAAAATGGACTGAAAGTAGCCTTTTGTGCTATTTCAGATTAAAATCTATCCCTGTGCCAAATTCCATTGAGATCAGTTCAGCCGTTTTGGCATGATTAAGGAATAATCCGTCCAAACATTCGCATTTATAAAAGTACAAGCTGTCGCCCGCGGTTTCACCCGTGTTCCCGCGGGATGTAACATTTTCCAGGCACAAAAAGTATCCTGTATGTTACTTCTAATACCTCCAAGAATATGTGTACAAAGGTTCATGATGATCGGTTAAGTAGCTTTCGAGTGTAAGCGTAACAAACGAACTTACATTCACATTTATAATATTTTGTAGGGAAGTAGGGATTAAAGTCATAGTAGTAGTATGATTCTACTTTAAGAAAACGTTTCATATGACTAACCCACTTCTGTGAATGTAATCTTTTAGTCATTAGAGTCAAAATTTTTTTAGTTATTTATTTTAACCATATTTAATTATTTTAAACATTTTTGCTTTTATGAGGCCTAAGTAATTCTAAAAATTCAAAATTAAATACCATTTATTCAGTTTAGGCCCTCGGAAGGCACATATGAAGGCAAACTTAAAGTTACTGAAGCTACTACCGTTTCGAAAGTCAGCCTGAGAAGAACCGGTAAAAAAATGATAAAACAATTGAAATCCAATAATGAGTATTAAAAACAATAAGTGAAGGATGAGACTTGACTGACAATATTTTATTTCGTTATCAGAACGCCATTAAACATTTATGAATGGCCCTCCAAACAGAACTAAAGCCGTCATACATTACCAACTTTCATTTGAAGCGAGCGCAATTATTGCGTTGCCAACTAGAATTGTAAAGCGAAACTTCAGCGTTTCCAACCCTAATCCAGATATACGGCGACTATAAACCGTAGATTTAAATTGTGAGTGCAATCTCTGCGTATGAGTTAGCGGAATGTTATTTCATTTGTTCTATCACTACATAGTATAAAACAAAGTCGCTTTCTCTGTCCCTATATCCCTATGTATGCTTAAATCTTTAAAACTACGCAACGGATTTTGATGCGGTTTTTTTAATAGATAGAGTGATTGAAGAGGAAGGTTTTTATGTATAGTACATGTGACATCCCACAGGAATGCGGGTAAAACCGCGGAGGACAGCTAGTATACTATATTTCTTAAACTGGCTGTCACCCGCGTATTACCCGCGTTCCCGAGGGATATCACACTTTATACAGGGATAAAAAGTAGCCCATATGATTTTCCAGGATATGCTCTATCTATGTGCCAAGTTTCATCTATATCCGTATAGTAGTTTTTGCGTGAAAGAGTAACAAACAAACATACAAATATTTACTTATCTTTCTTTATAATATTTGTATTTCTTAAATAAATAAGGATATTCCTTAGCCATAATAAATGTAAATAGCCATATTACTATACAGACTACTTTTTATTTAATTTTCGTTTTATGTGTTGTGAACAATAAATCATATTTGTATTGTATTGTATTGTATTGTATTGTATCCAGGGCCATTGTTTACACACGACCATCTGATCCCAAACTAAGCATAGCTTGTACTATGGAAACCAGATAACTGATATACTACATATACTATTTTTTTTTCTAAAATACATACTTATATAGATATTTACACCCAGACAGAGGAAACAGACATGTTCATACACACAAATACATATTTGTCTTGGGCGGGAACCGAACCTGCGCCTGAACCTGCTATTTCTTATTTTATTATTTTACATCTCAAATTATTTATAGTTTTAGACTGAAAAGGAACAGGTATATACGCGAAATGTGAATATTAATAATTCTGAAACACTAGAGAGGTAGATGAAAATTGAGAATACCAAATTTAAATTGTCCGATGCATTTGCATACACAGCTGTCGCGGGACATTTCCATTTCGATTCCACGCTATCTCTACCGGCATGGCGCGAGCGGTCGCCACTTGGCACACGATAAAATTTCACCACTCGGAATCCAATAGTTTAGTCCCATTACTTTGTTTTGACTTTGTGATTTGTTAGAGCACTCTATATCGCACCCTCAGAACGATAGGGGCTTAACTCAAAAAATCACTTTTGGCACATCTCTGATTGGGTCACTTTCGCATTGAGCGGGGAGGGTAGGTCCCAGTGTTAAAGAGGCTGAAGTATCGGTATGCTTATTCTATCATTAAATTGACTATGTTTTACTATTCATCGGATAGAGCGTACTTTGTTTAGTCTCTCTATGATCGTAACTCCATTTCGCAAAATGTTGAGTTAAGCCCTGATCATACTGAGGGTGCGATATGTTTAATTATCATTGAAGTCTTGTTGAAAAGTATAATGCTCAGTCAAGAGTCGGAAATTCAGGGTTTTATTCAGCCCCCTTAATCAGCTAATACAACCTTCGTCGGCGAGACGCTTCACGGAGGCCTCGGAGAGCTTACGTCTCACGTGATTAGTAGTATTAGCGTACTAAGCGACAGAGACAGATCATAGAGGCCGCGATGAAACATCCTCAAGATAGTGTCATTTTCCTTACAGAATCGAGACCCTGTAATGTCCCACGTGACGACGCTCACCACTGGCTAGAGGCACCGCAACGATATGGGACTCGAGAAAATATATTATTTGGAAAAATTTCTTCAATTGAACATTTTAATTTACAGATTTCTTTGTAGAAACCCCCCAATGTCATTATACATCAAATACCTATCTATATATATAAAAAAAGTCGTGTTAGTTACACTATTTATAACTCAAGAACGGCTGAAACGATTTGGCTAATAATTGGTGGGAGATAGCTTAGAACCAGGAGACGGACATAGGACTTTTTATCCCGTTTGATCGCGTTCCCGTCTGACGTGACTGTTGACTATACAGTTTGCAATGTATACAATATTTATTTAGCATAGGAAGATAACACATACATACTATAGCTATAATGTAACGTCACTACTAACTACACGCATATGTACGCCGACCAGAGTCAGTCGTCAAATAAATTTAGAAAATCACACACGTCTTTGCATTTAAACGAATTAAATCCTAAACTAAAAGTAAAAGTGAACCTTAAAGCAATTATCATATGGTCGCAATCGAGCCGGATATAATTAGCGACGGACGATTCGCACCTGGGCCACGAGAACAAAAGAACTGCATTCCAGAGGCGATAAGGAGCCGACCGCTGCCGCCCGACCTTTTACCTGTGCGAATTACTAACTCGTAAACAACTTACATTTAATTTACGTTACGTTTGGTGAACAATAAAAGTTACATGGACTAAATTTCCAGTCAATAAGAAGAATTAAAGTGTTAAACATATAGACAAACGTTGTAAAATATGGTGCCGACGCAGGAACAACAACAATTACTCTCGGTGTTGGAGGATAGTGCTAACTTACTACAGAAATCCCAAACCAACTTAAAAATGTCCTAAAGCAAGACTGACTACTGGTTATATCGAAGCGCGGATGAAAATATTAGACGACTACTGGAATACTTTCAAGAATGCGCATAGCCAGTTAGTGAAAATAACGCCTAAGGAACATAAGGGAATATTACCGTATTTTCTCAACGAAGAATACTTTGTTTATGAAGACTTGTATAATGTCTTACAAGGAGATCTGAAAGATATGCTCAATAGATTACCGGAACACTCAGCTAAGGAATCTTCTTCAAAGGTCACAAATTTAAATATATCAGGTACACAACACAACTTAGTTCATCTGCCTAAAATTCAATTACCAAAATTCAACGGCAGTTACGAAGCATGGCCGACATTCAACGATTTATTTACCACATTAGTACATAATCAAGTTGCGTTGGATGAGGTACAAAAACTACATTATTTGAAGACAAGTGTTACCGGCGAAGCTGAGTCAATATTAAAACACATTCAAGTTACGTCCAATAACTATTCCCACGCGTGGGAAACTTTGCAGACAAGGTATGGCAACAAAAGATTAATTTTAAATTGTATTATGAAAAGATTATTTAATCAAAAGAAATTGAGTGCTCAAACAGCTATTCAATTAAAAGGATTGTTGGATACAACGACAGAATGTCTCAATAATCTGGCTAATTTAGAAGTTTCAACGGACTCTTGGGATCCAATAATTATTCATCTTCTAGTACAGAAGTTGGACCCAGATACGCACAAAAGCTGGGAAGAACACGCCTATAAAGATGATTCTAAAGCTTTACCTTCTTGGAATGAATTTAAAAAGTTTTTGGAATCAAAGTTTCGCACTTTAGAATTAATCACCACAGGTACTATTAGAGAAATTAACACAAAACCTGTAAAAGAACGTTCTTATCATGTTGCCACACCAATCACCAAACGAAACTGTTTACTTTGCAATGAGAGCCATACACTTAGCCACTGCAAAGAGTTTATCAAAATGGAACCTAATGAAAGGAGCGAGTATGTAACAACGAAACAATTGTGTTTCAACTGTCTAGTACCAGGGCACTCAGCATCAAGATGTAGACTACCAGTGTCCTGTAGAGTTTGCCAAAAGCGTCACCATTCTCTGCTACATGTGTACAAGAAACAAGAACCAGCGGCTTCACAGGGCACCACACAACAACCGTCGGTTTCTCAACATGCAGAAGAAGAGCAAGAACATATGCATGTTAACACAATGATAGCATCTCATCTCGTCACTAGACAGGGAGTAGCTTTACTAGCGACTGCAGTAGTGGAAGCAACAAGCGAGCAAGGACATCACATTCCACTACGAGCACTCATAGATTTAGGTTCCCAAGCAACATTTATCAGCGAGAAGGCGACTCAACTGCTGAAGCTCGAACGAAAACCTATGAAAGGAAATGTCATAGGGGTGGGATCTACGAGAACTGAAATCAAGCATGTGGTACAACTAAAAATACGATCACAGTGGGACTCAAGCTTTAGTTTAATGATACAAGCCTACGTGATGCCAAAACAACTGACCACAAAGATTCCTACCAAAACTATTCCAATCCAGCAATGGCCTCACCTTAAGGGACTCAGCCTGGCTGATCCATCTTGCTTCACGCCAGGGTCTATAGACCTACTCCTTGGGGTAAAGGAATATGCACATATCCTAAAAGAAAAATATATCAGAGGTCCCCCAGGCACACCATGCGCACAGAATACCAGCCTAGGATGGATACTTTTTGGAGAAATAAGTACCAAACCTAAAGAAGATACATACGTTGTAATGCACCATCAAGTCGACGTAGATGACATGTTGAAATCAATATGGGAACTAGAAGTAGACACAAAAAGACGCTTAACAAAGGAAGAAAAACTTTGTGAACAAATATTTGAAGAAACAACAACCAGAAACATAGAAGGGCGTTACATGGTTAAATTACCATTTAAAACAGAAAATATACAGTCACCATACGGAAATACAAAAGAGATAGCTACGCGAAGATTCTTATATCTGGAAAGAAAGTTTAAAAAATCGCCTGACCTGAAAAGAGAATACAAAAAGGTTATTGAAGAATACATAGAACAAGGACACATGGAAAGAGTACCTGAAATAGAAAAAGAAACTAAAAGATCAGTCTACTTACCTCACCACGCCGTAGTCCGAGACGACAAAGAAACTACTCGAACGCGCGTCGTATTTGATGCTTCCTGTAAAGGAACAAACAATGTATCACTTAATGACGAATTACTTGTTGGTCCGCAACTACAAGAAGATTTAAGATTTCTTCTGATGAGGTGGCGTACAAAACATGTTTGCTTTTTAGCTGATGTTCAAAAAATGTATCGCCAAATACTAGTGACCCCAGATGATGCAGACTTTCAACGAATACTTTGGAGAGCAGAAGAGTCTCATGATCTGCAAGAATATCGACTTCTCAGAGTGACATTTGGTACAGCTTCAGCTCCATACTTAGCTGTCAAAACACTCCAACGAGTAGCTAATGATGAAGGGCAACTCCACACACTGGCTGCTAAAACAATCAAAGAAGATTTTTTTGTTGATGACCTTCTTTCTGGGGGAGATACTCCAGAAGATGCTATAGCTCTCGCTAAGGAAATAAGAGAAATCCTACAAAAAGGAGGATTCCAACTAACTAAATGGTCATCAAACAATATGCAATTTATACAGTCCATTGAAGAAGGGAAAAGATCTGCAAATGTAAATGTCAATATGAACCTGGAAGGAACGATTAAGGCATTAGGCATTTCATGGAATTTAAATACTGACAATTTTCAATACAACATGAGCTTAGCACCAATTGCAAAGTCTATTACAAAACGCAACATTTTATCTGACCTACAAAAACTATTCGATCCACTCGGTTGGATAGCACCAAAGACAGTCATGGCCAAAATTCTCATACAAAAGCTATGGCTCGAAAAGGTTAACTGGGATGAAAGGATCAGCGAAACATTAGAAGAAGAATGGAAAGGTATCAGATTAGACTTTGAAAATGTGAACGAAATTAAGGTAGAGAGATGGCTTGGTACAACTAAGACTAACCTAGATAAGATTGAAATACATGGATTCAGCGACGCTTCAATGAAAGCATATGCAGCAGTTGTTTACATGAGAATCGAAACTAAAAATGGTGACATTGAAACAAAACTTATCGCTGCTAGAACCAGAGTAGCACCACTAAAAACTATTTCCCTACCTCGTCTAGAGTTATGCGGTGCTCAACTTCTATCAAAATTAATGAGACAAATTGGCCAAGCAATGAGGATACCAACATCCCAAATGTTTGCATGGACAGATTCATCGATAGTTATTGCATGGCTTTGTGGCGAACCTAATAGATGGAAGCCTTTCGTCGCAAATCGGGTAGTAGAAATCATAGAAAACCTCAACAATAAACACTGGTACCATGTACAGTCACATGAAAATCCAGCTGACTTAGCCTCTAGAGGAATCTCGCTCTCAGCACTGAAGGAATGTGACTTATGGTGGAAAGGTCCGATGTGGTTATCTGAAACAGAAATAAAAGTGAGTCAACACGAGGTTACAGAAACAGACCAGGAAATGAAAACAAAAAAGATTAAAACTTACCTTACCGTTGAACCTGAAAATAAGGAAAAAACATTAGTTTCACAATTTGAAAACTTCGATAATTTATTAGAATTGCTAATGGCTATTACTTACTGCAAAAGATTTTTGAACATTAAGAAAAATGCTAACGTTATAGATGAAGATCTGAAAACACAAGAAATAGATGATTCATTAAATATTTGCATAAGAAAGGCACAAGAAGAAGAATTCAAAGATGAAATAGAGAGGTTGAAGTTAAAGAAACAAGTAAAGAACAAAAGCTTGTTGAGATCACTCAATCCTTATTTAGATGAGAAATATATACTCAGGGTGGGCGGTCGCCTTAGACATACGAACTTACCTCATGACCGAAGGAATCCAATAATTTTAGGAAATAAAAATTCATTAACGCCTTTAATAATTTCTGATGCGCACAAATCAACACTACATGGTGGTGTACAGCTGATGCTATGCCACTTACGTTCTAAGTACTGGATTCTAAAAGTAAAATCAATGGTTAAAAAATACATTCATAAATGCCTCATATGTGCTAAGGTAAAAGGAACGACAAGAAGTCAAATTATGGGGGACTTACCAGAACAAAGAGTAACTCCTTCGAGACCATTTCTTCACAGCGGCGTCGATTTTGCAGGGCCGTTCCATACATTGATGTCCAAGGGCAGAGGAAATAAAACCGTAAAAACGTATGTAGCCATATTTATTTGCATGAGTACCAAGGCTATTCACATCGAGTTAGTCGGAGATCTCACTTCAGAAGCATTCATAGGTGCTTTCAGACGTTTTGTAGCACGAAGAGGTAAATGTCAGCAATTGTGGAGCGATCAAGGCAGAAACTTTGTGGGTGCTAACAGAGAATTAATACAAGCATGGAACGAAGCAAAACTACAATTCACTGGTCAAATAGCACGAACACTCGCAAAAGATGGCACGCAATGGCACTTTATACCGGCTTACACCCCTCACTTCGGAGGACTTTGGGAGGCAGGTGTTAAATCTATTAAGTATCACCTAAAGAGAATAATAACAACTCACCTTACGTTTGAGGAGATGACTACAATATTGTGTCAAATAGAAGCCTGCCTGAATTCTCGACCCCTATGCCCTATAGACGACACTGACAAAGATAATATTAATCCACTAACTCCGGGACATTTCTTGGTCGGAGAAGCACCAATTGTTGTACCATCACCTGATTTCAAAGAAATACGAATTTCTTCTTTATCACGCTGGCAACATATCCAAAAACTTATTAATGATTTTTGGAGAAGATGGCAAGATGAATACTTGTCAAGACTTCAGCAACGTCCCAAGTGGCTGAAGAAAGAACAAGATTTAAATCTTGGAGACATAGTAGTGATCAAAACTGATAACTTACCTCCTGCAAAATGGTCACTCGGACGAATTGTTGATAAACATCCAGGAACTGATGGCTTCACGCGGGTGTACAGTGTAAGAAGTGACGGTTCCACAACAAAAAGACCAATTCATAAGTTGTGTTTATTACCAATCGATTCTTCATAACTCTGTTAATTTGCCTAACATTTATATACTTTTAATCTAAAGGGTCCGGTAAATTAAAATTAAGTTTCTTGTATTGTGAAAATAATTTAAGTGATTATTAAAAGAACTATTGTTATATAGTCCTTTTGGTGGGCGGTATGTTGACTATACAGTTTGCAATGTATACAATATTTATTTAGCATAGGAAGATAACACATACATACTATAGCTATAATGTAACGTCACTACTAACTACACGCATATGTACGCCGACCAGAGTCAGTCGTCAAATAAATTTAGAAAATCACACACGTCTTTGCATTTAAACGAATTAAATCCTAAACTAAAAGTAAAAGTGAACCTTAAAGCAATTATCAATTATATTAATTTGGAAAAATTTCTTCAATTGAACATTTTAATTTACAGATTTCTTTGTAGAAACCCCCCAATGTCATTATACATCAAATACCTATCTATATATATAAAAAAAGTCGTGTTAGTTACATTATTTATAACTCAAGAACGGCTGAAACGATTTGGCTAATAATTGGTGGGAGATAGCTTAGAACCAGGAGACGGACATAGGACTTTTTATCCCGTTTGATCGCGTTCCCGTCTGACGTGACATAAAACGTCAAAGAAAAAACGCATCTGACATGGAATAACAAAACACAAATGACATAGAGGTATTAGAAGTAACATACTTTTTGTGCCGGGAAATGTTACAACCCTCGGAAACGCGAGTGAAACCGCGGGGGAGAGCTAGTAATTTAATATAAACAGTAAGTAATCAATAATTTGCAAAATGTAACATAGATAGGTAGGTATGTATAATAACTATTGGGTATGATGAACCAATAATGATATTTAGCCAATAATGTTGGCGAGACTACCAATTTGAAAATAGTTTCCTGAAACTTACCCATGTTTGGACCTCTCTCAAGTAATTTGCCTCAAGGAAGTTATTTCAAAACGTTTAAAGGAATCCCAAACTATTTGCATGGTTTTAACTGTTTTAACGAGTTCTGTGGATTGGGTTAGTTAAAAATGAAAGAGGATATTATAATTATTTAGATTCCAACACGTGGTTCTGCAAAGTGTTTCTGAGAAAATAAGTACCCTTTGTAATCTTGAACAAATTCTGCCAAGTCCTATACAAATCCTTTTAGTCTCTTAAGTTTGCTTTTTAGAATGAGTTCCAAGCGAGCTAGAATCCTTTACATACAGTGTTTCACAGTTTATAACATTTATTACACATTATAAGATCTTATATCTATCTATATATAATATATAATACATATGTCGGGAAAGGAGGCCGATCATAGGTAGTATCATCACCGTCAGACATTATATGGGCGTAGATATGTTTCTTTGAGAAAAATGAAAGTCGTAGGTAGGTTAACTTGCATACTTTAATACAATCACACTTAGCACAACGAAACGTGAGACAGTTTCTAGGCACAAGTAGTTCGCTCGAAGGCTCGAAGAGAGGTGACCGCTCCCATGCACGTAGTCACCCTTCGTCCACTTCGCACGAACGTTATGCTAGACTCTGCCGAAGCGCGCTAACGTCACGCTTGCGCTCCGTTGTTGTTCAAATCATGACCTGTACTAATCATCCATGATGAGACCATACCAATATATATATAAGGAGAACAGGCTAACTTGGACGCACCATCACTAAAACTACTAAACATATCGGGATGGGATTGCTACCATTCGTCGCGGATTTTTTCGTAGATGGTCGTAGGCTATATGATATCGATAAACGCGGGTGAAACCGCGGGGGACAGCTAGTATATATTCTTAAGGAAATAGGGTCCTCAAAACTACTGAACATATCGAGAAGGGACTGCTATCATTCGACGCGAAGTTTTATACTCGTATATAGGGTTATAGGCTACATATGATATTGATAAACGCGGGTAAAGCAGTGGGGGATAACTAGTTTATAATATACACAATGATCAGATTGTAAAACCTTTTTGTCAATTTATTACTGATAGCTTTGAGACATATTTTTTACGTAAAAATATCTATCTAGATCCCTCTTTGTTTTCCTATTTATGTTGATTGAATAAATTTTAATTTCTTAAAGATTTCCATAAAAAAAGGATGAAAGAAAAAACATCCACATCTGGAAGAAAAATATTCTCAACTCGAATCTAAATAGACTGCGAATCGACGCTTTAGATTTTATTATTGCAAATTGGCAAACAAAATTCAGGATTACGACCGTTTAGAAAAACTTTGCCAATTTCCTTTATCCGAATACTTCTGATTTCTGAAGTTAAATTTGATAATAATCATTTGGGGTCTACCCGACCGAATAACTTAAGTTTTTTCATTTTATCTCTTATCCGCGTAATTTTTGATCGTTTTTGGGATTTCGTACCAATAAGGTAAAACAGGATCCCATATTATGCGACTTCGCCTATCTATTTGTTGTACTTTTTTTAGTCGACTAATGCCGGGTTACTATACTCGTATAAGATCCCGATCTAAAATCGTAAGATTGAAGTAGAATTTTGACATTACGGGTATTAAAATTACTGTCAAAAGGTTCATCAAGCCATGGATTTTCGATCGGGATCGTATATAGTAACCCGGCTTAAGTTAACAAAAATGCAGACGGTCTACCTAATGGTTAGTGGTCACCGTCGCCTATAGACATTTGCAACACCAAGAACATCGCCAATGCGATTTCGTCCCTGAGACGTGAAGTTGATAAGTCTCATGTGCCTGTAATTCCACCGGCCCCTTACATTTCTAACCGCAACACAGTAATATAAGTGCACTAGTGCTTCAGTGCAAACTAATGCTAGTGCGTTCGGTGGAAAATCGTAAGGTAGTACTTCCCCGGACGAACTCTGCACTAAGAGGTACTTCTATTCTATTGTCTATCACTCCTGCTTCTGTAAAAAGTAACTAATGCTATGAACTGTACATGTAGCAAAGTGTATGCCAGTGTTTTTCTTCGTAATTTCACTACATCACTGTATAATGAATGAGCAAAATTAACAAATACCTTTCAAATTTCATCTTTATACATTATAATCAATGTTAAATACACTTAAACACATGGATTCTTCGGGACACGGAGTTTACTGGAATAAACCTAATTTATTACACCTAAAGCTTACAAAGGCCCATCCAGTAGTTACAGTTTTTTTTTTCAACCAAGCACTTCCGACCTCGGTATTAATAGACCTTAAATATTTATATTCAATGGATAACAAGGGATTAGTAACCTTATGAGGCTAAAAATAAGGTTGGTGTTAACATTTTATAATATTTATTTTCCAAGTTACAAATTTACTATTTATGCTCCAGACTGCAGTGCGGAGACTAAATATAGAGTAGGTTATTTCCTGGCAGTTAGCTACTTTGGTTGTTGGTATTTTTAACCGAGTTCAAAAAAGGAGGAGGTTATCAATTCGTCTAATTCTCGTATTATTATTGCTAGGTATATTGTAGTGTTTCCTTGTCTGACACCGACTCCAAAAATAACAATAATTGTAACTACATTATATTATCGTAATAATTTGATTGACTTTTAAGTAGTCTAATAATGCAATTATTTTTTTATTTTTAGTGCTTATTAGTTTTTACTAAAATCTTTGAATATTTAGTTTTGGACTAATCGGAAGGTAGCTCCTAGGAAGGTAATATTGTTTGCTATTAAATTTGTGTTTCAATTTTATACTTTTGAAAACATTTCTTGGGTTGATAAGTACTAGTTAAAAGAGGGAGTTATCATTTAAAACGAATACTCATTCAAATAATAGTTGATATTAAATGTTTAATTTTGAATGATATTACTGATTTAACCAACTAAAATACAGGGTTTATCCTAAAGACCCTATAGAAGAGAAAGTTTTGTATTACGGGGAAACATTTTAATTATTCATCAATTGTCGCGAACTACGTCGCGAAATGTACCATAAATTGTAAATAACTAAAACATCAAACCTTGTTAATATTAAAGACTGGCAACCCAAAAGGTCCTGTCACCGGCATTGACACATTTTCCCGCGACTGCTACCCACATAAATAAAAAATCAATTATAAAGTGTGAACAAAGCAAATAACTAACTAGCCAGACAGAGATTGGGAGATGTGAGTGTGGCAACCTGGGTGCGCGTGTTGCGGGAGGCCTAGGTGAGCGCTTTAGATTTAGTTGATTGTAATACCAAGTACCTAGTTGACATTCGAGCGTGCGGTTCAGAAACTTTGTACTTACGGTTGTTGTTACTTGCTATAGTAGGATGTGCCTGCTTGCCTCGGATGGATATTAGTAGGGACGTGATCGTTGGATGATGCTCAGAGACTCAGCTATTCATATTACACAGACAGACATATCATTTGGGTGGACTCAGACATACGTTGGTATGGAGAAGGAGATGATCGTTGGATTATGCTCCGATGCTTAGACATACATTGGTATGGAGAAGGAGGTGATCGTTGGATCATGCTCGATGCTCAGACATACGTTGGTATGGAGAAGGAGATGATCGTTGGATTATGCTCCGATGCTTAGACATACATTGGTATGGAGAAGGAGGTGATCGTTGGATCATGCTCGATGCTCAGACATACGTTGGTATGGAGAAGGAGATGATCGTTGGATTATGCTCCGATGCTTAGACATACATTGGTATGGAGAAGGAGGTGATCTTTGGATCATGCTCGATACTTAGCCAGTCATATTACTCAGGTAAACTGAGATGGACATGAGAGGAAAGGGGTCGCTATAAGGGGTGGCGGAGGCGACTTAAAAATAGTCCATAAACTATTGACTCAGGCTATTACTCAGAAGTGTATAGTAAAATGAAGAGTATAAACCCTCAACACAGTTTGCTCTCAGACAATCACCACTCAGATCAGCTACATGCATATTATTTATCAGTTGAGATATGATGCATCAATTCCTGTATAAAATAAGGAATTGATGTCTACTGCATCTGCGTTGTTAGATATACAGATTCTTTGGAAACCAGGCTGGAATTATTTACTATCTATAGGTACATTTACTTACCTTCAAATATCATTAATAATTCCTATATTTATCAGGTATTCGCTAGACCTATTTTACTTATTAGTACAAGTTTGGCGACATCAATCACTTTTGATTAGCATAGATTGTATTTATTTTTTTGTCACAAAAAAAGGTTGCGGATTAAAATTTTAAAGTCCTCCCATAAGACGACTCACTTCAAAAATCACAATTATGACCTACCGACATACAACAATAATTGATTAGAAATAATTAATTTGAACAAATTAAAATTATTTTAGTAGTAAACTTAACTGCTGTTCTAAGGGGTATAAATAGAGGAAAGCCTATTTTATAACGTTTGTATGTTTTTTTTTTATATTACTTTGGCCGACATACAAGCAGACGGTCCACCTGATGGTAAGTGTTCACTGCCGCCTATGCACATTTACAACACCAGGGGCATCGCCAATGCGTTGTCGACCCTGAGACGTGAAGTTGTTAAGTCTCATGTGCCTGTAATTTCACCGTGCATGTAAGGTGTTTTCACGAAAATAAATATCAAAGTGATAGTATGATACTTTGCTGGGATATGGTTGAAATGTATATAAATAAAAACACCTAAGTGCATCACTTTAGAACGGTTGGACAGAGTTCGCATTTGAAACGTTCGCTTCTGTCCGAATAATGTTATTTTGCAAAGAAAAATAGGAGTAAACCTCCTTCAATTATTCTTGAATTTTCCTATTTACTGGGCCCAAAAATCGGGAATATTTTTTAATAGTTTTTTTCTATAAGACTTTTGCTTGAACTCAAAACCTTGACGATATGGAATTTGCTAGATTATTCAGTTAATATACAAAAGCCTTTTTGATAGGTACCTACAGACTAGATATGGAATTCCTAGATCTTTTAGTTGAAAATTATAAAACCTTATTTATAGTTACAGACCCATATAGTCCACTATTCTCGCAAAATATGGCTACGCCGCAGAATAAGGAGTAAGGATACTGCATGCGCAACATTTCCGTTTTTAGGGATCCGTACCCAAAGGGTAAAATGGGACCCTTTTACTAAGACTCCACTGTCCGTCTGTCTGTCCGTCTGTCACCAGGCTGTATCTGATGAACCGTGATAGTTAGACAGTTGAAATTTTCAAAGATCTGACAGAGCTGAATTGTTTAATATAATTCCTTCATCCCCATTTCTCCAACGAACCACAAGCCGGGAGAATTGCCACCCACACGTTGTAGACATCCCGCTTTTACGAACACGACGTTTCGCTTCTTCGTTCGTTATACGAACAGCAAAGGAGTGGAACTCCCTTCCGTCAGTGTTTCCCGATATCTTTAGCCTGGATTTATTCAAGGCCAGAGTGAATAGGCATCTTCTGGGTCAGCATGCTACATCCTCGGCCTCGTCATAACTCCTTCTGGGGACAGTCGAAGGCCAAACTTAAACTCATTATTTAAAATAAAAAAAATTACACATATTTCTGTTGCGGCTATAATAACAAATACTAAAAAACAAATTGAAATAAATATTTAAGGGGTCTCCCATACAACAAACTTGATTTTTTGCTCGTTTTTTATATGTGTAGGTAAGGTACCTATCAGAATTCAAATTGACATTAAGGTAAATAAAAAATAGTTTTTTTTTTACTTAAATGTCTACTACTAGCTGTTCCCCCGCGGTTATACCCGCGTTCCCGTGGGATGTCACATGTATTATACATAAAAACCTCCCTCTTCAATCACTCTATCTATTAAAAAAAAACCGCATCAAAATCCGTTGCGTAGTTTTAAAGATTTAAGCATACATAGGGATATAGGGACAGAGAAAGCGACTTTGTTTTATACTATGTAGTGATATGTAGGACCTACAAATTTGTACGGAACCATCGGAGGGCGACACCGACTCGCACTTGGAGGGTTTTTATATAGTACACCCTAGGTTAACAACCATCCCCATCTCGTATCGTACGTGTCTAATACGCAAGCATGTCTCGGCACTGCGTTTCGTGATACTGAATAATAATCAGACGCGTGAGTTTTTAACATATTTAAAGCGAGCACTGCACATAAAATACACCTAGAATTACACCGTAGTACAATTTAACATATGTGGTGAAAATGGCTTTACCATCTCTCGATTCTGTAAGGGAAATGACACTAACTCGAGGATGTTTCGTCGCGGCCTCCTTGCTCTGTCTCTTTCGCTGATACTACTAATCACGTGAGAGATAAGCTCTTCGAGAAGCGTTGCCAGACGTCTGGATAAAGTCGGGCATAGTTAGGGTTTTCGTGTGCGGCTAAAATAGACGTTGTCCGGCTCGTTCGGCTTTTGTTAGGATTTTTACATTTCGCGCTGCAAAAAGATCGGGTAATATCAAAAAAGCTTGATTTAATATTTTCTTTTTTGTCGTACCTATTGAAATACTGAGACACAAAATCCTCAACAATGTAGGGTACCTTTTTACCCAAATGTCCGGCCAAACTGCCTGGTCTGTCCGGCTATAAGGTTTGGCTACCTAGCAACCCTATCTCCGAGGCCTCCATGCCGCGCCGACGGAGTTTGTATTAGCTGAATAAGGGGCTGGTCGTAGAAAATACAAAAATCGAAACAGTTAGTCGTTTTCTATGCTTTTTTATTTTATTTCTTACTAACTGTCCCCTGCGGTTTCACCCGCGTTTATCGGTATTATATATAGCCTATAAACATCTAGAATTCCGCGTCGAATGGTAGCAATCCCATCCCGATATGTTCAGTAGTTTTGAGGTGATGGTTCGTCAAAGAAACCCTATTTTCTACGGAACATTGTTATAGGTAAAATTTCAACTTTTTTGTATGGATACTTTGGTTTACATACAAATGAAATTTGTTATGTGTTTTTTTTTTCTTCGTAATTCTGTATTAATCTTTTTGATTATGTATCACTACATTGTATAAAACAATGTCGCTTTCTCTGTCCCTATATCCCTATGTATACTTAAATCTTTAAAAGTACGCAACGGATTTTGCTGCGGTTTATTTAATAAATAATGTGATTGAAGAGGAAGGTTTTTATGTATAGTACATGTGACATCCCATGGGAACGCGGGTAAAACCGCGGGATACAGCTAGTAAGTTATAAGGAGTATTATTAGAGGAAACTTTTCTGGTTTATGTATATTATTTTTAACTAGCTGTCCCCGCGGTTTTACCCGTATTCTCGGAGGATATCACATTATTCCAGAATAAAAAGTAGCTTGTATCGTACACCAGGATATACTCTATGTATGTGCCAAGTTTCATCCAAATCTGTCCAGTAGATTTTGCGTGAAAGAGTAACAAACATCCATACATACAAACATTCACATTTATAATATTAGTAGAAAACCTTGAGTGTTAATTACTGCATGTTTCAGAATAAATAAATAAATTATATTACCATATTTATTCTACATTCCTCGTCATATTATCTACACATAAAACACCTGATAGTTTATTGTTAGCATCGCATCAAGTAAGTGAATTATTGCGGTTAAATATGTGACAGGCGCATCGTTATATTGTATTGAATGTAGTGCACTTCGAGGCATATAGTAGTAGCAGCCGTTATATCAGAATGGATTGCTATTTCAGTTTTAATGGTAAATATAATATATTGGGTTATTCTTTTATTTAAAACTGCTCAGTGTTTTTAGTACAAGAAACATTCTACAGTTAAAAATATCCCCAGGAAATTCTTCACATGGTTACCTGATCCCAACGAGTCTACTAATTGTACTATGGCTACCAGGTAACTATAAACTGATATTCTATAAAAACCTTCTCCTTCTTAAATACATACTTACATAGATATTTACACCCAGAAACAGAACAAACAGAAATGGTCATGCACACAAATCTTTGTTCCGGGTGGGAATTGAACCTACGACCTGCAGCTTGGCAGTCAAAGTCTCTAACCACTAAACCACCTAGCTCATCAATAATATGCCCGATATACGTACCTAATAAAAAAAATGTAGACGCAGAGTAGTCTATACCATCGAGTTAAAATTATAACGTCGAATACTTTGTCTTTAATATCTGTCTTTATACTTACTCTCTTTAGGATCATACTTACAATGGCTTATAATTATTTATGATATATTTTTTTACTTTTTTTATTATACTAAACATTCACTAAAATCTATTGACGCTTGCAACACCACGGGCATAACAAATTTGCGCAATTCAAGCCCTGAAAAAATCTCTTCACATCCTTCTATTAGAACCCCCTGCTGTATTCACTTTCCAATAAATGCATTGAAAAAAACCCTACATGTGATTATATTACATCCAACCAATTCTGAGAACAGCCCCCTTATTCAGCTAATAAAAGCTTCGTCGGCGAGCCACTTCACGGAGGCCTCGGAGAGCTTATCTCTCACGTGATTAGTACTATAAGCGTAGTAAACAAAAGAGACACAGCACGGAGGCCGCGACGAATCATCCTCGAGCTAGTGTCATTTTCCTTACAGAATCGAGCCTCTAGGTAGAAACGCTAGTAGTATATTCCTGTAACCGGTACTCGAATTATGTAACCGTCTCGGAATCAATGTTACAGCCAAATTTATAATAGATTGATAGTTGAAGGCGCGAGCATCGTGAGACAACAGACATAGCGCCTTCAATGTAATACAAAATTGAGAGCACAATCGCCCTGCAGGTCATCTAAGATTGCAAACTTTGTGTAGGAAAACCCGCCAGTCGAGCAAGGCTCCTTCCGCAAAGGTTGGGATCAACCTGATTTATTATTAATCGATTTTTAAAAGATAATATCCGTTCTATAATCTTCAAATTATTATTTTTAGGATTAAAATATTCACAAATGATTTTTTTGTCTGAGATGTGGATAGAAAGTAGACTTTATTGTCGCAATCTAATATGCCCCTTTCGATTAAGAATGAAATTGAAAAATGAAATTAAGTGCTTTTGAAATAATGTCGTTTAATAAACTGTATCTAGTTATTTATTATTTTACATACAATTTTTATAAAAGTACTTTCATCTTTACAAAACATTCAAATAATAAGTAATAGCTTACTGGGTAGTAATTACGTTTTATTGAAAAATAGCAAACAAAGCCGGTCCTTGCGTTGCCATCTCTTCTCAGCTGAAGAACTTAAGTAGCTTTAATCTTGATATGAGCCTTCTGTGGGCATAAACTGTTTTTTTTTTTTTTTGTCTATGAAAAAAAATCTATAAAAAAAAACAACTATACCATATATAATAAAACTTTATAAGTTAATGGTTAGCTTAACGTCACTACTCACAATAAATCTAGGTCGAAGATTTATTCCAGCTGAAAGGGCACGGTTGCGGTGATGCTTGTTGCTGATATGAAATCAAATTATATTTTTGGAATGTGTTTAATATTTAATATTGTTTCGCATTTAAACAACAAATTTAATTGTAACAGCTTTGTAAACTTCAATATTTATTTCCCATACTTTGTGAATAAAATTTAAGCATTAAGTATGAAATCGTTTTATCATATTGGTCAGTCATGACTATTTTATGTGTTACTTGTTGTTTGTACTATGTTTATTCAGAATGTTTTAATAATGCCTCAGTGGTTAAGTAATAGTTCGTCATAAAAACCGGAGGTACTGAATTTTACTGCCAGGTCGGACAAGGTGTAGTTGATGATGTTTCAAATGATTAGCTCCACGAAGCTTTGAATTGGTAATTTTGGAACGTTATAGTGCATATTAAGCCATTGCCGAGCCAAAATTGTAATATTTGTTTTTCAAATATTTAACAATCTTTTTACTTAATTTTCCTGTCAAAAAAGTTCATGTTAAAACAATTAAATAAAAGTAAGCATGCGAAATTCTTGCAATCACATGCAGACGATCCGTGATCTGCAGATCTGCGATCCAACTTGGTATACGCCAGTGAATCATGTGCGGAATAAAGTTGAATATAAAAACCAGAGCTACGTGATTTAACACCATAATAAAGAATCAAATATTCACAGAAACATCGCCAGCGTGTAGAGAGCGACAGATGGTGCTACGGGATAGTGTTGTATCAGTTGTTATCGATGGTTTTTTTTCATCCCACGATTTATTAGCTACAGAATTTTTTGCAATGAAAAATGCATCTGCAAACTCGATTCAATTTGACATTTACTTGGTTAGTGTACAGGAAATGGTTATTAGAAAGGTCGAAAAATCCAACTTTATTAACAAAGCCTTTGAAATTTAATATGTGAATCACATACTTGGTTAGTATAGGAAATACTTATTAGAAAGTCTTATTCGCCGAAATTAATTGAAAGTTATATCGTAACAGATTTGTTCAATATAAAATAATGTAACGCTATACACAATTAAGATTACAGTCTCTTAAAAAAAAAGTCACACCACCAATTCGTTCTCCAGCAAGCGTCGCGCGAATGTCCCACTTTTACCAGAATGTCTACCGGTCAATTGTATCGAGAACGTCGTCCGCCGGCGACAAAACAACGACAACACTTTTACGCTCTATTTCCCGTCCGATCTAAATGTGGGTTTTATTCAAATTTGAAATATTACGTTACCGGAGTCATGCCGGACGCGGTAGTTGTTACCTACCCAGCTATCTGCCTCCGACGGACTTTTTGCCAGTTCCCAAGCCACTGTGGGAATTTTCAACAAATGCAAATGCAACCAACTTTGTTTCATTTTAGTGCGATATAAACGCAAGTGTAACGGATACTAGACTTTTTCATTTTACAGGAAATGTCGACTATTTTTCAATCTAGTTAATTTATTTTGCATTTCAATTTAGAATTCACTTTGGATCAAATCTGGCAACTGAATTTTAAACGGTCTTCCATCCGAATGGTCTTAAATATTGTATACACTTTTGATTTTGGTCAGTAATTCGATTAGGGTCGACAGTAATCAGGCCAATGACGTCATTCTAAAACCAATATAGGGGACAAGATGATCGTAAACAAAGGCTTGAATAAGTTGTTTAGGTAACCCTGCGTGTATGGTTCCAAACTCCCACCTGGCCTAAAGTAAAGCACCAAACTCATTTCTATATAGAGCGGAAAATTATATAACACTGCATCAATCGGTTTTTAACCCAAATTATTAATTAACTTCAAAAAAATTTTTGAGAGTCCCAACTCCATTCCGTCTACCAATAAACACCAAAACCAAATACTCTATTCTATTGAAATCCATTACAGCTCTGTAAATTCCTTCCATGTAAATAAGCAGCATTATTGTAATCGTGTTCTACGTACACACCGCAGGAATCGTATACGTATTAGTTTATAGCACATACAGTGAACATAAGACGAGAATCTAATTCAAAGTTACCGAAACATTGCAAATACCATTGAAAGAAGCTTTTGCATACGTTCAGGGGCTCGATTCTGTAAGGAAAACGACACTTACTCGAGAATGTTTCGTCACGGACTCTATGCTCTGTCTCTGTCGCTTACTACGCTACTACTAATCACATGAGAGGTAAGCTCTCCGAGGCATTCGTGAAGCGGCTCGCCGACGAAGTTTGTATTAGCTGAATAAGGGGGCTGTTTGTGAGTCTGCGTTAGGTACACGGGGAGCGCATAACCAATATTTTACGCAATGTTTATCCGAGGAACTTAGAATACATGGTCGATTGGAATTTGTTTATGAAGCACACGTTTTTATTTTCTTCCGGGACGGTGTATAGGTTTCCTTGAATCATGTCTATACTAATATTATAAAGCTGAAGACTTTGTTTGTTTGTTTGTTTCAACGCGTTAATTTCAAGGATTACTGGGGCTCGATTCTATAAGGAAAATTACACTAACTCGAGGATGTTTCGTCGCGGCCTCCGTTCTCTGTCTCTTTCGCTAACTACGCTAATACTACTAATCACGTGAGAGATAAGCTCTCCGAAGCCTCCGTGAAGCGGCTCGCCGACGAAGTTTGTATTTGCTGCATAAGGGGGTCCGACTTGAAAAAATCTAGTACTGTTCGATAGCTAATATATTGAGGAAGACTATAGACTGCTTTATCCCACTGCTGGACACGATAAAAAGTGTTGTTCACGCGGCCGGAACCGTGGGCCGAAATGATAAAAACTACGTCGTCACGACAAACATTTGTGTACATGAACATGTCTGTTTGTTTTGTGTCTGGATATAAATTAACATACAAGTATGTATTGTTTGGCTGGTTTTATACTGCTCGCTTTGGTTAGTATTACAAACCGTGAGAAAATAATATCCCAAGATTTTTTATCTTACTTAATAGCCATTATTATTGAGGAGTTAGTACATTTGGATGTTTGTAATTTAATTACGCAAAACGGTGGAATGGTTTTGAATGAAATACTTTTTATCCTGAGAAAATCGGTAAAACCGCGGAACAGGAACTAGTTATTAACTATAATTATCACTCCCTTTATTTATGAAGACAGATTACATTGATTATATATAGGTAACTTGATTTAAATACATAATTAAAAAATAAACGCACCAACAAACGTTCAAAAAGACTTAAATATAGGATAGGTAAGTAAGTTATGAGCATAAAATATATAACCACAGAGATTCTGCAATAATATAAGATTTCATGATTCATTCATTAATTTTACTCATTTACTTTGTTGACGGCTCAACTATACAACTCTGTCGCTATAAATAGTAACAGTGCTGTTAAATAATGTGAAGAGTGACAGCGCATCGACGCCTCCGAGAGCGGACCTCTCTCGTGTTTGCGTATTAATAAAAGAGACAGAGAACAGAGGCCGCGACGAAACATCCTCGAGCTAAACTTGCGGCTCGCTATGATGGCCGTTTTGACGTTTAACAATGACAAAGATAAATAACCTTCAGTCCTTCATACATAAGGTGCATCTATTGATCCAACAGCTAATTGTATGGTGATGGAAATCAGCCTTATTCCAAAGTAATTACAGTTTCTTTTCCTATGACAATCTGAAACGTCAAAACGGCCATCATAGCGTGCCAGTAGTATAGTATCATTTTACCTTACAGAATGACACCTTAAAATATGTGCGTAGTATGGAGTGTAGAAGTAAAGGAGGACCATCTTGTATGGGGGATTAGTCGAAAAAGTGTCCCCTTGTAAACAGCAAATTAGGTTTCGAGCTCTCAACGAAATAGCGCTAGTGTAGCAAGTGGGAATGATATGAACAGAGTGAAATGTGCTGGGTTGTTTTCCGGAAATTCTTTAAAACTATTTTCTATTTCCTATTTACATATAATTGGGGTACTTAAATCACTGTATAATTTTATCCCATACTCATGTTTGTCTATATATTATAATAATTATAAAAAATGCGCTGTAACAAACGGATATGTTTCTTTCCTTTTTTATTAATTTTCCATCCTACTCTAATAATTTGTGGCGCTCTATTTAAAATTCTTCCACTTGCTACAACAGCGCCACCTTAATTTGTTCCCTTTCAAGGGACACTTTTTAGTATACTGAGATGGTCCTCCTTTACTTCTACACTCCATAGTGCGTAGGAAGCAAAAGAGGCAGAGCTAAGAGAACGTTACCGTATCATTAGGGTAATATTAATCTAGCTCACTTTTGGTGATACAAAATTAACTAAATACAAAACGATAGACAACAACATGGAACATGTAGCGTCAACCCCTTCTAGGGAGTAAGGATTAAAAACCTTGAAGCAGTACATTGCCTCCCCTCAGAGACCGAAACAAACTGTTGATAGCTGGTACTTTGACCTGGAACTTTAATATGAAATTGTCTATTTGTCAGGTCCTTCATGCAAATATTCACATGGGGAATTAAGTAAAACCACTGACTCACACTACAGTAATTAGTAAGTTTTATAATTTTAAAATTTCGTACTAAATTAGTATAGATAGGAGCTCTCTGACTTGTATATAATATTTTCTTAGCAACCACAAATTGATCTTGAGTTTTAATACAGTTTTTATACTACCATTTCTCCTGAGACATTATTTTACACACGGCCATCTGGTCCCAAACTAAGCAGAGCCTGTACTATGGAAACCAGATAACTGGTATACTATAATACATATACTACTTTTAATTTTTATAAATTCATACATAGCATAGCATAAAGATATTTACAACCAGACACAGAACAAACAGACATATTCATGCACACAAATGTTTGTCCTGGGTGGGGATCGAACCCGCGACCTTCGACTTGGCAGTCAGGGTCGCTAACCACCAACCCAATTGACCTGTCAATTTCTGCATATCATTATCATCTGCTTAATCTACTCTTGATTATTTGAGGCGAGCACTTAGTCCCTCAGCATTTGCAGCATTAAATACATTTTATATGAGATCAAAGAGTTATTTTACAGCTGCTTTTATAATAATATTAAAAGATGACAATAAAAACATAACTAAAAAAAAGAAAACAATCTTTATTGTCTTACGTGTAGATTGATAACATACTAATTGTACAATCATTTATTTCACTAACTAACCGAATCTAATGAACAAATCAAACCAATAAACCGAAATCACTCACTGATCGCACCGACAATCGATCTGGCAGGGCTTCCGCTAATAACCGGGTTCTACTAAAAAGTGTGTTCGACCAAGATGTGTATCGGTATTTATTAAAGAAGTATTCCCCCACTACTTAAGCTAATCCTAGAGACCTTACAATTATAAAATAAATAAATATCCTGGGACATTCTTTTACACACGGCCATCTGCCGCTCAAATTATTTATGGTGGGAATCGAACCCGCTACCTTCGGTTTGGCAGTCAGAGTCGCTAACCTCCAAGTCAACTGGCCTGTCAAATATATTATAAGTAGAGATAAAGGATCATAAAACGTATGTACCTATATCAAACCAATTGGATGGTAGCCTTATGAAATACTCAGGGTCTTATAACTGCAACATGGAACAAAACGTACAGTAAATGTGTGTAGTACCAGCGTCTCTTCAAGATGTCTCCTTAGGAAGAAGGGACGAAGATGTTATTAACTGGAAGTGAAAATACTTGTTAGACTCGCAATTTCTCCTCCTAAAGAACTCTTGGTAAGTATTTATTTCATATATGCCAGAGTAGCTGTTCTCCGCAGTTTTACCCGCGTTCCTGAGAGATTTAACATTTTCCCGAAATGAAAACAGCTGATATGTTAATTCAGGGCATGTTCCATCTAGATCCGCCGCCTGTACTAAGTGTCCCATGCTGGAGGCACCCAGTTGTAGTGCCTGGGTGCCTAAGCGGAGGAGCGGGGCAGTTATAGCTTCGCCCAGAGAAGGGCTCGCCTGAATAAATCGAGCAACGCTGACAGGCAGTCTGACTCGTCTGGTCCCGCAGCCCCGTGGGATAAGGAACACGAGGGGTTTTAGTGGTTAGGCTCCTCGGCCCATTCCGTAGGGGAAGGGGTCGGGGAAAAAGGGCACATATGATAAACATGGCATGTGACATCTAGGTGCAAGTTTCATCCAAATCCAGATACAAAAATCAATATATATAAATCCTCACAAATTTTTGCATTTATAATAATAGTAGAATAGGATATGATCTAAAGATTTTCGAAGATGTTCCCATTTCACTGCCTTGTCCAATTGAATCTGAAGGTAAACCAAAATGTGATAAGGTCGCAATTAAACTGACTTCGGCGAAAGTGTATGTTGATAAATTATATGACTCTTCCATTATCTCATCTAGGTGTACCGCTATGCAACGGTACGTAAGATGTAATAATAAAACGTCACACGCTCCCAGGGCGAGAAAATTAATTTCCCGCGCGCCGTACCAGTCTTCCGCATTTATTTAAGAGTTGTTTTGATGGTACCGCATGCCGCCAAATGAAATGTAATTTAAGGTTTCAAAACATGTTTGTTTTGTGTAGAATGTAGAGTAATGATTTATTTTCAAAGACGAACCACGATTCGCACAAGATGAGCTCAGTCTTGCATAAATGTTTGCTAAAGCTTTTAGCGTTTTACGTACCAACTACATAGGAGCAGAAAAGGAGGAATAAAAAGACAGAATTTAAAAAAGGTATAACAATATGTTATATTTATCAACAAAAACAACGTACAATAAATAAATCAACTACAACATGAAGACAGTTGAAAATGACTTAAAATTAATCAACAATATTTACAAGGCACGGAAACAAGCACACACACATACACCATTAAACACATACATCGAAGTCTTTAGTGACCTTTATGATGATGAATGGTTTTGTACACGGGGATCTTCACGGGGTAAGGCTGTGGCACGTGGACTGTGACGGTCTTCTCGATTTTGATTGGCACGTGCTTCTCGACGGGGTAGGGGACGTGTTTCACCACTGGGTAAGGTACAACCTTCTCCACGGGGATGGAGATTTCAGTCTCAACTGGTACTGCGACAGGTTTGTGCACGGGAACTTTAACGGGGTAGGGCTGAGGAACTCCCACTAAAATAGGTTTTGGCACATTGACGTGGATCGGTCTGTGGATTGGTACAGTAACATGTTTGTACAAGGGTACAGCAACGGGATGTTGCTCATCAGTGTGTTCTCCAACAGGGAAAGCTTCGGAGTGACCTCCAAAATTGTGACCTCCAAAATTGTGACCATAATCCTGAATGCCAAAGTCCTGACCTCCCTCATCGGCACCGTGACCGAATTCCTGGCCTGCATCTTGGAGTGTGAAACTCTGGAGTTGACCGTGTCCCTGACCACCGTGTCCCTGACTACCGTGTCCCTGACTGCTAAAATCTCCTCCATGTCCGGACACTTCCTCTTGGCTGCCGAAATCTTGATTGCCTGAATCGTGAGCTGCCTGGAGGTAAGTATCTCCGCCAAAGTTGTGACCGCCGCTAGCAGCTTGCTGAGCTTCATGTCCGGAGAATTGACCGCCGAAGTTATGGACACCAAAGCCCTGTTGACCGCCAAAATCGTGGCCACCATTATCACCTTGAGTCAGGGCGAGAGTGTGTGAACCCTGATTGCCGGAGAAGTCTTGGCCACCAGAGAATTCATGGCCTCCTCCACTCGCAGGTGCTGAGTATTCATAGCCAGCTGAACCGCCCTCTTGGCCCCCTTCTCCTGCTAATTCATGGTATCCACCAGCGAACCCAGCCTTGCACGACGCAACTGCCAGCAACAAACACACCTAGAACAAAGGAGGATGTTGTTAGAAATGTAAGCGTAATACTGCAAATCTGTTACAAATTTAATTGCCAATTACTTGGTGGACAGTTCGAATAATGTTGGAGTAGTAAAATAATGATGAAGTGCTGCAACAACTTTCACGAAGTTTGACGTTTCTATGGAACTATTAGAACGTGCCAGTGCTTTGCGAATTATAGTAAGTATGCTTGTTAGTTAGCACGCTCAATTGATATAATTATTGACAGTGTTTAAGATTAGTATTTAAGATATTATATATATTAGAACCTATTAAATAAAAGTAGTTCTTAAGTTATTCGTACTTAAAAACTAGTCTGCCATAGAATTGTATTTTTGTATTGGTTTGGTTGAAATCATTAAAATAACAGTCAAAAAACCTAAACAAGGAACCTTGAAATCATCGTAACTATTACGTTTTTTATCGCTTATTGGTCTGATGTTACGGTAACATAATTAATGTATAATATTATGTGTTACTTTAACCACACCCAATAATAATTAAGAAAGAAAGATATTCAGATATTGGCTTCGGGCGAACAAAATTAAGATTTATAGCTCTGAAAATTATCAACAAATTCATTCGCCAATAAAACCTGCTATGTATTTTTTACATACAAATATATATAGCTCGAAAAATTAAACAGGTAATACAGTTCCATTCTGAGCCTTTCACTTACCTTTCTACAGCAATGACATAAAATAAACACTTAAAACTCTAACGCATCGTGAAATAACACAATAATATGTACATAAGCATTGCAATTTCGACTATTATTATTGTGACTTGCTAAAATAAACATTTGTTCCAATTAATAAATTTTGATGCTAATAATATTCGAAAAATGTTAATTAAAAACGTTTCGAACCGGCTGCATGATGTGAATGCGTAAAAATAAACGTTTCCCGCAAAATTATACCTCAATTTATTTTACAGTTCATAAAACTTACAGATTTTTATGTTCATTTTAATATTTTGTGAATTTTAAATAAAAGCCACACATTATTGTGTTTCTGGTAACCTCAAGACACAGAATTCTAGTTCTTAATAACCGTGGAAGAGGGTTTTAACGAGAACAATCGGGTTCATAAGCAAGGCGCTGTTAACAATATTTTTTTTGTTGGCATAAAAACTATATTCAAATCGCTTCGCCCAGACGAAAGTTATGAGGTAACATAAAAAAAAATACAGATGAATTGAGAACCTCCTCCTTTTTTGAAGTCGGTTAAAAGCGGGTAGCTTTCAATCAATAATATATTTTTTTAAATCGGATGGAAGATTTTGGAGATTTCCTCCTATATACAAAGTACAAAACTATATCTTCCTCTTTATAAACATTTTGTGGACTACTAAAAACAATATTAAAAAAAAATGTAATTCTTGCTGAGTTTCTTGCCGGATCTTCTTAGTTGAAGGTTGACTTCCGAACGGGTAGTAGCTTCAGTAACATAAAATTTTACCTTTTTAAGTGCCCTCTATGGGCCTAAATAGAATAAATGGTTTTAAATTTTGAATTTTTTGACTTGCTTATTACAAGAAAGATTTTTTTAACATACCCGTAATTTTTTTAAATGAAATAAAGAGAAAGGTAAGAAGTGCCAATTTCACGCTCAAATTAAATTCCAAAGTAATACAATATTTGTAACAAGTACAATGACTATAATTTTATCTTTAGCAAATCGCATTTCTAACAATACCTTATTGTTGAGATCACATTGTAGTTATCATTTGATGCGTAAAATTCGTACCAAAAGTAATTTCCTTCGAAAAGAAATGACGTGTACGCTACACTTTTATATAGACTATTTGTTTGATTTGTTGTCTGTGATATAACAAGCTATTCCTGCCATGCATTACAATGCTTCTTCGGAACGTAAGCTATCATTTTAAGTTCATAAAAAAATTGCATACTATAATAAACATAGATTTTTCCCAAAAAAATACCAACATTCCAGCCAAATGTATGTTCGGAACATTGCCAAATTGGTCAAGTTCTGCTGTTTCGCTTACTAACGAATAATATTTTTTTTTATAAAAATAGAGGTTGGTTGTTTTAATAGTGCTTTACTTAGAAACCTGGTCCTGTGTTTAGGAAATAAAATGTTTTAATTACAAAATGATCTATTGTGTATATCTTTATATCAAACTACATTGATGTCCTTCATATCTGTATTACCAATTTATTCGCTATGGGGCAACATTATTCTGCCTTGCTGAATATTATTAAAATAAAAGGTTTTAATATTTTACTTCAATAGAAGTAACCGGAATTCAAAGTACAGCAAATGTAAAGTAGGACCCTAATCCAGATCGTAAGAGGCATCAGTAATAAAATTAACGTCTATGACTTATTCCAACATGGAGTCTCTATACCTAGCCTTAGTTTTCAAGAACAATGTTACATTGAAAGAGAGGGATGGATATAATCAACTAAGCTATTAGTAATAGAGACAAATTCAAACTATAGTTCAATGGTCCAAATATTCACCAAGCTCAAATGATCGATGTAACTCAGTGAAAGAATTAATAACATCCAATGCGGTAGTACCTAAATGGATGCAGTATGACTACATAAGTGAAGCCATCATCATTAGCGTAGCTACTCGCCGTTATATAACAACCTGTAATCTTTTATTATGCACACAAACAGCCGTTCAATTAACTCTGAAATGCGAAAAACGACTTTAATATTAGTGCCATAAGCCAGGAAACAAATTAAATACGTACCTACGAAAACAAAAGTGTTCCAAAAAACAATATTTATGATTTGAAACATAATACAGGCCGTGTTATTATTTGCCATAATTCCCTTGGAGAAGGGAGTAAAGTAAATTTATAAATTATCAGTAAAATTAGCTTGAGAAATTCTCCGCTTTTAATTATAAAGATTCCACAGACAAGGTATATTATGGATGCTTAAAGAAATTAAGGTTTCAATTCAATTAGCCAAACTTAGTTAGTAATTAATGGAGTGGAAACCTCAAAAACCTTAGTCGTGAAATGTTCACGCTTCATTGGCTGCCACTATTATTATGCCATTGAACTTATTGGTCTAATACAATGTCATCACATTTATGTAATGTCTCGTAATAAATTACAATCTATTGTGATCTAGACATTGTGTCACTAACAAAGAAAATTATGAGGAAAGGAATTCATTGAAAATGTTCCATTTGGCGGATTGTAATCTTCGTGTAAATTACGACCTGAACAATTTGAAATTACTACTTGAGAGTAACTTTTAAGTCAGAAAAGGGGGTAAATTACAGGCACATGAGACTAAACTAGTTCAGGTCTCAGGGAAGACAGTAATGCTGCCAGTGTTGCAAATGTCCATAGGCGGCGTAGATGGACTGTCTTTTTCAGCCTACTTGAATAAATATAAAATACGTCTGAGATTTATGATACTGTTAGATTATTTTCACTCTTTATAAAACTATACCCTGCGGCAATGAATAATTCATTTTTTTTTTGGTATTTTTCAGGGCATTCTGGTACTCCAATCTTTAAAAATGTTTCTCAATGGTGACCAATTTTCACTACAGCTTACTAACGTATTAAATAATATATTAGTGTTGCACTACAATAAGTGAATTTACATAACACTTTTAGCTTACGTAAATGTGTGCAACAAACATTTAATAAGTTCGGTAATTTTGTTCGAGTAACCGACAATTGTAATCTTAAACATAGTAGTTAGTAATACGGAAGAAATGAAGGAGATTGCTAGCAACAACAGTTGCATCTGCCGGCATTCTGTATTTAATTACAAACATTGAAACATACAAAAGTTGTATAAAAGTCCGCGTTCTAGTATTATTTCTTAACGACTTCAAAAAGGGGAGGTTCAAAGCCGTTGTATTACTGTTAATACTATACCGATTTTGATGCTTTTGAACATTGCATTAATGGGATGATCTCATATAATAATGGTGAAAATCTGACCATGGATGTATTACAAGGCGAAATTCCCTACCGGTTTACGCGTATTTATGGGGACTTAAAATTTACCTATATCCTTATTTTTTACTTTATATACCAGTTTTTAATACAGTTGAAAATAAAGTGAGATTGAAATTTAAAATAATTTTGTTTTGTAGTCAATTTCAGTCTAGATGATGTAGCATTAACGATTCTTAAAAGAAAAGAAAGGTACAATAAAAAACGAGTTTTACATAGCACCTTATTTTGGACAGTACTTCTCAAAGTTGAAAATTAAAAGCATCGGTGTCCCAAATTGAGATAATTGCTGAAAAAACCCACTTTAACAATCCTTAAATTGGTAAGTTAACCGGTTAAGCAAGGGACCAGTACAAGGGACTGACGCCTTCACTTCTGCTTTTACTTTACCGGTTCTGGTATTCATTTTGTAGAATTATGCAATAACATTCCTTTCCTCCTATTGAACGAGCTTCGTCTATCTTTAATGGACGATTTTATGGAAGGCATTTGGCGAAAAACTTCTGTTGGTACAGCTATTTATGTAATTGGATCTCCTAAGGTTGACCTGCTGGACTGACCTATTTTTGGGATATCCGATGTTACCTTTTACTCTTCATCTACACAATTTTAATAGCAATCTAGCTAATTTACTGTAAGTAACATAACTATGGCAATATAACAGACTGGCTGGGTACATACTGGTGACTGCCACGCCATAGGTCGTGGATTCTGTTCTTGACCAGGACAAACATTCGTATTCATGAACATGTCTGTTTGTTCTGTGTGTAAATAAGTTAGTATACCTATCAGTAATTAAGTTGGGATAAGATGCCCGTGTGTAAAGAATGACCCAGGCTATTTAATTGAAATTTACCTGATCTGAGAATTTTTTTGTGGAATTTATTTATCAAAGCAAAATACAGGGAAGTTATTCGAGAATTCCTAGCAAATATTTTTGAATGAAAATCCAAATTCACCTCTATATTATGCAAACGAATAGAAAGTACTAGTGCACTCGTGCACCTTATTAAAAATTATTATCAATGATTGAACACTAGTGTGGTTTATGTGCTTTGCTGTTTATACCAATTATTTTATGAATGGGGCATGATTATACTGCGAGAGTTTTTAATTGATGTTTAATGGTTTTTGTTACAAATACGTGGAGCGTTGATAATTTATGTATACAAATGGACAGTGACATTTACATTCGGTCTTTCATAATACCATAACACTAAAAGATAATTTATAAGCTTTGTTTAAAGAGTGAAGGTATGAATAATTTTTGATAATCTGTACATGACAGCTGACAATCATTTTACTTTTTACAAAGATAACCTTGCAGTTTGAAAATAGATTCAGGGGTCTTATTGCAAGGTGCTTAAGGTAAGAAGTCCAACTTCCTTTTTCAACAGTTGGTTTATCGATCTTGTGGTTAATTATGTCTTGACGTAATTAAGTCGAATTAAATTAGTTATTCGATAACTAGGTGAGCCAAATTTATTATGATTTATTTACGAAACGAGTATTAATTTGGTAAATTTACACTAATAGTTTAAGAGGTTAATTTTGTAAGTACGGATGTAGGGATAATCTCCGATGTTACTTAATCGATATATAAAATCTATCACTGATAGAAGCTACACTATTTCCGAGTGATTTAAGTTTTATTGATAGTCATAGTTTGGTGCAAGTTTGTATCCCGGGAAAACATACATTCCCCGGGGAACATGGGGCAACCACGAGACAGAATCTAATATTATTCTTTTATTAGTAATGTAATGTAGTTTCTTATTTGTATTGTTTTGATAAATTCAAATTCCCTTCAAATGAAAATTATGCCAATCACGTTTATAATATGAGAAAACAGCTTTGATCAAGAGGATCTAGATAAAATTTTAAAATTAAATAAGGACTAATGAGCGGGTCCCTAAAATCCTTTGCAATGTCCTCTTCATGTCTTCCAGAAGAATTCAATTACCAGTTCTTCACAAAAAAAAAATAATCCAATCGTGAATCACAATACACCACACACACTGACACAAAAAACATATTAAAATTATAATTGAATAAAAATAAACTTACAAAAGTCTTCATGTCGATAAAGCTTAGTTTTGCGGGGTACAACTTCACCCGCTGCTTACAGCCTGTGCAATGATGCCTTTGGACAAATGTACAAACATTTTTATAGCATCCGGAAGTGACTGTCTCAGGAGGCACTGTAGAAAGGCTCCGATCGGTATTCATATAGAGCTGAAAAAACGAACATAATTAAATTTGCCAGTTTTTTCTATGGATATTTGGACCGACGTTTATTGTTGTTGCAAATTGTCTTTTAGTTATGAAGTCAATTTATTAATGAGTGGAAATAATAATCATAATAATTTATTTCCCTCACAAAGTTGTTACACGGAAGAAAAAACCACAAAAAAAGAAAAAAAAATTTAAAACTTATCAACATTACACACCTACTTTGTGATTTCTGATGCCTGATCTACGAAACGTGATAGATAATGAATTACCATTAATATTGTTGTAAATAACTTATTACAATAATGATATCGGCATGTGCCTAATACACATCATGGAGTTCGTATATGTGTCCCAGTATAAACCCTGGTAATATAGAATATTTTTTCTAGACAGATGTCATATTTAAGAAACGTACTTGTCTTTTTCTGATCGTTTGCCTGTGCGGACACACAATATATTTTGGAGTCTAATATGGTATTTTATTGAGTAGTCCACGGAATTACCAACAAATATATGTTACAATACCTAAAATCATGACCTTCTTTAATTTTGAGATCCTAAGATATATAGTATGCTAGTAAGATATATATGTAGTAATGCGTCAATAACACTAAACCAATTTTGGTAAAATTGGTAAATTGTGTCTAACTACTTACGACAATTACTTACATTAAACATATAATTCGATTTCTATGAAATTTACCAAAGGGGTAATTTCAACCCGGAGATATAGGCTGATATTTTGAATCAGTGAAAGCGGGTTAAGCCGCGAATCAATTTAGAGCAGGATTTCTTCATAATCTTACATATCTACTAACTTATCTAATTACCTATTTACTTAAATGTATATACTATAATATATTACGGTAAATGTAGATTAATATTATCTAAATAATGTAAATAACTTTTAGACTGATACTCAGCGAAGGTAAATACCAATTATTTTGTGTCAATATCGAATTTAATGAAATTTCCTCCCCTGGTAAAGTTAGGGTGCTATGTAAATTTGTATGTAAATTAAGGAGGGAGAGAGCTACTAACCGTCTATTAGGTATTTGAGAAAACATAAAAAATCCATAACAATACAGACGAATTGAGCATCTTAGATTTCTTTCTCTTCTTGAATTTTATACTAATAGTAGATAGATTCTTACACCATAAACAGACAGATGTTTATCCTAAGACAGGATTCATTATAACACTAGTTACCGTATCGTGGTTTTACCCGCGTTTCTAAAGGAGCTCATGTATACCAGGATCATTAAACATAGCCTATGATACTTCTGGATAAAGTAGCTCTCTAATAGTGAAAGAAAATTATTTCTTGGTTAGTCGGTCCAGTCAAAATTCAAAAATATTGGATTAAGAATGACGTCACTTAGCTGATCGTCCATAGTCACCTTTTGATTTGGCCTTAAAAAACAGTTGCAAGATTTGTTTCAAAGACACTAACGAAGCTTGTAAGAGGTACTATACTATATTTGCTAAATAATGAATTTACTAGCTGTCCGAGGGAAGTTACAAATTCCCAGAATAATAGTATACTAAAAATACTATTCCAGACTATAATCTATCTCTGTGCTAAATTTCAGTCAGATCTGTTCAGCCGTGATTGAGTAACAAACATCTATTCATTCAATCTTTCGCATTTATAATAAGTAGTGTGATTGTTCCAGTGTTTAAATTTCCATATTTTACCTCATATTACCGAGTAAATTATTTTCCACAGTTTCAGGAAACCTATGAGCATGGTAACCAACTCAAAATATACTATTGTTTCGACAACAGAACAGTCTAATCAAAGTTTCATCCGCAAAATTTACAAATGAATATATTTAAGACGACCTGAATACAAAACCTTTGGTGATTCTCTCAGTCAAATAAATGAAGAGAATTATACATTTTGATTAATTTGCATATTGATGTTCACCTACGTACATTAACGCGGCTGTATCAACAGAGTTTATTTAATAGATTTAGGCTTTCACAAGCTCTTATGAATAGTCTGACTCTGCTACCGGTTCAGAGGCTCAAGCACGAACATCTATCGTTAGCGAATCGTCATCGTATCGAGTACGCCAACAAGCTGATTTGTATAGAAAATTGAACATCGCGCACACCGTGGCGATGCACGATGTGCAATTTCCCTTTACATTGGTTTTTGACTCACTCGATACGATGACGATACGCTTACGATAGATGGCCGTGCTTAAGCCTCTGAAGGTTGTTTTATAAGATATAGCTGTCCCCCGCGGTTTTGCCCGCGTTGCCGAGGGATGTCACATTTTCTAGGGATAAAAAGTAGCCTATAAGTTTTTCCAGGATATGCTCTATGTATGTGCCAAGTTTCATCCATATGCGTTTTGTAGTTTTTGCTGAAAGAGTAACAAAAATCCTCTTTATAATACATATTATAATATAGATTTGTTGCACGTGGCAGCGATCATCCTTCTCGCTGTATTGTTGAGGGTAGTCAATTCTTTGTCATCTCCGTTACAGTCTATCAGTTTTGATATCGTATCCTTTTTATATTATAAATGAGAAGGATTGTGAGGATGGACTAGGTAGGATACTTTTCATCAAAAAAAATGATTGTAAATTCAGTTTAGGCCCGCGGAGGTCACTTATGAAGGTCAAAACTACTGAAGCTACCACCGGTTCGGAAGTCAGCCTTCAACTGAGAAGAACCGGCAAGATCATAGCCGGAGTTTTTTTTTATATATCCATACAGCTTAGAATTTATCCCGCGAAAATGTAACATCTCGCGGGAACGCGGGTGAAACCACGGGGGACAGCTTGTTTATAATATTAGTAGGTGCGCCTAACAGATATTTATTTGAAATACTTGGTAGATAATTAAAATAAAGTGCATTACAAGCAAATTTACTTTCTCTTAACATTCTTAAAACGTGGTTTTATCATCTCTGTATAGATACAGCGGCGGGCCGTACCTTCTTTGATACTGATTACCTTTACTTTTAAACTTTTTGGCGCCCCAATGTTTGTGTTATGTACCTTTCTCAGGAACTGCATCTCGAATGGGAGAAAAGCTTCTTACTTTTTCTTTTTATACGAGTAATAAAAAATAACACATTTGTTTGTGACAAAGTAGAAAAGTAAATTAATTAAAAAGAGGTTCCTATTTTGACCTGATTTCCAAGGGATGGTATTGTTTCTCGAGTGAATATATTTGATTATGTGTTTGTTTATTTGTCTGTCTATATGTTTATTTGTTTTACACGCTCTATAGACTAAACAATTTGATGGATTTTGACATATAAAAGGTCATAAGATTCTAGATAAATTTTAATTGTGGAAGTAACATAAAGTAGATACAGGTAAGTAATAAATAGGCTTCTAAAAAAAACTATTTTAATTTATTACATACTAGCGCTGCCCTGGGCTTTGCCTGAAAGGAATAATAAAAATAACATAAAGGTTTCGGAAAAAATGCTTCAAAATCTATTGTGTAGATTAGAAGATATAAGTGGACAAACGGATATTTTAATTTTAAGAGATTTACACAATTGGGTTTTTCTTTTTTTTTATTGACAAAGGCCCTCTTACTCTTATGCTGCTGGTTATTATGTAAGTACTATGAATATATTTGAGCTGGTCTTCTGTTGAGGCCGTCTTAACTGGACAGAATTACTCAATACCAAGAAAATGTAATAATATTTTTTTAAATCACAGAACAAATAAACATGCACACGAATATTTATACGGGGTGGGAATCGAACCCGCGACTAGGCTGTCAGGGTCGCTCACCATGACAACTGCCCTGAAAAAATATATAATATTTTTACAGGGCAGTAGGTTCGATTCCCACCCCGTATAAATATTCGTGTGCATGTTTATTTGTTCTGTCCGGGTGTATAAATCTATTTAAGTAAGTAGGGTAATTAAAAATAAACAAAGTAGTAAATCAAATATCTGATTACCATAGTACAAGAATTTAGTTAGGGAACAGATGGGCGTGTGTAAAGAATGTCCCAGGATATTCATTTATTATTTATTATTGAATACCACGAAGCATTTTAAACCTCATCTGAAACTGACAATTAATATTTCCACGCATGTAAAATAATTACAAAAATAATCATTCGGCTTCTAGTGTCGTTCTCATATGGAATTCGGCTGACTAGCCATTTATTAATTTAAATATTTAATTTGTAACCTATCTCTGTGAATATTTTTATCTTGATCCGCTCAGCTTACTTAAAACTTACGCATTTATAATAGTATACCTAAGGTTTTTACACATAGGATGAATTGTGAGGGTTAAAGGTCAAATAGCACTTAATTACTCTGATACTACTACACACTATTCTATTTGAATTAAGAAAATTAAAAAACACGCTTCAATAGAAAATCCAACAAAAAAATTGAAAATAAATTTGACTTAAGAATAGTGTAAATAGGAAAAAAAAAATATTAGAAAAAAAAGAAGCATGGGGTGCATGGTGTCAATAGTTACAAATATTTGATTGACAGATATGAGTAGAAGGATTTAAATTTTGATAATATCTTAAAAAGCACGGGTCTAACTGTTTAAAATATTGAATTGTCATCGGTCTTCGATAAATCTACAGTTTGAATGAAATCTGACCGTTTAAAATCGCGCCCAAAGGAGTCGGTTACAAACATACAAACAAACATGCAAGTGAAGCTAATATAAACCGTGTAAAAATACATTATCACTACATAGTATACAACAAAGTCGCTTTCTCTGTCCCTATGTCCCTATGTATGCTTATTTCTTTAAAACTACGCAACGGATTTTGATGCGGTTTTTTTTAATAGATAGAGTGATTGAAGAGGAAGGTTTTTATATATAATACATGTGACATCCCACAGGAACGCGGGTAAAACCGCGGGGGACAGCTAGTTGGTAGGATAGAAAAGTAAGATTATTTCCTACGTTTATTTAACCTTAACTGCACATATAAGCCTTTATAGTACTTTCCGTTGAGCTATTCCATTATAACGATATATTTCCCTTCAATAGCGAAACGCCTTTGATGTCGTAGGTACTAACGCTGTCATACGCAGTTGGGCAAGGGTTCTAACAAAAAGGAAGATATGTTATCAATATCTTTGTAATTTATTTACAGTAACATTTTGCTCTTCCAGATATTTACGTAACATTATTTAGATGTTTCTATCCGAAAATTGTAACTGGCATTCGGATCAACAGTCCCACTAATCCCTACTAATATTATCTATAAATGTGAATGTAAATTTGTTTGTTACGCTTTCACGCGAAAACTACTAAACCGATCATCAAGAAACTTTGTACACATATTCTTGGAGGTATTAGAAGTAACATAGGATTATTGTGCCGGGAAAATGTTACATCCCTCGGGAACGTGGGTGAAACCGCGGGGGACAGCTAGTATTATACATGCGAAAGATTATGAGAATGTGTGGAATTTTGTTACGCTTTCATGCAAAAACTACTTAACGTATTTGGATGAAACTTGGTCCATAGACACATTATAACCTGCATGTACATATCTAATACCTTTATGTAGGTTATATATATAATTAGGATCTCGGAAACCATCGGCTTCAACGATTTTCATGAAATTTAGTATGCAGGGGGCATAAAAATGTCGTTTTATCCGTGTTTTTAGGCAATGAAAACTGCTACAATGTCATTAGAAGGTAAGGTTTTCAAGTTACATCTTTTGTGAAAAATACTGTTATTGGGAGCCCTTATCGCATCTTAGACCTTAGAGCTATTATCGCATCTAATTCGTATCTAGGTATATATGACAGTGCTTTAAAAAAGAGAATACGGTAGAAGTTACGTTAGTTCATTACTAATCCCGAGCAATGCTCGGCCATCCAGGGACTAGCAATTATACCGGCAAAATGTAATATCCCTCAGGAAGGTAGGCGAACCGCAGGGGTCAGCATAGTGTTATCATAAAAGATAAGGAAAATATGAGCATAGCTGATTTTAATTCTAAATAGTATTCAATCCAGGCTGAATTACATTAAATAAATAAATGTCCTGGGACATTCTTTACACACGGCCAGCTGATCCCAAACTAAGCAGAGCTTGTACTATGGCAACCAGATAACTGATATACTACATATACTACTTTTTTTTTCTAAATACATACTTATATAGATATTTACACCCAGACACAGAAAAAACAGACATGTCATGCACACAAATGTTTGTCCTGGGTGGGAATCGAACCCGCGACCTTCGGTTTGGCAGTCAGAGCGTTAACCACCAAGCCAACTGGCATTTGAAGAACATTGAATTACTTTTAGCGATTTAGGAGAGTGCGTTTATAAATGTGACTCTATTAGAAGGCAGAGATTAATTCATTAACTTACTTACTTACTTCACTTTCAATTATCGTCCATTTTTTAAGTTCTTTTGATTATCTATTCATAATAAATGCTTTTATAGATATAATGTTGTCCTATATCACGATGCTTTTTAAACATGCTTTCTGACTAACCGCCAATCGGTAGAAAAATTACCTTCCCGATGATATCAATTTATTATCAGTCATTCCTATGGGGACATAAATAATTATTGAATAAAAACCGAATTATTATTAATTTTTTATACCACAGGGACAAACAAACACACCGCTGCCTTTGGATATTTCTAAAACCAGGACATCGTCAATTCGTTTTTGATCCTGAGACATGAAGTTGTTAAGTCTCACGTGCCTGTTATTTCACCAGCCCTCTTAACTTTCTAACCGAAACACAGTAACACAAGTGCATTACTGTTTCATAGCGGAAATGGGTAAGGTAGTACTTACCGACGAACTCTGCACTACGAGCTCTACTACTCAAGCCCAAAGAAATAATACGCTCTATACCTTCTATACCGTAATGCGTAGGATTCGGTAAAACAAAACAAATTACCCCAAACTCGGTTTACTGGCAGCCACTAAAGAGTTCCACTATTCCCCTACTAGTTCCATCATCAGACCCTCGTTTCTAAATGTAAAGTTAAGGTGAAATGTAAGGTATCTTAAAAAACAACGGGTTGCACTCCGGGAGTGCCGGCAGAAGTGAAAACTTTAACGCTAACGTTGTGCATTTTTACCGTCTTACGAATTTTCGATCAGGTCACGTGTCCTGACGCGAGTTTAACATTTTATACCGATCCAAAGAAAAGTGCTCAACGCCGCTAAAGAAGTTTTTACTTCAAAAATAAGGGGTTAATTAGAAGCAACCGAAGAGTTCCACTATTCACCCTTTGGCTTCATTAACAGATCAGTCCCATGGCAACCATCATTGTCTCGGCCAAAGTTTCATATCTATAGAACAGATGTAGGTTAAATTAACTTCCAAGTAAATTACATAATCTCAAGTGAAGTTATTACGAATAAGCTTAATAATGTAGATAGATAATAGGGATGTGTCCTGACATGTCAAATCAGCAATTCATTACATAACGTCAAAACGATCGAACGTTAGTTTTGTATGAAATAGCAAGTTGTGACGTCATAATTGTACAGAATCAAACAACATACTCTTTGTGATTAGATCGGTACTGAAAAATCTCATTTATGATTATTGAACATATGTGATGATTTTGTATTTATTTTGAGATCTTGAATACATTTGTTAGTGTTTGATCGTATTTCTGTAATATATTTTTGGAAAATCCATGTGGCTGTAATGTAAACACGTATCCAATTAACAAGGAAATTTACACACAGAAAGTCCTTTAATTTAACTGGACACGTGCTAGAATTTTTCTTATTCAACTTCTTTAAAATAAACTATTAACTATTCAACGAATTAATAAAAATTACAATCAATTAGTTTAAAAAAGCCCAGCATTAGTACTTAAATGAGCTGTCTTTAAAGTATAAGTAAGCACGATATTTCAAAAGGAAGATTTGCTGTAAATTCCTGGCAACAAACTCATTGTATTTCATAAGAAAAAATCATTTTTTTTTTAAGATTTTATTGTTATCAAAATTAAGTGAAAACCTTATTAGTATTAGAATTGTAACTTAATAATAATATGAAAACTATCTTTGAATAACAAATACAGAAAGCAATTCGTAATATAATTAGTAAGTTCTGACCAAACAAACATTTTTGTAGACATCTTCCATTTCATTTAATTAATTAGAAAACAGCGCGACACGATTGTATTATATGTTAAATTTTACACTGTTTCAGTTGTAAGTGTTGTAACTCAAGTTAGGGAACGTACCCATACTACGTGACCTATTCTTTTACAATTTTTACCCCCCTTGGTGACCACGCGTAGTATATACCATGATTAATTTGTACATACTGATTTATAAATACGGCTTTCAACAATATTTCGAAAATAGAATGCCAAAAAAAATTGCTTAATAAGGCACGCCATATTTGAATAAAGCTAAAAGGCGCGAGATTTCCTTAGATGTTATTTACTACATGACCCTGTGATTAAGCGTGGTATTCTGAAGACCTGCCTTCCCCCCCTGAATGGGTGCGTTCCCTTATATGAACCCTATCGTTTTTTACTACCTTCCATTGTGTGAGGTATCTTTAAATATTGGGGTCATATGAAGAACTATATAGTAAATGGTTTTTCGATCAAGGTATCTGTTTGCGAATTAATTTAAAGAGTAATTTTCTACCAACTTATAAGTGTACTTGGAACTACGAAATCCTACATTGCGCGTAGGCAATGGCCAGTTTTTTTTTAGAGAAGTAAATCACAAACGGCTACCAGCCTCCTATTAAGCTAATACAAATTTTATCGGCGAGCCAATGCAACGAGACCTCGGAGAGCTTACCTCTCACGTGATTGCGTAGTTACCGAAAGAGACAGAGCATAGAGGTCGCGACGAACCATCGTAGACTATACTACAGGCACGCTATGATGGCCGTTTTGACATTTCAGATTATCATAGGAAAAGAAACTGTATTCCTTTGGAATAAGGCTGATTTCCATCATCATACAATTAGCTGTTTGATCAATAGATGCCTTATGCCTGAAGGAATAAAGGTTATTTTTCTTTGTCATTGTTAAATGTCAATACGGCCATCATAGCGTGCCGCAAGTTTAGTGTCATTTTACTTATATATTCAAACGAGTATAATTGACAGAATCGAAGGAAAATCACACTGGATCAAGGATGACTTCAGTGCTCTGTCACTTTCGTTAACTATGTGATCACGTGAGAGGTCAGCTCTTTGTGGCCTGCGCTGCGACCCAATGAAGTTTGCTGAAGGCTCAAACAACTAACTAGAACTTTAAATAAATCGATATGATTGTATAGTAAAAAAAATCATATAACACGTTACATAACTATGACAATATAATTGCAAATTACCACACTAGTCTCGTTGATTCAGAAACATAAATAAAAACAAAGAAATTATCCAATTTACAACACACAATCCAACGCAAATAAATACGATAGACAGATGAAAAGAACGAAAGAGCAATCTTTTTACTTTGTTTTATTTTGTCACGCTGTTAGATTGCACTGGAGCAAAGCAAGTAGGTGATGGTTTACCGGCTCCAGTTAATTTACGAATGGAGATAAACTCACGAGTAAAATAGAACTAAAGGCGAAACACGTTGGGTTCATTTTGAAAATTTCTAATTATAGTTTGTTTTTTAATTGAATTAGACATTCCTATGTACATTACTATAGCTTTAGATTAAGACGCATATTATACACATTTTATATCACACACCGATAAACAAGTAGACGTTCCACCTGATGGTAAGTGGTCACCGCCGCCTATGGACATTTGCAACACTAGGGGCATCACCAATGCGTTGTCGACACTGAAACGTGAAGTTGTTAAGTTTCATGTGCCTGTATTTTACTGGCCCCCTTACCTTGCCAACCGAAACACAGTAGTAATAAATAAACTGCTGAAACGGTTAGGTTGTAGTACTTACCCGAGTTCGTCCATCAAAATTTTGGAAGTTTTGAGTAGTAGACTACTCAAAAATTTTGATTACATGGGTAGTCAGTTACAAGAGAAGCAAATAAAGGCGGGCTAATAGTAGCTATTCCTTTTGATATTTATGTCAGATACATCTTTTGATTGAATAGTTAGAGATGATGATGAAGTTGACTCTTATCTTTAAGCCCATAAGGACTCATTTCGTGGAACAGACTGGTAACAAGATATCGATGGCTGCGCTTGACACATGGTCCAGAAGACGGATAAGACCTATATTCTCCAGTGATGGACAGAAAGGGACACAAATATTGTAGAAACGAAGCAACGTTGCGATGGTCTAATTTAGGTAGTCCTATTTTACGCTTAAGTATGTCAAAGAAAAATTTGCTCTATTACATTCGGAATAAGGTCATCTATTGCTCGAACGGTTAATTATAATAATAACTTAATTATAAAGGGTCAACTTATCAATAGCTTAATAAATTTGATCTTAATATGTGCCCTCCACGAGCCTTAACTAATAATAATAAATAAATAAATATCCTGGGACATTCTTTACACAAGGCCATCTGGTCCCAAATTAAGCAGAGCTTGTACTATGGAAACCAGATAACTGATGTACTACAAATAGGTACTACTTTTGAAATACATACTTATATAAATACTAGCTGACCCGACAGACGTTGTCCTGTCTTAACAATGAATATTGAATTCGAATCTTCCGATTGAATCGACTGTGAAATATGCAATAAGAAATTATAAATTAATTATTTTATCAATATAATTCCGACTTTCCGATTTTAAACGATAGGTATTTGCAGCGCGCATTCTGTCAATCGCTCCAGCTGTCAAACGACTGACAATAATAAAAGTTTATATTGTCAAAAGCGCTAGTAAAGTGGTTAAGTTTTCTTAAATTTTCCAATTTTCCGTGCATCTTTCTTAATTTTTTCATTCATAAGAACCTTCTCGTGACAAAAACAAACACATCAAAAAAAAAGAATTAGCGAAATCGGTCCAGCCGTTCACGTGTGATGCCGTGACCAAGGAAAATAGGGATTCATTTATATATATATATATATATATATATAGATTTACGTCCAGACACAGAAGAAACAGACATCTTCACGCACACAAATGTTTGCCCTGGGTGGGAATCGAACCCACGACCTGCGGCGAGGCAGTCAGGGCCTCTAACCACCAAGCCAACTGGCCCGTCATGAATGTAAAAGTAGTTTTGACTTTTTTTTGGATCATATCTATACTATTATAAAGAGGAAAGATTGTTTGTTACTCTTTCACGTAAAAACTACTAAACGGATATGGATTAAACTTGGCATACTACTTAACATATCGGGTTGCTAGTCTATATATGAAATCGATTAACGTGGATGAAACCGCGGGGACAACTAGTATTAATATAAAATTTCAGCAAATTTGTGACACATATTTAGAGGCAAACATAACTGTTACTAACTATTTCTTATTTAATTAGAGAAGCAGATACTGATAACTGTTTCATTCTGCAATAAATAAATAAGAAATCTATTTTAATGTTATAAATGGCATAAAACTACAGATCCAAAGATTTCATACTAGATAACCCCTGCAGTTTTACCCGCGTTCCCCAGGGTTATCACATTTTCCCGGGATAGAAAGTAACGTATATGTTATTCCAGGATATGTTCTATCTGTGTGAGATATGCTATAACCATCTAGAAAAAAAAATACGTCGAATAGTAGCAGTCCCACCCCGATATGTTCAGTAGTTTTGAGGTGATGGTGCGACAAAAGAACACTATTTTCCTTATAAATAAATATAGATTTAGGTATCATCTGTTGCAACCCTAAAAAATAAAGTTGTAATTTTCAATTTATTTTAATATTTAGGTATCATCTGTTGGCAACCCTAAAAAATAAATTAGACATTTACAATAACTTATATTTATTTTAAATTGGTTAGACGATAACATTTGACAGGCCAGTTGGCTTGGTGGTTAACGCTCTGACTGCCAAACCTACGGTCGCGGGTTCGATTCCCACCCAGGACAAACATTTGTGTGCATGAACATGTCTGTTTGTTCTGTGTCTGGGTGTAAATATCTATATAAGTATGTATTTAGAAAAAAAAAAAGTAGTATATGTAGTATATCAGTTATCTGGTTTCCATAGTACAAGCTCTGCTTAGTTTGGGACCAGATGGCCGTGTGTAAAGAATGTCCTAGGATATTTATTTATTTATTTATTTACTTTGCTCTAACTACCTAACTCCTGAATAGTGGCTTTGGAGTAATTGGTACAGCTGAGTGTAAGTATGTTAATTTCATTTCATGGTTATATAATACATGTCTTACTATCGCAATAATGCAATTATACTCCGTTAATGTATATGTCCATTAATGTATCCGCTTAAAAAAGTCTTTGCTAATCTTTAAATTAAATCAATCCCAATTTCTAACAAACAAGTCAACGAGAACAAACCTCTTTTATAAGTTTTGTGACATCTATGAATGACTTTAGGAACTAGATAGATACAAACTAAATTGCTTTTAAGCTTGGAACTAACTTGGGAGGCCACGCGTATGACCTTTACTTTCCATATGCAGCTATATTAGTTCTTACACAATGTAATAGATGGCGCTGAAATATATAGAATTATTTTATTTTACTTCTAGCTGTGCTCCGCAGTTTCACAACACATAACACTGTTCGGAGTATGGGATGGTGCTAGTAAAATATCCATGACTTTGATTTATTCATTGCACATGAATTTCATAAGTGTAAGTACGCATAGAATATGGTTTTAAATTTTAAATAAAATAAATGGCTATTCAAAATGTCACCCAAATATTACGTATATATAATATTAAAATATAATAATAATAATATAGCCCTATATTCAGATCACTTGGTACATTGGATTCTTATGTAACGAACTTACATTGAAATCTTATATTGAATAAACAATTTAATCTAATATTTGTTGCTTCGTTATCTTTCCTAGATCTGCTTGCCAGTCGGCATAGGCCTCCTCCAACCTTTTCCATTCCATTCTTTCTTGAGCCACTCTGTTCCATGTGACTCCTGCCACTTGTCTAACATCATCGTACCACCTTTTCTGTGGTCGACCTCTCTTTCTCTTGCCTTCCCTTGGGTACCACCATGTCACCTTTTTGCTCCATTTTTCAACTCAAATTCAACTTTTTTACAGATAGATTATTTTGTAATACGAAAAAAAATATTACAATATAATCTATCTGTAAAAAAGTTGAATTATACAATCATAAATAACAGCGCCATCTAGTAGCAGTGAATAAAACCTTAACAGTTGACTAAGCTACACAATCCCCATTCATTGAACCCTACGTACTGTGCAACGCATGTAACCGGTTAATATTTTTTGTCGATTTTTCAATTGAAATAATAATCATTCATATCTTCTATCTATCTTCTGTAGGAAATTAGGGTTCCTTTGATGCACCATCACTTCAAAATTACCAAACATATTGGAATGGGACTGCTACCTTTCGACGCGGATTTTTTTGTAGATGGTTATAGGCTATGATATCGATAAACGCAGATAAAACCGCGGGGGACAGCTAGCAATAATAAACATGAAACACAAATAATATTCAATTAAATTTTCAAAATATTCAAAATTACTACGAGCGTATTTGTTGCTTAGTTTAGCAAACTTTACTAATTACTCACTACTGTTGCAACTTTGTTCAACTTGTTGGCTGTAAAACATGTTCTGTGCATAATGAAATAACTTGAGGGAAACAACGCCTCTATACAGATATCTTTGTTTAAGAAGTGTCACGGGATATGTAGCTATTAATTTAATAGTGAAACTTCTTCTGGGAGCGCTTTGAAATGCGGTCCCGCAACCTTTTGTGTGACGAAAATTAAATGAATGATAAACATAGTCTATGCTATTTAAAAGTGATTGATGACTAATTAAAATTATTTCCTGTAATACAAAAGTTTCGTCTATCGTGTGTCTGTGCGACACTTCCTGTTTTTTGTAATACATAGTAATACACACATGTTACTGGCCTCCTGATGAATATTTATATTATTAGTCTGTAAGTGGATCAGCTGTTGGTCTGCCATTAAATAAATAAATAATTAATGAGATATTTATAGACTATTATGAGTAAGGTTATTAACATAATTTGCCTCAAGATTTACTTATTACTGTTTTTTTTGACATTTATAAATATTTTGCAGAATAGTTGGAGCATTTAAATTCTATGTATGATTTCATTTAGTCCTTAAGAACTAATAAAAAAATAAATACTTAAGGTTAAAGAAAGGTTAAAAATGACAGTTGAAATGGAGTGAAATAACAGACAATATAATTCAATATAAAATATTTTTATTACTCAAATACTTATTTTAATAATTTGGCACTTGATTTTAAAATACTATCTAAATAAGTATGGACTACTTCTCAGAAGTCATGCTGGAACTCAGCTAGCACACCAACGTCTGGTCTGCCGTGCCCCAACTCCTTGGTTACGACACCGCCAGCTGAAAGACGGGTGTTCTTATCAAAGTTCCACACACCCTCGCCTGTTGCTGAAACCTGTTAAAGAAATGGTATAACTAAGTCTGTGGTTGGTATTTTTCTAGAGTGAAAAGGAATGGTAACTGACAAGTCAAATCAGCAACTTTTTATTAAATGTCAAAACGATCTTTTGAATGTTGTTTCGAATAAAATATTAAGTTGTGACGTCATAATCTCTAATGATCTACTCTTTGTGGTTAGAACGGTACTTAAAAACCTTTGATGTCTCCGTGTTTTTTTTATGTTTTATACACTGGTTAGTGTTTGATCATTTATCTTGAATATGGTGTTGTTCCCTATTCTCCAACGTGGAAATACAGCAAAACATATGACGCTATAGGTAAGCCAATTTCGAAGGTTCAATTGGAATGGGACAAGACTTAAAGCGGACAGAAAGAAAAAGGAATAAAAAAGTTACAGTGGATAAGATTGATAAAAAACCGAGTATTGGAGGCGTGAAAAGGAAGTCCATGCTCAGGACTGAAATAGGCTAATTGGAGGATTAGAAATAGGTATTCAAGTTTAAAGTGACATTAATCTTAATTTGTACCTCTTCAATCTTTAACGCCTTGTAATAATGCTACTATATTACCGGCACGCTATGATGGCCGTTTTATCGTTTCAGATTGTCATAGGAAAAGAAACTGTATTGCTTTGGAATAATGTTGATTTCTATCATCATATAATTAGCTGTTGGATCAATAGATGCACCTTATTAAAGAAGGAATAAAGGTTATTTTTTTTTGTCCTTGTTAAACGTCAAACGACCATCATAGCGTGCCGCAAGTTTAGAAAACAATGATTTCAAGCAAGAATGGGTTTGAAAGCTTCTGTCATCGTTCAGTAACCTGTCAGTTTAAAATGGCTTCGTAATATTGATTGTATTTTTTTTATGACGCTGTCAAGTCGCTGGTGATTTTTATGTTTCATTATGCGTCTATAATAGTAAAAATTACACTTCCATTGTTCTTTTTTTTATTATTTCTTTTTACATTTTACAACGGACTTTTAGTCCGTAATCTTTAAAGATTCTACGATAAATTATTCTAAGATAAACTACGACACTTCGATTGTTTTATTGTAAGATGTTGCTGCCAATACAAGGAAGCCTTCAGTAAAAAACTATGTTCCAGCACTAATCTGAATTGAATTGCATGTGTATTTTGTTAATTTGTCAGTAAGTGTTTCTGTTCTGTTTAAGTAAATTGTTATTTTTCCAACTTTGTTGAAGTAGTCTATTAATTATTCATGGTTTGCACACATATTTAAGTTACTTAGTTTTAAAACATATTTAACCATGGTTGTAGATTTGTTTTGTGTATCTTATAAATAAATTATGATCACCAATAGTCAAATTTACCATTTTGCAGTGAGCATAGGCGTATATAGGGTCCACCCCAGAAAGGTCTACTGCCCACCCCAGAATGTTGGACTGATTCGAAATTTTAGAATACCTAAATAACTTAACACTAGATAAACGAAACCTTTGTTTTTTTTGATGCGGTCAGCCCCCCTCTAAAAATAACCCTAGATACGCCAATGGCACTGTGCTAAATGAAATAAAGAAGTAACTCACGCTAGTTTTTCCATGAACTTGTCTGTTCAGATCAAGGGCTGCCTTGGCGTCCTTGTTCGACCAGTCGAATCTGCCTCCGAAGTTGGTGCTGTCACCAGCTGGTCCCAGAACCCTGGTGCCGTAAGCCTGTCCAACAAGCTTGCCTCTGTCGTCATTGAAAATTTCTTGTTTGTATCCACCTTTGCCCTGGAGTAAAGACTTTCTTTAAATGCCAACACTTGGGTAAAGGCATGTCTAGTGTTTTTAATCCTACAAATGCTTTAATCGCTATAGCAGTAGAGCTCTTAGTGCAGAGTTCGTCCGGGGCAGTACTACCACCTTACCCATTTCTGCCGCGAAGCAGTAGTGCACTTGTATTACTGTGTTTCGGTTAGAAAGGTAAGGGGGCCGGTGATATTACAGGCACATGAGACTTAACAACTTCACGTCTCTGGGTCGACAACGCATCGGCGATGCCCCTAGTGTTGCAAATGTCCATAGGTAGCGGTGACCACTTACCATCAGGTGGACCGTCAGCTTGTACGTCGGGCCAAGTGGTATAAAAAAAATGCGAAACTTTGTGAAGATGGATGTTTACAGAAACTACTCAAAAGATTAAAATAAAATTTGGCACTTAGATAGTTCGAAACCTAAATTAACAAATTGAATAGTTTTTATCCCGGAAATATCCCAAATATTGACTTAAAAAAAAACAAACAAACCATACCTCTACTGAAGTTACCATCACTAAGCTATGATAAAACCCAACAAATAATGGGATAAGCAAAGTAACTTACGAAAAGTCCCTGGTCGTTATCTCCCAAAGTACCAAATACTTTGCCTCTTCCAACCTGTGTATCCCATGTCACATCTCTTGGGTGTCTTGCTTGTTTTGAGAATCCTGAGTTTGGATACCTGAAATTTATTTTCAATTATTCTAATGATCACAATAATAAATAAATCTAATTTTTCATGCAATACGATAGAGTTTCTATTTCAAAACTGAAATATTTGATGGCTGGTTGATTCTCAAGAAATGTCGCAAATGTTTATTGGGGTCGGTGACCACTTACCACTAGGTGGACCTAATGGTGAAGAATGATTAGGGAAGTAAGTAATTTTGTGGACCTTAAAGAATGAGTCGCATTAGACTTTTTCTTTTCTGGGTAAGCCATCGTGTGTAGGTAAATGTCATTTTGCGTGGCAACAGATTCAGGATGGTGGATTAGTCGCGCCATATTAGCCGTATGCCATTGAAAAATTACCTTTATAGCTTTTAAAATATAGAGCATCTATCAAACTAATAGATGGTGTAGATACACTCTATGACTAAGCAATAGGGTTCTTTTTTCAATGGCATTTAACATCATTAATTAAACCTCAGATCTACTATACCGTGCTACTCGATTAAAGTTGAGGGGATCGAAACGCTTTGGTAGTTAAGGATGTCATGAAAAAATCAGCTTTATGGCTTTTAACATAAGGTTCATCTATTGCTTCAATAGTAAATTGTATGATGGACCTTATCATAACACCATTGAGTTTATTATTGTATAACACATTTAGCTGTCAAAACAAGGCTGTTAGATCCAGACAACTCTAGAGTTGACCACAACCAGTTAAAGATCAGGACTTCGATTCTGTAAGGAAAATGACACTAGCTCAAGGATGGTTCGTCGCGGCCTCAATGCTCTGTCTCTTTCGGTAAGTACGCAATTACGCGAGAGGTAAGCTCTCCGAGCCTTCCATGACTCAGCTCGCCGACGAAGTTTGTATTAGCTGAATAAGGGGACAGGACTTGGTTGCTAGTATGCATATAGCTCTTACCTCTCTTCGTAGCCAGGTGGTAATGACACTTGGGCGTAAGTATAAGCAACGAATGCAGCGAAAAATATAATGTTGATCTTCATTTTGACTGAAAAGTAAAACATTATTTTTAAGTATGAGCAGTTTTGTAGTGTCCATTTTTTACTTGTTTGTTTGACATCAAGGTAAGTCAGAGGTGGCTTAAGGTAAATACACAAAGTCAAAATTCTATTTATCTTTAAGGAGGCCAGTCAGATGGGTACTACAGAGTACCCAACCACTGAATTATAGATCCCTCATGATGTTCCCCTGTACCGAAAACTAAAGCACATTGCAGAATTCCACGTCAGCTAACATTGTCTCAAATCTTAATATCATGAAATAATTATATCCTGGGACATCCTGGGACATTCTTTACACACTGCCATCTGATCCCAAACTAAGCAGAGCTTGTACTATGAACCAGATAACTGATATACTACTATTTTTTTCTACTAAATACATTCTTATATGGATATTGACACCCAGACACAGAACAAACAGACATGTCATGTTCATGCACACAAATATTTGTCCTGGGCGGGAATCGAACCCGTGACCTTCGGCTTGGCAGTCAGAGTCTAGTACTAACCACCAAGCCAACTGGCCTGTCATCGATCAAAGATCCTACGTTATCACAAGCTTAGGTCAATTGTAACAATTAGTCATGCATGATTGAGCACAAATATTATGTTATTTCTCTGACGACTGAGTATTAAAGCAAGGTCACTCGTATAGTTTTTAAACTAGATTCAAGCTGTATACAGCAAAAAAAGCGCTTATAAAAAGAGCTGCGGTTTTTAAAATATTTAAAATTGCTGTACTTACTTAATTTGTTTGATGAACTGTATTATAAGAAGAAGTTCTTCTGACTGTAGCGTTACCCGTTTCAGAAATGTATTTATACTGTCAAATACTTCGTTGGTAAAGTCCCTGGGCTTATAAAAGGGGAATGATTTTGTCCGGTCACAGATAATACTCGTGCGTCATAATTTTAAGATGTTTTTATCCTCATGAATGCTTTCTTTTGATTAGCTGCGGGGCGGACCCGAGCTAAGATAATGGTTTTCCTTATTGGGATCCAGATATTTTTTTTGTCTATTAATATAACTTAGATGGGAAGACGGACTTAAAAAATCACAAACGACTGGATGAGAACAGCCCAAGACAGGAAAATTGGAGGGAGTCGGTGCCTATACTTGTGGAGAGGTCCTTAGTTAAAAATATGGAATAATATACATCACTATTATTATTACTAAGGAATTAAAGAGGTTAGAATAAATAAATATAACTTACTGGCTATTCCAGGGATGTGTTTTTTTTAAACGTGTACGAGATTTATCGCAAATGGATGAATTTTATAGGAAGACTAACTGTACCCCGCGGTTTCACCTGCGTTTCCGAGGGATGTTACATTATTTGTTCTTTATAATAATAATAATTTATTTACTTCTCTCTTTACAAAGGTTCTTAATATCTGGGTAAGTAGTTAAGATTAACATTAGACACTTTATCAACGCTACTCCTTAGTGAGAGACTGGCCTGTACTAGGATTCCCTGTTTTACAGGTCACCAGGACCCCACGCCGCGGACATATGTACTGTTTCTTTCTACCTCAAAAGTTTTCGCAGCGCACGCGATTTAAGGACTTTTTTGTGTATTTTTTTACATCTTTGGTAACATTTTTTTTTTTAAAACAAAATAAGCCTATGTCATCCGGGGATAGTGTGGCTTCCCAACAGTGAAAGAATTTTTCAATTCGGTCCAGTAGTTTCAGAGCCTATTAAAAGCAAACAAACAATTAAATCTTTCCTCTTTACAGACATATATATAAATAAATAATAAATAAATATCCTGGGACATTCTTTACACACGGCCTTCTGATCCCAAACTAAGCAGAGTTTGTACTATGGAAACCAGATAACTGATATACTACATATACTACTTTCTTTATTTTTTATCTAAATACATACTTATATAGATATTTACACCCAAATGTTTCTCCTGGGTGGGAATCGAATCCGCGACCTTCGGCTTGGCAGTCAGGGTCGCTAACCACCAAGCCTATCATCTATCTATAGGTAAAGATAGAAGTATAGACATAGATATAGAGACAAGCTCCACATGAAGTACTTTAACGAAAGTAATAGACTATGGCATCATCAGTATGATTGACCTTATGTGACCTCAGCAGGCATTCTAAGTAACATTGTGAATGCGAAAGTGATTTCGCTTGTTTATTTTTTAATACACTTCCACAGATAACGACAGAACCGATCGTCTTAAAATTTGACACACACGTAGTCTATGGTACGAAGGCAAATTCAAAATTCAAAACCATTTATTCAGTTTAAGCCCTCAGAGGGCACTTATGAAGGACAAATTTAAAGTTACTGAAGCTACAACCGGTTCGGAAGTCAGCCTTCAACTGAGAAGAACCGGCAAGAAATTCAGCAAGGTTACATTCTTTTTTATTCAATATTTTTATATAAATTTTATCAATTCTGACTTTTTATATTTAACAATTACAAAATACTTAATATAGGTAACATTTAAAAACAAAAGAAAAAGAAATAACAAGACTACAATATAGAAAATAACAATAATTACTTACAACTTAAACAAGGAAATTAGAGGTGCACTGTGCAGAGAGTAGCTATTCCCATACTTTTTAATCTTCAATATAAGGAACTACCTTGTAATACGCTATTTCTTTCAAAACTTTACTAATATAATTTTTAAATTTATGATCAGATATTTTGGTTACCGAAAGCGGTATCTTATTATAAAATCGAATACAATTACCAATAAATGACTTGTTTACTTTAGTTAGTCTAAAGTATGGAACAACTAACTTTTCCCTTCTAAGCATGGGCATTGTATCAATTTTAACGCGAGGGAAACCGCGAGACGGATGCTAGTAATTGAATAAAAGGCAGGTAGTCAGCATAACTAGTAGCTCCGTCTTGCTTCGTCTTTGATAGTCCTATTAAGGGTTACGGAATCGAACACTCATGGGCATTTTCTTTGCCTATTATATTTATAAAGCACTACCTGTCCCCGCGGTTTTACCCACGTTTCCAAAGGACATTAAATTTTCTCGTAATAAAATCTGTTTGTCCAGGTTATAAACTATCCTTGTGCTAAGTTTCATCCCAATCCCTTTTATAGTTGTTTTGTATAGGGTATCAAACTCTCGTCGCAAACTTTCACATTTATGAGTTTAATAGAAAATCAGATAGTTGCTTTATACATAATATTTAATATGCCTTCGAATTTATAAAAGGTCCCTCACCTCCTTTAGTATCTACCCTAAGTTTCATTCAAATTATTTCAAGACCATCAAAGATATCATATTACAGAGTTGAATGACTAATATTGAACATTACAGGTAAGCAGAAATACTTACAGTCCCTACACAAATTTCATATACACAGCCCTGAAAAGGCAATCACACACCAAACAAACAAATATTCACATACACATAAACACACACACATTCTAACTAACCTTTCATACTCATAAGTACCTGGATGGCCGAGCATTGCTCGGGATTTCTTTACTAACGTGGCTTCTACCGTAATCTCTTTTTTAAAGCACTGTCATATATACCTAGATGCGATAATAAAGGGCTCCCAATAACATTTCTCGCAAAAGATGTAACGTGAAAACCTTACCTTCTGAATGACATTGTAGCAGTTTTCATTGCCTAAAAACAGCAATAAATAGAAATTTTCTGAAAATGAGTCCTAGCTAGATCAATTTAACGCCCCCGAAACCCCCCGCATACAAAATTTCATGAAAATCGTTGGAGCCGTTTCCGAGATCCTATATATACAAGAATTGCTCGTTTAAAGGTCCATCCAATTGGGAAGTTACGAGTCATTCCCAACACAAGTATCTGTGATTACTTACTGGGAATTCTCGGTGTAAATTTTGTTAAATGATTTCTGAGTAAACCTTCTTTTTTTAAACAAATTACAATTACACAGAACAAACACAGAACAAACAGACATGTTCATGCACACAAATGTTTGTCCTGGGTGGGAATCGAACCTACGATCTGCGGTGGCAGTCAGGGTCTCTAACCACCAAGCTAACTGGCCCTTTAAATGGTTCATTTTTCTCATGTCCTTAAAATAGCTTTAATAGTTCTCGTAAACGCAAACATTTTTTGTTGTTTATATGATGATATAACATATTTATATAATTTATTGACATGACTGGCATGGTGGTTAGCGACTCGTGACTGCCAAGCCGATGGTGGCGGGTTCGATTCCCACCCAGGACAAACATTTGTGTGCATGAACATGTCTGTTTGTTCTCTGTCTGAATGTAAATATCTATACATATCTGGTTATCTGGTTTCCATAGTACAATCTCTGCTTAGTTTGGGATCAGATGGCAGTGTGTAAAAGAATATCCCGGGATATTTATTTATTATTATTATTCTACAAGATGGTTGAAGCACTTGAAACAACAGTAAAATTTCAATATTCATTGTTTATATAATGACGTTTCGTATAAAACTAAACAAACAATATAAAATGGAAGTAGGTATATAGGTACATACATCCTTACTAAAGTGAACATTTCCTGTATACAATCGCAAATTGTTGATAAAGACTCTAAACATTTTTAAGCATGTTGGATCTCTGAATTGCTTCCAAAACTGAATGAAAACGAAGGTTTAAAAGCACCTTGGGCAGTTTTTGAGGCCTCAGCCTTAAATTTCAAACCACCGAGAGATTTTATATGGCCTGTCAAGGCTAAGTCTGTGCGATTTAATGCACCTGAGTGTTTCACACCAATACTGCCATCAAATGAGTTACTGGAATAGAAAAATATTGGTAGGTTAGGTTAGGTTAGATTCTTATAAAAAAAACAAATATCTAGAAAGTTGGTCACTTTCTGTTTGGCGGTCGGCGAGGTAACACGTCTGTGGTGCTAGTGTGATGAATCAGTGACAGCGGGTCTAATACGTCCCGAAGATGCTTCGTGTAGAAGCGAAATACGTGTCGATTTCCTGTTGAGTTTCCTTGTTTTGGACATGACTAAGAAGGAGATCCAGGAGAATTAGTTACTAGATTTTTATTTTTAGTATAATCTTACAATGTATTTCCGTAACGCCTGAGTCAATTAGCTTAGATTCTATCAGTATATTGTCATTAAGTAAACAAAAAAATTAATGTAACCTTGAGATATTATGTTAAAATGCCATGCCTAGAGACACATTGTTATAAAAATAATCATTAGTCATATTTTACAAAGTCGCTTCCCCCCGTATGTGCGCTTGTATCTTTTGAACTAGACAACAGATTTTGTTGCAGTTTTCATCATTAAGCAGAATGATTCACGAGAAAGGTTTCCTCTACTATCTCTATTAAACCTGTATAAAGCCAGGGCGGGTTTCTAGTAACATAATAAAACAATGTTTAAACGGCACCGTGAACATTATTAGGCGTAGATAGCTCAGTGACTTCAATTCCCATGACGGTCGTGGTTTTGAATCCCAAAATGAGTTTGAGGTTTCGGTAAGGGAACATATCGTGAGGAAACCATAGCTTGGTGGAAAGGTAAATAAATATCCCCAGGACATTCTTCACACATGGTTACCTGATCCCAAATTAAGCAGATTACTGCTTGTACTATGGCTACCAGGTAACTGATATACTACATATACTACTTTTAAATATAAACTTATACAGATATTTACACCTAGATACAGAACAAACCGACATGTTCATGCACAAAAATATTTGCCCTGGGTGGGAATCAAATCCACGACGTGCGGTTTGGCAGTCAGGGTCTCTGACCACCGAGCTAACTGGCCCGTCTAGCCCGGAAAGGTACTTTGAAGTACCTACCGTCAAGTTGGAAATCTGACCAGTAAGTAGCAAGAGCTTCACTTAAGAGCTAGTTCCTATCCAGACTTTATGTGCGTACCACATACGACCACCTCTTCACTCACTATAGCAAGATTCTGGTCAAACATAACCTTATATAATAATAATACAAAAATACAAAATAAATGTTAATAAACGAACAGAAATTGATTTTCTTTATTTATTGTTTATTATATTATAGTTTAGTACCTGGATGGCCGAGCATTGCTCGGGATTTCTTTACTAACGTGACTTCTACAGTATTCTCTTTTTTAAAGCACTGTCATATATACCTAGATACGAATTAGATGCGATAATAAAGGGCTCCTAATAACAGTATTTCTCACAAAAGATGTAACTTGAAAACCTTACCTTCTAATGACATTACAGTTTTCATTGCCTCAAAACACGGATAAAACGACATTTTCTGAAAATTTATCCTAGCTAGATCGATTTAACGCCCCCGAAACCCCCTGCATACTAAATTGCATGAAAATCGTTGAAGCCGATGGTTTCCGAGATCCTAATTATATATATTACCTACCTATTATGTATATACAAGAATTGCTCGTTTAAAGATATTAGATAGATAGATTTACCTGCGTGAAAAATCCAAGCCACCACCAAAACTATGTCGAGAAGTGCTATTTTTCCGTGTTTCTCTATCCCAAGACCCTGTTGCCCTCAACTTGTTCTTGTCACTCTTTAGAATATCGTATTTCACATCAGCCGCTATTTTATTACCCAACTTTGAGTCGTATTGTGCTGACAACCCCGCTTTGAATTTGTTACTGGAAAAGGAGAAATAGCAATAAATAACCGTACGATATTAGAAAAGCAGACCTTAGTGCAGAGTTCCTCGAAGAAGTATTACCACCGTACCCATTTCCGCCGTGAAACAGTTGTGCTTGTATTACTGTGTTTGGTTAGAAAGGAAAGGGCGCCGGTGAAATTACAGGCACATGGGACTTAATAACGTCATATCTCAGGGACGACAATGCATTGGCGATGCCCCTAGTGTTGCAAATGTTAATAGGCGGCGGTAACTAGTTAACGTTAGGTGGACCATTTGACTGTCTGTTGGGTCTTGTGGAATGTAGCAAAAAACTAGGAGTAAGAAATAGAATAATTACCTATCGAGGCGGAAACTCATATAACCAAATTATATAGTCCGGGAATTTCTTAAAAAACAGCGTAAATACTCTATATCTACTTATACGCGTTAAGAAAGGGAAAGAAAACAAATGCCGCCTTACGGTGTACGTTGTCAGAGGGAGATGAATATACATCTTTAATTACGCTTAGATTGCATGCTGCATGCACTGCGCGTACGGCCGCGACAGTGCTTGGAGTTCGACTAAATGGAATTAGGACAATCACCTTTTTTTTTCTTTTTAAGTGACGAAGGATTTACCCTCAGATGGCTCTTACACCCTTACACGGATGCGGACGGCGAGCGCTAGGATCTCTCAGCCGAAAATACATTTAGATTTTAAGCAACAAGCACACTGGGGGGCCCCCTGTGGGGCTCGGACCTCGGGCTCAGGGCGTTGCGTGGGGAGGTCAAAAGACTTTACATTATTTAATTTATGTCAATCACCTTCATTTTATGTTGCCATTTCTGAGCGTAGAAACTATAATTTATATATCATTGCAAATAACTCACTTTTTGATGTACTCCAAAGTACCATTATATTTGGAGCCACCGCGTCCAGTTTTGGAAAGATCCTTAGTAACAAAACCACTTGTTCTTATAGCGTGGTTATTTGTTTTTAAAATGTTAAGATTACCCTTGGCACCTATTTTATTTCCTGTCTTACCGTGTTGAGCCAAAATATTGAGGTTGCTTCCATTTCTGAAAAAAGTAAAAAAATATTAACAGGCCTTCTCGATTCATCGCATTTATACAAAAACTTTTTTATGCTAAACCCATCTTTGATCCAACACTAAGCAGAGCTTGAACCATATAACTGATATAGGATTTATTTTTAAAAGACTAAATAAAATTATAGAAAAACAAACATCTAAAAACTAATGCCGCTGGATCTCCTTCTCTGTCAAGTCCCAAACAACGGAGTTCTTGGAGTTTTTCGAAACTCCTTGTTTTTGTAACCTTAAGCTTTGGTGATAGTGAGTCAAAAAAGGTTCTGTTTTATAGTTCAAGCTGTACCTTGCCACGCTTCGCTGTGGCACATTGTGATTGAATGGTTGAGAAATGAGAAACAAAATAAAGACGGTCGCGGATATGTGACTGATGCAAAAAATAGATAAAAACAATCCTTGATGCGGATTATATATCATGCTAAAATTTCAACTCAATCGGTGCGGAACTTTTTGAGTTTATGAAGCGTACACAAACCAACATAACATTTATATATATATAGATTTAAAAAGAAATGTGTAATTTCACAATGCAAATGCGCTGGATTTTTTTAGAATCGAAAAAATTTTTACTTTTCAAAAATATCTCTTACCGAGAGCCGATATTTACACCAGCTTGTACATTGTCATATTTTCCGTTTTTAAACCCATTTACACCTCCAAAAACACCGACTTTTTGATTCCCATTCTTGTAAATACTTTTTGATACCTTTACGTCGATCGAATTATTTTTATTAGACACTCGAATAGCTCTACTGTCCCTATTTACAAACTTGTAAACATTACTATATTTTCCACTATTTGAAACGGTTAAAGAGTTATTTTGTAATTCTCCTGTTACAATGCAAGCAAAAGTTACAAATAAAAATATAAATAAATTCATTTTTGGTTTATTAATGAACAGAGCGTAATGAACTTGTAAAATACTAACAAATTTTTAGCTTTATATATTAAAATTTGTTTGATTCATAAACCTTAATCTGTTTTGAATTCTGATTCATTAATTGTACAGTCCAGGTAATAATTTTCATGCAAAATTTAAAAAAATTAAAGCTTTACAAAGGTAGAATATTAGAAGGTGAGTTTTAACGAAACTCAGCCAGTTGGTTAGAGACCACGCCACAGGTGGTGGGTTCGCTTCCCATCCAGGACAAACATTAGTTCATGAAAATTTCGGTTTGTTCTGTCTGGCGTAAATATATATAAATATAATATATATATATATATAAAGGTACATTTAGAAAAAAAGTGTTTTATATGTAGTTTATCAGTTTTCTGTTTCTCATAGCCTTATATGCTTTCCCACGCTAAATTTCCACATATCAGTAAAGATGGCCTAAAATAAAATATTTCTGTAGAAGATAACAATTGTCTCACATTTTTGTGCGAATGCATCAAACTTAATCGAGCAGACTGTACTAATAATATACTTAACTACATACTAACTTATACTAATACTAATTAATTATTATAATTAATGCAATTAATTGCGTCATATATTATCTGTGGTTAATTATGATGCAAAGAATGACTTGTTAGTAAACATTTGATAGCTCACATCAATTTCATACAACACGGTAATTAACCTTTTTAGTAATCCTAAATAGTATTTTTGTATCTGACTATGAGGTAGTTTGAGTACTAAAGCTCTTAGTGCAAAGTTCCTCCGGGGAAGTCCGACCACCTTACCCATTTCTGCCGTGAAGCAGTAGTGTATTACTGTGTTTCGGTTAGAAAGGTAAGGGGGCCCGTGAAATTACAGGCACATGAGCGCTTTGGCGATGTCCTAGTGTTGCAAATGGCCATAGGCGGCGCTGACCACTTACCATCAGGTGGACCGTGTGCTTGTTTATCAGTTCATATGGTATGTAAAAAATTAAGTTGTATTTAATTAACCGGCTTCAAAAAGGAAGAGGTCCATCTATTTATTTTTGAAAAAATGTTGATTTATATCAAAAAACCTCAAGAGATGCTACTTTTGAAATGACCGTATACCAAAGTTTTTAATATATTAATAGGCAAAGGCAATAGAGTTAACTAGCATTTTCTCGGTTTCCTGTACAATAAGCAAACGGTCCACCTGATGGTAAGTGGTCACCGCCGCCTATGGCCATTTGCAACACTAGGACATCGCCAACGCGCCCATGTGCCTGTAATTTCACAGGCCCCCTTACCATTCTAACCGAAACACAGTAATACACTACTGCTTCACGGCAGAAATAGGTAAGGTGGTGGGACTTCCCCGGACGGACCTTGGACTAAAAGCTCTACCACTCAATACAAAATACAGAAGCATATATAAATAATAATATACTACGAAAGGAACTTCGTTCCAGCCGAGTGTTCCACGACGTTCTCACGTTATGTTATTATTCTTGACGAATTTTAGTTTAACCAATAAAAAGAAATTGGTTCCTTTTTTTGAAGTGATACTTCTTTAGGCGCGTTATGAAAATATGACGAGAGTGAAATTTTAAGATGCGCGCGCATCTGTGTAACACAAAATTCTCACGGATGAAGTTATCTGATAACGGTCTCTCCGGAACATCGCAACTGTCAGTGTCATTGAGTGAGTAATGATGTTATTGTCAATAATAACCTAACAACGTAAAAAAATGTTATTCGTTTCTACAGGCAGGTGCAAAGAGTTTGGACACTACACGGCTGAATAGTAAATAGTATAAAAAAACTTTAAGAAAATCCAACTAAAAAATAGAAAAAAAAAATTGGATTAAGAAAATTTTTATTTCTTCTTTACACTATTCTTAATTCAAATGTATTTGCTATTTTTTGTGGGATTTTCTATAAAAGCGTGTTTTTTAGTTTTTTTTAAACTATTAATTTATTTTTAAATTTTTAGTTAAACCGCTATACCTGATCATCCTAGTAAGGATAACGGGTTAAACTATTTAGAATATTCAATTGTCATTGGTTCTTAACAAGTATGCCAAATTTCGAGTTAATCCGACGTCTTGATTAATGAGGGGGTCAAAAGATTCCGTTACTTACTAACATACTCGTACGTCTGAAGCTAATAAAAGCGTATTAAAAATTATTTTAGTGCAGTTTTTCTCACCTATATTTTCCGGTATTACTTCTTACGTGCGTACATATGTTTCCCTCTAATGTTCAATGATTGTGGTTGAATTTCGACTATTAAGCCAATACTAATAAATATAAAATTTTGTGAAATTGATCATAGATTTTTATCCCCAGAGCTCCTTAGCGGATTACCAGATTTTTTATTTATTTTTCTTTATTTGGGACAGTAACAGTCTTAAACTATAAAATTACATGGTTTGAACTTATAATTATGAGACCAATTACAGCTATCCACGTACTAAAATGGGTTTTTTTCCAATAGCTTACATAACACAAGTTTGTAGCAAACAACAAATATAAGTATGAATATTATACAAAAAGAAAGAAAAAATTACAATAATAACAACAATATGCTATATATTTATCATTCAATCGTTCATAAATTACTGGCTTTCCCCGCGATAGGTTAGGTAGGTTGTAAGGGGTTAAAAGGGGGATGAAAAGTTGTATGGAACTATCGTAATTTTTAGAGCTGTAAGCTTGTAACTTATTTTTTAGGCTGTTTATTCGATATAAATATATGTGACATTCAAAGCTCGGGAACCGCGGGGGGCAGTTAGTACCCACATAATTCACAAATTCCTGTTTTAGAATGTGTTATCCTTTGATAAAGATGTAATGTAGCATATAAACATATATTAAAGTAAATATACATGGATGTTGGAACTATTTGCAATTGCAGAACAAATACGCGACATGCGGCGAGCGCTCAGCTTGAAATCTGGGGCACAGGGAAATCTGCATGTTTGCCTCCCTACCGACTGCAGCTTTGATATTAGAACCTTGTCTATTATTAGAGATAGAATTCATAGCTTGTTAATCAAATCGGTTCATACCCAGTAGATAAATTCAGTCAAAATAAATAATATTTATTTATAGTTTCTAAATAATACATTTTTTATCTATATTGTCATTTGCACTTTCATCGCATTTGTCTTGGTATTCGTTTCTAGTTTTGTTTTTCTGTATACATATGTTTTGAGTTACAACCCAGCTCTATATGTGTTATTACTTATTATGTGGTTACCTTTTCGTTGTAATTTGTATTGTATATCCTAAATAAATAAATAAATAAAATAAAATAAATAAATCTTACTAATCAATACTAAACTTTGGATGGATGTTTGTTACGGACGCCAGAACGGCTGAAAGAACTTAGATGAAATTTGGCACAGAGATGGATCATATTCTGGAACGTTTTACATGAAAATGTTTTGGGGTAATAGTTACAATATGTGATTAATGCAAGAGCAGCTACATCTGTACGCGATACATTAAATACTAGCCGCGGTTTCACCCACGTTTCTCGTGAACGTGGGGTGAGCTCATATTATTTAATGTCTAATGCCTAAATTCTTAATACTGACGGACAGGGGCTTAATTCACTTGATGAGGCTGCATGTTTGTTACTATTTCACGCAATAACTACTCAACGGATTTGGATGTAACTTGCACATATATAGTTTTAAACCTGGATTAAAAAATAGGAAACTTTTTATTCCGGGAAAATGTTGCATCCCTCGGGAACGCAGGTGAGTTTTTGGCAAATATTAATGAGTTTAGTCTTACATGAGATGCCCATAGAATCAACGGGACCCCATGTCTAAGGCTCTGCTATCTGTCCGTTCGTCGGTCACAGGGTTGTATCTCTTGAAGGAATAGGTAGCCAATAAAAAAATAAAAAAAAGTAAAACCTTATACAAGAAACGTAAGGAAACTGTGCCTGAAATGCCGACTCGTACTTGACCGCTTTTTGTTTTATCCGATTAGGTAACCACCAAATAAGAAAAAAAAGGATTGCACTAAACTAGCGGCATACCATGAGAGCCGTTGAAAAACCAACTCTATAGCTCTCATTATAAGCTCACTTAGCGTACAATATTCAAAATAGATGCAATTAATTTCATAAGAAACAATTTTCTTTGATATTCTTCGGTTATGAAGGCCATCACAGCGTGCGGTACTATTATAAGGCCTCGTGTTATACGAACCATTTCGAGCGTCTTTCTACGCCCTATATCTCAGAATATCGTAAATTAGATCTACCTGTATATTTTTCAATTTCGTTTATCTATTATGGTCTTTATTACCTAGAACACTAAATTTCATAATTAATAATAATATATTTATTTGCTATAAAATACACACTGGAGGACACAAACAGTAGACATAAGAGAACTTTTAAATGCAAAATTTTGTTGAGCTATGGAACCCAAGTAAGATTCAACTGGTGTTATGGGTACCAGGGCCCTCGCACTTATTAATCTATTACAGAACAACTCTTCAGTGTAATGTGGTAGCGTAAGAAAAGTTATAATTATGTCTTTAGTTTTGTAGGTGTGTCAGTTACATGCCTTATGATTCTTGAAATAATAACATTCGAAAATGACCATTAATGATACTCACATCAACGGACGGTCCACCTGATGGTAAATGGTCACCGCCACCTATGGACATTTGCAACACTGGGAGCATCGCCAATGCGTTGGTGACCCTGAGACGTGAAGTTGTTAAGTCTCATGTGCCTGTAATTTCACCGGCCCCCTTACTTTTCTAACCGAAACACAGTAATACAAGTGCACTACTGCTTCACGGCAGAAATGGGTAAGGTGGTAGTACTTCCCCGGACGAATTCTGCACTAAGAGCTCTACTACTCAAATATTTATATAAAAAAATCTACCCTTAATTAAAATAAAAGCAAAGTATTGTCGCGAACGAAGCGTACATTTTTCATTTACTTAATTTTCCGTCCGTATCTCTGTCTATACATATAATTCTAACACGGAAATTAAACCAGTGAAGTATCTGAACCAGTACCTCTACCATGAGTTGCTATCGAAACTTACTTTAGTCACTGGCGAGTAAACGACCATCGAACTCGATCGACTCATACCACCGATTTTAGTTCTTTAGGTGACCGCTAGTGGCGGTGTACACAGTTGCCATAGAAATATTTTACGCCGTCGCTAGCGAGTACGTACGTTAAAAACTCATGGTAAAGTCACTGGTATTATTCTGTCTTGTTTCTCGAAAATAAATCAAAATGTCATTTCGGATACAGTACACGTAGGAAATTTTATTTTTCTGTCCGTACCTGCTGACATTACTGGTATTCTAGGAAAGAAACACATCGTGTACATTGAAATGTTTTTGTGCAATATTTATGTACCAAAACATGGATTTGATGAATTTGTTACCTATCTAAACTAATACAAAATCACGCTTTTGGAGAAAATCCAACAAAAAATTGAAATTAAATTTAAATTAATTTGAATTAAGAATAGTGTATTTAATTTCGTTGGATTTTTTATATAAAAGCGTGTTTTTTATTATTATAGTTTTTTTTAAATTGTTATTTATTTTAATTTTTTTGTCACATTTTCTATAATAATTGATCAAACTGTTTAATATATTGTATTGTCAACGGTCCTTGATAAATATGCCAAATTTCGAGTTAATACGACGTTCTGAAGGGGATCAAAATCATGTTCAAAGTTTCCATTCCATACTAACAGACGTATGAAGCTAAAAAAAGCGTATTAAAAAGCTGAAGAGTTTATTTGTTTATTTGCCTGAACGCGCTTATCTCAGGAAGTACTGGATTAGTAAAATTTTTCAGTGTTAGTTAGCCCATTTATTGAGGAAGGCTATAGAATATATATCATCACGCTAAGAACAAAAAAAGCTGAACACCAGTGAAAAATGTGGCAAAAATGAGAAAAAAATATTCCTTTTTTAGAGCTTCCGTTGCATGCGCTGCGTAAATGGTTAATTTATTATGTAGAGATTATAGTTTGGAATAGCATATAGCCTTCTTTTTATCCCGGAGATATGTTAGATACCAAACGTGGGTGAAACCGCGGGGGACAGCTAGTGTACATATAATATATGGTGATGCATTACGTCAATACGTATTTAATTAATGACAATTCATTAATTTACATATTATTTTAATTATTATTTACAATGTATAACCGCAGGTTGGTATAAACTGGCTATAATTGTATACTAATGGTAAATATTAAGCTTAGTCAATAGTTTTACAGTAACAATAGCACTAGACGCACAAATCTTTGTGGTTTTATTTAGAGCTCTTTGATTTTCGTATATAATAAATAACTCTTGAAAAAAATTAAAAATTGGCAAATTTTTTTTTTCTTTCGTTAGTGATTTTTTTTATTTTAAGAGTCCATTAGGAGCTTCAGAGTTAACAATAAAAAAAAACTAAAAAAATACGCCTTTTACAGAAAATCCAACTAAAAAATAAAAATTTATTTTAAAAATTTTAATTAAGAATAGTGTAAATAAGAAAAAGTAATTTTTTATTGTAAAAAAAGCTTGGGGTGCTTTTTAAGATATTATCAAAATGATAATCCTTCTACTCATATAATAAAATATTTATAACTATTGACACCATGCACCCCACGCTTTTTTACAATAAAAATATTTTTTTCTTATTTTCACTATTCTTAATTCAAATTTTTAAAAATTTATTTTTTATTTTTTAGTTCGATTTTCTGTAAAAAGCGTATTTTTTTAGTATTTTTAAACTATTATTTATTTTTCATTTTTTGGTCGATTTTTTTTTATAAAAGCGTATTTTTTTGTTTAAAATATTGAATTGTCATCGGTCCTTAATAAGTATGCCGAATTTCAAGTTAATCTGACGTTTTGAAGGGGGTCAAAATCTGTTCAAAGATTCCGTTACATACTAACATACGTCTGAAGCTAATAAAAGCGTATTAAAAACATGACGTTTTAATAAAAATTAATAGTGTTTATGTTCGAATTTCATCCAGTAAGTGATCGCAAAAATCATACTAATATTAGGGGATGTAAGGGAGCACAATGTCATCTTAGCTGTCATAATTGCTCCCAGCCAACCTCACCTGCCCGTGGTGCATCCTGCCGACCAGCGAACGAGGCTCTGGCGACCGACTAATGGCGGTATAACCATTCTAAACAACGTAGTTAAATGGCACAGGCCGGTGACGGGCAGCAGCGTCACCGGTGCGAGAGCTACGTTCTCCGATCACCCAACCCGCCTGCCCAGCGTGTGGTGATTACGGGCATAAACCATCATGGGTAGCACACCACAACAACGGCCCCCAGTTCCCGGTCGCCCCGCTATTCCTGGCCAAGGCGGCGGTCATGGTCACGGCGGGGTAGGGGGTGCTAAGAATCCCCGGGCTACGGTAGGCCGCCAACACCGACTGACTCTGGCTACGTACAACGGACGCACGCTACGGCTCGACGAACATCTGGCGCAACTCGAAGAGGAGCTGAGGAACATAAGATGGCACATTTTGGGGCTATGTGAAGTCCGAAGAGAGGGGGAGGATACTGTAACCCTAGAATCAGGCCATCTTATGTACTTCAGAGAGGACCAACCATCCCAAGGCGGCGTCGGGTTCTTGGTACACAAGGCCCTCTCTGACAACGTCATAGAAATCTCCAGTGTGTCGACTAGGGTAGCGTATCTTGTGATCAAACTCACCGAGAGGTATAGCCTCAAGGTTATCCAAGTATACGCACCGACTTCGGCACACTCGGATGATGAAGTGGAGGAAATGTACGAGGACATTTCCAAGGCTTTATACACCACCCAAAAGGCCCACTTCAACGTTGTCATGGGGGATCTCAACGCTAAAGTGGGAGTACAAACAAGCGGCGAATCGGTAGTAGGACCACACGGATTTGGAAGCAGGAACCATAGGGGGCAAATGCTCGTCAACTTCCTGGAGAAAGAAGGGTTTTTTCTGATGAATTCTTTCTTTCAGAAGAAACCCCGGCGGAAGTGGACGTGGCAAAGCCCCGACACTGTGACCAAAAATGAGATTGATTTCATTATGACGGACAAAAAGCGTATATTTAGAGATGTCTCAGTGATGACTAGGTTCAAAACCGGAAGTGATCACCGACTGGTCCGAGGCACTCTAGATATAAACTGTAAGCTTGAACGAGTCCGTCTAATGAAATCTACGCTCCGGCCGAATAAGCTCCAATCCGTGGTTGGGTCTGAAACGTTCCAGTTGAAACTGGAGAACCGATTCGCTGCCTTGGAAACCACAATCGACGTTGATGTCGACCAGGATCTCGACCGAGTGGTAGGAATCCTCGGGGAGGAGGGGAAGAAATTCTGCGAGACGCGAGGTGCCGGTAAGAGGTCTAAGCTTTCAAAAGAATCTCTGCAGCTAATGCAGAAGCGACGAGAAAATCCCGCAGTCACTACGTCAGATCAACGAGCTTTGAACAAAAAAATCTCTCGGCTGGTAAGACGTGACCTCCGGAGCTCCAACACACGCTCTATTCAAGAAGCGATTGAGCGAAACCGGGGGTCTAGAGTCTTTGTTCAACAGCTCGGTCGAAGCCATCTGACGAAGTTGACCACATCGAGCGGGAATCTCGTCGCTTCTAAGCCGGAGATACTTAGGGAGGTGGAAGACTTCTACGCCAACTATATACCTCGCAAGCGTCTCGTCCTCAACCCCATCGCGAGGATCCCAGGGCCACTCTGACCCGCCATTACACTGAGGATCTGCCAGAGGTCAGCCTGGACGAGGTCATGATGGCTCTCAGACAGCTTAAAAACGGAAAAGCCCCCGGGGAGGATGGAATTACAACGGAGCTCTTAAAAGCTGGTGGAACTCCAACGCTACTTCAGCTTCAGCGAATATTTAATTCCGTCCTCTTTTCGGGGAGAACTCCGAAGGCGTGGAGTAAGAGTGTGGTCGTTATGTTCTTCAAAAAAGGTGACAAAACCCTTTTGAAGAACTATCGACCCATTTCACTCTTGAGCCACGTCTATAAGCTGTTTTCGAGAGTCATCACAAATCGTCTCGCGCGTAGACTCGACGAGTTTCAGCCTCCGGAGCAGGCTGGGTTTCGAGGAGGATACGGCACCATAGACCACATTCACACAGTGCGGCAGGTTATACAGAAGACCGAAGAGTATAACCAGCCCCTGTGCCTTGCGTTTGTGGACTATGAGAAAGCCTTTGACTCCGTTGAAACCTGGTCTGTTCTGGAGTCTTTGCAACGGTGCCAAGTTGATTGGCGATACGTCCAAGTGCTGAGAGGACTGTATGACACCGCGACTATGACCGTCCAAGTACAAAATCAGCAGACTGAACATATCCCCTTACATAGAGGAGTGAGACAAGGGGACGTTATTTCCCCCAAATTGTTCACTAACACTCTGGAGGATATGTTCAAGTCCCTAAATTGGAAAGGACGGGGCATAAATATTAACGGCGAGTACCTCTCACACCTTAGATTTGCGGATGATATCGTCATCATGGCTGAAACCGTGCAAGATCTCCAATTCATGCTGACTACCCTGGCTGATTCTTCGGCACGCATCGGTCTCCGGATGAACTTGGATAAAACCAAGATCATGTTCAACGAGCATGTTATTCCGGGACCGGTTGCCCTTGACGGGGTTCCTCTCGAAGTTGTTCACGAATACGTCTACCTTGGGCAAATCTTGCAATTGGGTAGACACAACTTCGAGAAGGAAGCTCGCAGAAGAGTACAGCTAGGGTGGGCAGCATTTGGAAAACTTCGTCGAGTCTTTTCATCGCCCATACCCCAATGTCTAAAGACGAAAGTCTTTAACGAGTGCGTCCTACCTGTTATGACTTACGGAGCCGAGACGTGGACACTGACGGTGCGACTGGTTCACCAACTCAAAGTCGCTCAGCGAGCTATGGAGAGAGCTATGCTCGGAGTCTCTCTGAAGGATCGAATTCGAAATGAAGTCATCCGTCAGAGAACCAAAGTTATCGACATAGCTCAAAGGATTAGCAAGCTGAAGTGGCAGTGGGCTGGTCACATCTGTCGCAGAACCGATAACCGTTGGGGTAGACGTGTTCTAGAGTGGAGACCACGGCTCGGTAAACGTAGTGTAGGGCGCCCTCCAGCTAGATGGAGCGATGATATACGCAAGCTGGCTGGTAGCGGTTGGAAACAAAGAGCTGAAGATCGAGCTCAGTGGCGTGCCATAGGTGAGGCCTATGTCCAGCAGTGGACGGAGATAGGCTGATGATGATGATGATGATGATACTAATATTATAAATGCGAATGTTTGTATGTATGGATGTTAAAAACTACCGGACAGATTTAGTTGAAACTTGGCACATAGATAGAACATTTCTTGTAAGAACATATAGGCTACTTTTTATCCCAGGAAAATGTGACATCCCTTGGGAACGCGGGTAAAACCGCCCGAGACAGCTAGTATATAGATAATATCAGGAGCCTTACCATCAACTCTTATGATTCGTGTTCCAATTTATGAGAGAGCTGAATTGTTTTTGTGACAAAAGACATCAGAATATATGGAACAAAGGGACGTTTGACAGAATTCAAATCATTTCAGGGGCTCGATTCTGTAAGGAAAATGACACTAACTCGAGGATGTTTCGTCGCGGCCTCCGCGCTCTGTCTCTTTCGCTTACCACGCTAATACTACTAATCACATGAGAGATAAGCTTTCCGAGGTCTCCGTGAAGCGGCTCGCCGACGAAGTTTGTATTAGCTGAATAAGGGGGCTGTTCGTGTTAAATCGCAGTAGTGGTAGTACCAGTAAAAAAAACTGTTCAAAATTCAACCTTAATAAATTTGTATACACAACAATATATACAAATAACACTATTATTGTGTGTGTGTGTGAAGAGTTATTTAAGAAATAAACAAATATATATTCTTTCATATTAAGAAGTGACAGTGAGTAGCTATGTTTTGAACTTACTACAATATAGTTCGATTTGACAGAAAATAAATATTATGCCAGTAGAACAAGAAAATTATGTTTCATCAATGCGTATCCACGTATTGACAAAGCAAGGCTCTAACGTATGTAACCTAAATCCATGCATTTTGGGAAATGGACCCACACCGGACATGTAACATGCTTCAATCACAGAGCACACTCGAGAGAGCTGTATTTACACTGCATATAAAGTTCCCTGTATCCATTGACGCTTACGGCACGGTTCATGATATTTTTAGAAGTGTAAAGCTCTTAGTGCAGAGTTCGTCCGGGGAAGTACTGATACCGTATCCATTTCCGCCGTGAAGCAATAGTGCACTTGTATTACTGTGTTTCGGTTAGAAAGGTAAGGGGGGCCGGTGAAATTACTTCACGTCTTGGTTCAACGACGCATTGACGATGCCACTAGTGTTGCTAATGTCTACAGGTAGCGGTGAGTAAGGTATAGGTTAGGGTTATTTTTTTTTTTATTTTTATAATTTTTATATGTTGGTCGCACTGTACCAGTATTAATAATTTATAAATTGTTTGTACAGTATCCGTACAAATAGACTCAGCCAATCGGAGTGACTATTCGTACGGGTACCGGATGACTAACGCAATGGCTATTCGTTGAAATTAATAATTGTAAAATAAACCGTGATAAGTTTAGTATATCCTGATTTTATTTATTTAATTCCTTTATTCCCCTAAATACACTTTTTATATTTATAAATCGTGAAATTACAGGCACATGAGACTTAGCAACTTCACGTCACAGTGTCGACAATGCATTGGCGATGCCCCTAGTGTTGCGAATGTCCGTAGGCGGCGGCGACCACTTACCATCAGGTGGACCGTCTGCTTGTTTGTCGGCCCATGTGGTATAAAAAAAAAACAGTAGTGCGCTTGTATTACTGTTGTCGGTCAGGGTGACTGAAAATACAAGCTTTCCAATAAATCCATATTACATAATTACAGGCATATGAGACTTAACAAAAAAAAAACCATAATTTCTTCCCAACGGCGGGCTAGTTGCTAACTGCGAAATCAGCTTGTTTTTAGGAAACTTCAAATTCGACCGAGGAAGTAACAGAAATGTATTGTAATTTTGTTATTATTATTTTGCTGATGTAAGAAAGTAAGTGTTGTTATTTATTACATCTGCGTAAGCGTGGTTTGTGAGTCGTGACATCGTATCAATCGACAATAGAACTGCCCCCTTATTCAGCAAATACAAACTTCTTCGGCGAGTCGCTTCACGGAGGCCTCGGAGAGCTTACATCTCACGTCGACACGACGTGAGCGTAAGCGAAAGAGACAGAGCACGGAGGCCGTGACGAAACATCCTCGAATCAGTGTCATTTTCATTTCAGAATCGAGCCCCTGGACAATTTACATTGCCGACTTATTTGGTCTTCGTTGTCTTGAATTCTTCTTTAACTTAAAACGGCCAAGCCATAGTTTAAAGTGAAACTTCGTATGAGAGGGCTTTGAAATTCTGATCCACTACCTTTTGTGTTACGAAGAATAAATGAATGATAAACACAATCTATGCTATTCAAAAGTGATTGATGAATAATTAAAATGTTTCCCTGTAATACAAAAGTTTCACTTCTATCGAGTGTGTTCACGACACACCTGCCCCCTTATTCAGCAAATACCAACTTTGTCGGCGAGCCGCTTCACGGAGGCCTCGGAGGGCTTATCTCTCACGTGATTAGTAGTATTAGCGTAGTTAGTAAAAGAGACAGAGCACGGAGGCCGCGACGAATCATCCTCGAGTTAGTGTCATTTTCCTTACAGAATCTAGCCCCTGTTTTTTGACCGAGATGTAGCATTTATAGAGTTAGGGGCATATTTCTGCTTAGTTTTGGAATGAGATGACCGTGTGGAAAGATGGTGCTTAGATATTTATATATTTCTTTTTACAGTAAAAGTGTTATGAACTTCTAAGTTCTCTGTTTTACATGAAATGTTTTTGGCGGGGTTATAACTAACATCTTGGTTTTGATTTTAAAATTTACCGACTTCATTTATATACCACATGGGTCGGCAAACAAGCAGATGATCCACTTGATTGTAAGTGGTCACCGCCGCCTATAAACATTTCCAACATAAGGGCATCTCCATTGTGTTATTATTAAATCTCGTGTGCCTGTAACTTTACCGGCTCCCTTATCTTTCTAACCGAAACAGTATTACCAGTGCACTACTGCTCCACGGTGCAAATAAGTAAGGTAGTATTTCCTCGGACGAACTCAGCGCTAAGAGCACAAATATCAATCATTATCGTGAGAAACAATGACGTATCGGGACAGAGAATGGACACGCACAGTTTCCCGTGCACTGCCGAGTCAACATAATGGATGAGCATTGCATTTGGCGAGCGCCCAAATTTACTGCTAGATACTGTATGTACGCGAGGAACTTGCACTATTTGTATATACCCACTTATATACCTGTTTAATGTGTAATACTATATATTCGTGTATCACTTATATAGATAAATTATTGGACAAATTTATTGGGTCGTGCATATTAATTGATCTAAAAACGTATGCTAGGTTTTGATCAATATTGCATCTGTCATTATTTTCCTGGCACTAAACCAAGCATTTATTATTTATGCAATATATACTCACTGCCTTTTATATAATTTTTTTGTTCTTTGCATGCATTATCCTGTATTTTAGCACAGTTATTAATTACGCTGTAAATTTTCCCTTTTCCGCAATGGAACATATAAATAGACAGTGTCATCAATGCTCTGATCTTCCTTTTATTAAGAGTCAGCAGCACTCGCTGAAATTTCCACGTAATGGTCTAAAAGCTTCAAGTCTATTAACAAAATCTTAACCGATATTATAAAGAGAGAGTGCGTATTTTGTGACTGCATGTCTGTGGAGGGCAATCACAGCAACTATTTAAAACTTCTTCCATTGATAGAATGCGACACTATTCTGAAGTGCTGGCTGTTATAATCGCGGGCTTACATCAGATCAGCCCCCTTATTCAGCTAATACAAACTTCATCCGCGAGGCGCTTCACGGAGGCCTCGGAGAGCTCTCACGTGATTGCGTTACCGAAAGAGACAGAGCATAGAGGACGCGACGAAACACCTTGGAGCTAGTGTATTTTTGCTTACAGAATCGAGCCCCAGAAACGTGGGTTACCACGGGTCGGTAGCTAGTCAATAATAATAAAATGATCAGTTGGCAACACTGCTCGTTTAAGTATTCCGTTTATTTGGTCCGCATTAGTTCGGTGTAACATCACATAGCCGACGTGTATCGAGTTGATGATTGATAAGTTTACAAACCGCCGGGACTGATTAATCCGCATTTGGGACACGAAATTATGTATCATTGATTGCAAACTTTGATGCGCCATAAATTATAAGCCTGCAATCTGCAAACTCTATTGACAATATACATTTTCATGCACGAACGAGTTGATATTTCATTTATTTAGGTAGATATGATTTTAAATTGTTTCATCACATTGGCCAACAAACAGACGGTCCACTTAAAGGTAAGTGGTCACCGCCGCCTATGGACATTTGCAACACCAGAGGCATCACCAATGTGGCATTCCCCATCGTCAGCTTGTTTGCTACCTTAGTAGTATAAAAAAAAGTAAACTTTCTACCAACTGTCGAGAGTTGATAAGATTACCCTAATCAAACAAGTAGAAATACTTTTAAATTATAAAATGCTCAAATGAATGGTTTTTTCATAAACGTTTGCCATTAGAGCTTATTTTGCTGGCAAAATATTAAAACTGAATAACTCTCATAAAGTAGACTTTGTATAAGCGTTGGTTCCTCTAAGACTTTTATTTACTGCAAGTGATTTTGATATCATTTTTATCTTCTAATCTGCTCTAAAAAAAGAAAACAATTGAAACACGAAAATTTTAAACGATGATGTTGTCATTATAAATAAATAAATTACTATTATTATCATTATAAGTGTTTTTTTATAGATCCCTTGATTGTTCTGGCTGATGGTCGGAATCTTGGGTCTAAGGTTCTTGTTCACCGATCTGATCGCACCGCTGATAGGAAGATGCAGGAAAAAGGCTTCTTTTTTAATGGTAACTTTTAAGGTTATAAGCAAATAGAGATATAAAATGACTACTTAAAACATCAGCTGTAACATATTTCATTTTTCTTTAATGAATTTTTAAACCTCCATAGCTGTTTTGTAAAATTGTATCTGTTAAGCTACTGTATTTACTATGACAGGTCAGTTGGCTTGGTGGGTAGTGACCCTGACTGCCAAGTCACAGGTTGCGGGTTCGATTCCCACCCAGAACAAACATTTGTGTGCATGAGCATGTCTGTTTGTTCTGTGTCTGGGCGTAAATATCTATATAAGTATGTGCTTATGCGTTTAATGCTCTACCTTAGTTTTGGATCAGATGGCCGTGCGTAAAGAATGACCTAGGATATTTATTTATTTATTTATGACCATACCAATTTCATAAAAAAGTGTAGAGAAGTTAGCAAATATATTCTTATAATAAGAATCGATTATGCTGTAATAATCAGGAATCCTACCCCTCATTCTAAAATTATTCAAAACCTTGAACTTTTAGTGTGAAAAGAACATAAATAAAAAGTTAGAATCATTTTCAGTTACATTTTATTCATAGGTACTTTTTTCTTCATAATATGTATTTTCACCAGATAGGAACAAAGTTTTCATTGCCATAATACATGCTTCTTTCAATTCAGTGCGATTCAAAATTTACTTTTAACTTATTCCTTTTCTTATAATAATTACTAATTTATAAATGGAACAGAATTTTAAACATGTTGTATGTAGCCTTTAAATAAATTATGAAAAACACAAACCCAATAATAAACCATATCATTTAAATTTCGAACAAAAGTGTCGTTACAAGTTCGTATGATTTTTTTCCGTCTAGCCCCCTTTCACAACGCCCGGTAAGGAACTTCGTTCCAATAAAATTTATGAAAGTAGCGCCAGAGGAAGCGTTCCTTAAGCAATTTCAATTTCCAAGCTACGCGACTGCCTCTCCACGGATACATTAAGCACTTAACTATCACTGTCTGCTTACTTTCAACTTGGCCCGTTTTATAATAAAATCCCACTGCAAAATTTTCCAGCGAATCTAGGCAAATTCTTTTTTACGCGTTTTTATTTTTTATACAGAAAGCTGCTTATGGGTAGAGTTTCGCTGAGGTAAACAATTACTTGTTAATTAAATAACTTTATTTATTCGTTTCTTTGTTTTTAGCGTAATAGTCAGTATTTTAATGATGGAAATCTATTTTATAAAGATACAATACAATACAATACAAAATACTTTATGTGTACAACACATAACAAGAGAAGTAACATAAAGAGGTGAATAACTGATGTGTTTACAAAGTAGGTGGTCTTATCGCTAAAGCGATTTCTTCCAGACGACCTAGGGGTAGCAGGATACAGAAAAGGATAACAGGTGTTGCACGTTCAGACAGAAAAAAAAAACCTAAATCCTACCTACGCATAAAAATAATTCATATATGTTATTCAATTTTTTTTTTTTTTATACTACTAAGGTAGCAAACAAGCTGACGGCCCGTCTGATGGTAAACGGTCACCGCAGCCTATGGACGCTTGCAACACCGTGGGTATCACTCGCGCGTTGCCGACCCTGCAAAAATCTCTTCACACCCTTCTTGAAGAACCCCATGCTGTACTCCCTTGGGAAAACCTCGGCAGGGAGCTCATTCCACAGCTTAAGCGTGCGCGGCAGAAAGCTCCTTTGGAATCGCACCGTGCGAGACCAGTTTGGCTCCAATGTGTGAGGATGAACCCCGTCTGTGGCGAGAGGTGCGATGGTAAAAAGTAGCCGTGGGCATCAAATCAAACAATTCCTCAGAACACAGTCCGTTGTACAAGCGGTAAAAAACACATAAGGAGGACATGTCTCTCCTTAGAGTTAGGGGCTCTAAACCGCTTGTGAACTCGTTGACAATTCTGACGGCACGCTTTTGAACCGAGTCAAAAGGCCCAAGCTGGTATCCAGGTGCCCCCGCCCATAGATGACAGCAGTACTCCACATGGGGCCGGACTTGCGACTTATATAGTTGCAGTCTTTGCCCCGATGTGAAGTACCGCTTGGCTCTGTTGAGCACACCTAGCTTTTTAGATGCCAGCTTAACCTAGTCTTCCAAGTGAGTACGGAACTGAACGCCGTCAGAAATATCAACGCCAAGGATTCCGATGCTCTTCGTGATGTTGAGGGACGTGTTCTGGAATTGTGGAGCCACAGCAAATGGGGTTTTTTTTGTGAACGCGCAGGCTTGTGTCTTAGTGGGGTTGAAATCGACTAGGTTTAGTCGACCCCAATCGGAGACACTAGTAAGTGTGCTCTCGATTCCAGACACAAGTCGTTCGCGGCTTTCCTCTACCACGGAGCGAGGGATATTTGCACGGCCCGTGTAATAAGCATCCCCAGTACTGTCGTCCGCATAGCAATGAATGCCGTCAATAGACAGCATATCATTGATATGCAGAAGAAACAGGGTTGGGGATAGCACAGAACCTTGCGGGACACCGGCGTTTATGTCCATGCTATCGGAGCAACTACCGTCGACGACGGCTTTTATGCATCTGCTGGACAGAAAACTGGTGACCCATTTGCATAATCCCTCGGGGAGCCCGTACGCTGGTAGCTTCGATAGAAGACCCCGGTGCCAGACCCGATCGAACGCCTTCGCCACATCTAGGCTCACCGCGAATGCCTCACCTTGAGTTTCTATGGCGAGTGACCAACGATGCGTGAGGTACACTAGGAGATCACCAGTCGTGCGACTATGGCGAAAGCCATACTGTCGGTCGCTCAACAAGTCGTGATCCTCCAAGTACCTCAGCAATTGTGTATTGATCACCCGCTCCATCACTTTGGAGAGAAGGGAGGTGATGGCGATCGGCCTGTAATTCGTCGGGTCTGATCTGTCGCCCTTTTTGGGCACAGGGTGCACGTGGGCAATTTTCCACGAAGACGGAACTTGTCCCTTGGAGTAGGAAACCGCGAAAAGGCGCGTTAGTACAGGACACAATTCAGGAGCACACCGCTTCAGAACCACTGCCGGTATACCGTCTGGCCCACTCGACTTATGGACGTCCAGGGAGAGCAGCTGTTGCCGGACTACCCGTTGGGAAATACGAATTTCCGGCATGGAGCTGTCACACCGCGGGATGGTAGGCGGAGTGGTGCCCCCGTCATCCATAGTCGAGTTTGAAGCAAAGAGAGAGCCTAAAAGGTCAGCCTTCTCTTTAGCGCTATGGGCCAGGTTCCCATTCGGCAACCGTAGTGGTGGCAAGGACGACTGACAAAAGTTTCCCTCAGCAGCTTTGGCAAGAGACCAGAAAGCCCGACACCCAGAGGGGACGCTGGTCAGCATCTTGCCAATTCTGCCGACGAAATCGAACTTAGCCCTGGCGATAATTCGCTTACTGAACTTCGAGGCAGCGTTAAACTTGCGTTTCGCATCAGAGATGTTAGTGTCCTGATTAGTGCGGGCCGCGGTCCAAGCCTCATACAAAGTTTGCTTATTTCTATATTCTATTTTCTAGTATGTGCTAAAGATATAATTATACAGAATGTTATAAAAGTACCCGTAAAGCCGAAAGGAGGTTAAATAGGGCCTTATAACGAGACCATTCACAATATTTAAGAACCGTAGTAACGCTGATTTTTATGAATGAAACATAGAAAAACTATTAAAGTAGACAATTATTAGGTAAAATAAGTACGTAAGCATTACTGTTAAATAATCTGGTTCCCTGACATGATAGCTTACTGTTTGTTGGTTGATGGCTTTGATAATTAAATTATTGTCCTGGGTGGGAATCGAACCCACGACCGTCGCTAGCCACCAAGCCAACTGGCCTATAAAACAACGTTACCTTATTGATGCTACATGTAAAATGTTACGAAACACGACATAAGATAGGTAAGAGCTGGTTAAATTAAATTTCTCTACCCTCATATCTCGCGGGGAAATTCCATACATAATTGAATTAACAAAACTCCGTCATAATATTTCAGAAAAGCTTACACAAATGTAAAATTTCTCATAATTGTACAAATTGCCACAAATTATACTTGGAGCTTGGACTTAACTTGATAATAAGTCGAGAGAGACAGAACAATTTAGATAATTACCGCGCATCGGGGGATTACGTTTTTTTCTTATTTCACACTCAAATTCGATTAAGGAGAAGTCTGCTTCCAGTTGTGATTGTATTTCATGTAACATGGAAAATAGAAACACAGTAAAACCTGGTTAACTGCGCTAAGTGAGACATCAAAGGTCACTTATTATCACTTATAGAGGTATTCGACAGGCCAGTTGGCTTGGTGGTTAGCGACTCTGACTGCCAAGCCGAAGGTCGCGGGTTCGATTCCCACCCAGGACAAACATTTGTGTGCATGAACACGTCTGTTTGTTCTGTGTCTGGGTGTAAATATCTATATAAGTATGTATTTAGAAAAAAAAATTATATGTATTATATCAGTTAACTGGTTTCCATAGTACAAGCTCTGCTTAGTTTGGGATCAGATGGCAGTGTGTAAGCGAATGTCCCAGGATATTTATTTATTTCACTTACCCAGTGTCTCAGATATGTAATTTATTGAATGCAGGTATTAAGGCCCGTCGTTGGGAAGAAATTATGGATTTATCGGAAAGTGGACTTCTCAAGTGATTGTGTAGTGTTTGAAAGAGTCTGAGTGCGACAAAACGTAGTCGAGCTAGCGTTTTTAGAATCAAACCCTTGAAGTAACCAGTGGACCTACGAGACACAATCCTACTGAAATATAAATGCGAAAGTTTGTATGTGTGGATATCCTGGGAAAATGTGACTTCCTTCGGGAACGTGGGTAAAACCGTGGGGGAAGCCTGTTTTGTAATAATTTACCCTTTAATTAAATGTATTGTATGTTACTTGAAAGCACCAAGGAGGTGACATTTTCAAAATGAAAAAAAATCCAAAAATGAAAAGAAAACTTGCTGTCTCGTGGATTCACTCACTTCCCCGAGGGATGTTAAATTTTCCCGTAATAAGAAGTATCCTAATGGTTAATCCAGGCTATAAACTATCTATGTACTTAATTTCATCCAAATCCGTTGTGTCATTTTTGTGTGAAAGAGAAACAAAACCTTATTATTACGTATTTATAATACTTCTTAGTATTCTTATCTAAATAATTAAATGTTATGCAATTCTCTGCATAAACAGGTAAATGCATTAAACTATCATGAACTCTTTTTGTATTTATCCTGTTGCAGTCATAAATTAGTTTTGGAAGGTTGGTAAGCTTCAAAACTACCTCGCCTTGCTAATCAATTGCACAGACAAATGTATAGAGGCAATATCACTCCTGGATCTATAATTATTCATCTTCACTACATAGTATAAAACAAAGTCGCTTTCTCTGTCCCTATTTCCCTATGTATGCTTAAATCTTTAAAACTACGCAACGGATTTTGATGCGGTTTTTTTAATAGTTTGAGTGATTGAAGAAGAAGGTTTTTATGTATAATACATGTGATATCCCATGGGAACGCGAGTAAAACCGTGGGCAACAGCTTTTTATATATATGTTTAAATTATCATACTATTATTATAGATGCGATAGTGTGTGTGTGTATGTGTATGTTTGTAGATCGATTTAAACCGTGCAAGCACACCAGGTTCATTTACCTACCCATTTGCAGTAGTGACCTTTCAGTTTGACACCTCATCTCAGATATCCAATATCTATGAATTGAATTTCATATATAACTTTAAACCGACGCTGCGACGTCGCTAACTGACAGCCAGCCCTAAATACAAAAAAACATCAACTAAACATAGACAGACGGACCGAAGATTTCATTTAGGTAGTTAGTTTATTTTTTACTATTTTGGTACAGCCGAAAAATACACTAGTAAGTGTGTTTATTTATTAGTATAGGTATCTATATTAATATATAAGCAAAAATAGGGTTCCTTTGACGCACCATCACATCAAAACTACTGAACATATCGGGATGGGACCGCTACCATACGACGCGGAATTTTTCGTAGACGATTATAGGCTATATGTGATATCGATAAACGCGGATAAGACCGCGGGAGACAGCTAGGATATATATAATCAAAAATAGGGTTCCTTTGACGCACCATCACTGCAAAACTACTGAACATATCGGGATGGGACCGCTACCATACGACGCGGAATTTTTCGTAGATGATTATAGGCTATATATGATATCGATAAACGCGGGTGAGACCGCGGGGAACAGCTAGTATATATATAAATAGAAGAAAAATAGGGTTCCTTTGAAGCACCATCACAGCAAAACTACTGAACGTATCGGGATGGGACTGCTACCATTCGAAGTGGAATTTTTTGTAGACGATTATAGACTATATATAATAACGATTAATGCGGGTGAAACCACGGGGGACAGCTCGTATTATATATCTGTATGCGTCTACTAAAGTTGAGCCCTACAGGCTTATAATGGCTGTAATGATATTAGATCCCAGTTGAAGAAGCTGCCACGAAACACCCGTCCTTCACCAGAATTCCTTACAAAATTGTGTAAAGAAAGAAGCTAATATTATTTCCTTTTTCATACTTAACTTCATTTAAAACAAATTTCCTCATTCAAGAACGGAGACGAAGTAATCCAATAAAGCCGGAGAGTTTTCTGATGGATGAAAGGAAAAATATTATGTTTGCTTTATTTTTTAAGTGTTAACGTTTCTGAAGCAAAAAATATTTAAGTGTTTTGTGCAATATAGTGTCGCAGAATAACATTAATAATGTTTAATTTCAAAAGTAAAGACATCTAAGAACTAATAATTAAATGGTGTCTGAACAATAATTACAAAAATAACTAAACATTTATCGAAATGAGTAGTAGAGTTCGTCCGGGGATGTACTACCACCTTACCCATTTCCGCCGTGAAGCAGTGTATTACTGTGTTTCGGTTAGAAAGGTACGGGAGCCAGTGAAATCACAGGCACATGAGACTTAGCTACTTCATGTCTCAGGGTCGACAATGCATTCCGACGCTCTGGTGACTATAAGCGGCGGTGACCACTTACCATCAGGTGGACCCTGTGCTTGTTTGTCGGCCGCTGTGGTATAAAAAAAGAAATTAAATCTAAGGGTCACAATGACGTCAATAATAATGGTTGACGACACGATTTTGACAAAACTTTTACTGGCAGATAGTTGTTGGTATGTTATAGGATACTTTTTATCCCCGGATAATGTCCATTGGGTGATATCGGGGGGACAGCTAGTAACTTATAGAAGAGAACAACATCCACTAGAAGATGTAATCAAAACTAAAGCTCATACAACATTATTTTTTAAAAGACAAACACTTGGAAATTGCAACTCGATAAGTGGTTCGTAATCTAATATTAATTAAAATAAAAAAAGAGGTAAAGTGCGTTCCAGACCATGCACACTTAAGGGTTTCGTAGTCGGTTATACCGAACATTAAAGTTAAAATTCAAATGTAATCCTTTTTTTTTTGTCACTGCAACATAGATTTTTTTTCTATATCCTGAGAGATTCTTTACACACGGCCATCTGATCCCAAACTAAGCAGAGCTTGTACTATGGAACCAGATGACTGATATACTACATAGTATACGATTTTTTTTTTCTTATTACACCTAGACACAGAACAAACACATATGTTCATGGAAATTTTTAGAGTAGTAGAGCTCTTAGTGCAGAGTTCGTCCGGGGAAGTACTACCACACTTACCCATTTCCGCCGTGAAGCAGTAGTGCAATTGTATTACTGTGTTTCGGTTAGAAAGGTAAGGGGGTCGGTGAAATTACAGGCACATGAGACTTAACAACTTCACGTCTCAGGGTCGACAACGCATTGGCGATGCTCCTAGTGTTGCAAATGTCCATAGGCGGCGGTGACCACTTACCATCAGGTGGACCGTCTGCTTTTTTGTCGGCACAAATGGCATAAAGAAAAAAAAAAAAAAATGTTTGTTAAGTAGACAAAATGGCTATCAATATTTCTTTCTGCTTTATTAAAAAGGTACACGTAAATATTTAACCATTTAGACATAGTGAGCATTTTAGTATTTCTCATACAATAATTTGGTACTATCTCGTTGTTCTCCTAACAGTATCTTTATCTATTAAACTGTACCCATGGGGAAGGTCCTAGTAATTTCCGATATAGCGCAAAGCTCGAGGGATATCAGTCGCTTTTATATCCCTTCCACTTAGCTTTGTTCCCCTTTCTTGTGACTCGTTCAGGAGTACTTGAGCGGCACACCGGATGATTCGGCCGACAACGCAAAATTGAGATAACTTGTCTAAAATGAATAATCTGGATGGAGTGAGTAAAATCTACGAATATTTTTTTTGTAGGGACGGTTAAATATTTTAGATTTTGAAATAGCATTATTTCTCAAAAATAATAATATTTAATTTAAAAAAAAAATTATATATTTATTTTTGAAGCATTACTTCTTTAGGCGCGTTATGAAAAAATGTAGTGAAATTTTAAGATGCGCGCGCATCAGTATAACACAAAATTCTCACGAATGAAGTTAGCTGATAACGGTCTCTCCGGAACATCGCCCAAATCGCAACTGTCAGTGTCAACGACTGAGTAATGATTTTATTGTCAATAATAACCTAACAACGTCAAAAATTGTTATTCGTTGCTACAGACAGGTGCAAATAGACTGAATCACGACTGAATAGTAAAAAATGTTTTAAGTGCAGGTTTTCTCACTTCAATATCGGGTTATTGAAACACACGTTTTTTTTATTTTCGACCATCAACTGATATTTTATTAAAATGGTATAAAGTTTATGGTAATGGCTATTGTGGCCATAATTCAAATGTTATCAATACTAATATACTATAATAAAGAGAGAGTGCGAATAACGAAGTACCAAGGCACTAATTTAAAAAAAATGTTTCACCATTTTAATGATACATTATTCCAGATGGACATAGGCTATGTTATAATCCCGGGATACATTAGTTCCCTCGGGAACGCAAGAATACCACGGCACAGAAAGCTAAGTAATGTATAGTCAATATTTTAATTTTTTATAAATACCCCGTAAAAATATAATTAATTATCAAAGCCAACAACCCTAGTAAGCTGTCATGTCAGGGAACCAGATTATTTAACAGAAAGGCTACTACGTACCTATTTTACCTAATAATTGTCTACTTTAATACTTTTTCTATTTGCCATTCACAAAAACACCCTGTATAATCAAACATACATAAACAATGCAATCATTACTATAATTGTATCATTTTAAGTTAATATAGGGCTTGATATGACATTCCATTCGCTAAGTTTAGACCGAATTACCACATCGAAATCCAAAAGTAGGGGAACTAAGTGAACAAATCCATTTTCATTATCTAAAAATATACGTTACCTTAAATAGATGCAGGCAAAATCTGCAACTATACCGAATTCAGCTACGTGCTATTAATAGTTGGTAAAATAATGGGCTCGATTCTGTAAGGAAAATGAGTCTAGCTCCAGGATGTTTCGTCGCGGCCTCTGTGCTCTGTCTCTTTCGCTAACTACGCAATCACGTGAGAGGCCTCTGTGCGCCGGCCCGCCGACGAAGTTTGTATTAACTGAATAAGGGGGCAGGTGTAGTAAAAATATACAGGCGTTGTCGCACAGTTAGAGTTGCTTTCTAACATTTCGGTAACGGAATAAAACGCCGAAATGGCATTTTTTTAAACAGTTTGAAAACGTTTCGAAAAAAATCACAAATACTATACTATACTAGAGTATTTAATATTACATTACACATAGACATTTTTAACTACAGGAGAGTTGGAAAACCTGTTTACTAAAAAGAATTAAAAGTTCACTAAACTTCCATAATTAAGTATTAGGTATATATTTATATAATAATAATGAATATATTAATCTGAAAACTCTCACAGCGTTTCATTAATCAATCCTGTTCATACGTCATAGATTGTTTTGTGATTTATATGTACAAATGATACCTCAGTGTACTTCCAACTTTAACACCCAGCGTTGTTAAAGTAGAAACCACTTAAACATGTTTTGTCTTTGTTGCGTGAATGTTGGGGTAAATGAAGGGTTTTGTATCAAAGACATCGTTATTTTGTTTGAGCGCTTGACAGTGGACACTTTGTTTTATTAGTAAGTCGAGTATAACTGCAGACAGTATCTGTACAGTATCAGTACCTTTAATAGACGAAGCCTTTGACCTTAGTAGGAATAAGTAGGAATATTCTCAATTGGACAGATATTTCATTGCGATATTCTATATTTTTAAATATGGGCAAGTGTGAGTTGGACCCGCGCATGAAGGGTTTGTGTGAAGTCATATATTTCTTTCTTATGTTCCGTTAAGCAGCCCCCTTACCTTTCTAACCGAAACACAGTAATACAAGTGCACTACTGCTTCACGGCGAAAATAGATGGGAGCCATATTGATCTTGTTAATAAAACGATATTATTGGGTCTTACATTAGACAATAAATTGCAGTGGGGACCTCAGGTTGATACTCTAGCTGCTAAATTAAGTTCGGCTGCATTTGCTGTTAGGAAAATTAAACAGTTGACGAATGTTGAGACGGCCAAATTAGTTTATTTTCCATATTTTTATAGCCTCTTGTCCTATGGTATTTTATTTTGGGGAGCAGCAGCGGATATAGAATCAATATTTATTATACAAAAAAGAGCAATTCGTGCAATTTACGGTATGGGTCCCCGTGAATCATTAAGAGATTTATTTAGGGAAATAAATATAATGACATTGCCTTCACTATATATTTATGAAAATATAATGTTTATACGAAGAAACATAGGAATGTTTGAGTCAAAATTGGATTTCCATAATATTAATACAAGACAAAGGGAGAAGTTAGTTGTTCCATACTTTAGACTAACAAAAGTAAACAAGTCATTTCTTGGTAATTGTGTTCGATTTTATAATAAGATACCGCTCTCAGTCACCAAAATGTCTGATCATAAATTCCAAAATTTTATCAGAAAAGTTCTGAAAGAAAAAACGTATTACAAGGTAGTTCATTATATTGAAGATAAAAATGTATGGAAATAGCTACCTTTGCACAGTGCACTTCTAATGTTCTTTTTTAACTTGTAAGTTTTATTGTAATTTTCTATTTTGTAGTCTTGTTATTTCTTTATTTTCTTTGTTTTGTTTTTTAATGTTACCTATATTAAGTATTTTGTAATTGTTACATATAAAATTATGTAAAATTGATATAATAAAATAGCCAAAGAGTCCGAGGGCCTAAACTGAATAAATGGTTTGAAATTATGAATAGGTGAGGTGGAAGTACTTCCCCGGCCGAACTAATAAGTGTTCTCGACTCAATAATAAAAAAGCATCATATTAATTTAATAAATTATATAGAACAGTCTTATAATCGAAGTTTATGCTGAGTCGTCTGCCTCATGAATATGCAGCGTGTGTCCGCTCGGAGATATTAATTATGCACGGTTTTCATCCTCCGCAGTTAACGGGAATACTTAAAATTGATATCCGGAACGAGATACTCGGCTAATATGAAACATTAACTGGAAAATGGATTGTACGTGAATACATCTTTGCGTTCCTTTGAATTATTTCCTAGAATATTTGGTGAAATTTTAAAGAGATACTATTTTATACTATACTGTACTGTACTGTATTGTACTGTACTATACTATAATATACTGTACTATTAAAGTAGTTATGAGTTGATTTACTTTGGTAAGGACCTATAAGTAATATTATTTATATTAATTGAGACCTTTTAGTAATCTTTTTGAGTAGGCTCAAAAATAAAATAAATGTTTTATAACGTTTGCACACATACATTTATGAAACATTTTCAATAGTTCATGCAATCTGTTATATAAGCTGATCTGAGTAAGAATTTAATGATTTACATATTATGTGTTGTTTTCAAACATATTTTGAGCATCTCTGGTCATTATATTATTATCTGTGTACATTATATTAAATTGACTGTATGTGCCAAAAAAAAAGATATATATGTGCTATGAATTCATAAGAAGAATGAATGCCATAGTATATATATATATTTTTTTTATACCACATGGGCCGACAAACAAGCGGACGGTCCACCTGATGGTAAGTGGTCACCGCCGCCTATGGACATTTGCAACACTAGGGGCATCGCCAATACGTTGTCGATCCTGAGACGTGAAGTTGTTAAGTCTCATGTGCCTGTAATTTCACCGGCCCCCTTACCTTTCTAACCGAAACACTGTAACACAAGTGCACTACTGCTTCACGGCAGAAATGGGTAAGGTGGTAGTACTTCCCCGGACGAACTCTGCACTAAGAGCTCTACTACTCGAAAAATATTTTCCAAGATGCCCTTTGAGATGTCATCCTATAGCATATAAAATATCTATACGATACATTCAAGCTTATAGTGAAGATTTAGGGGCTATTTCCCACCTCTTTAGACTTCGTTATCTCCTTTTAAGAGTCTGTAACAAAATCTATAAAACAATCACCCCTATCTCAGTAGAAGCTATAACTACCCCATCCTCACGTAATTAAACTTGCGGCACGCTTTGATGCCCGTTTTGACGTTTAACAGTGACAAAGAAAAATAACCTTTATTCCTTCACACATAAAGTGCATCTATTGATCCAACAGCTAATGTATGGTAATGGAAATCAACCTTATTCCAAAGCAATACAGTTTCATTTCGTATGACAATTTGAAACGTCAAAACGGCCATCATAGCGTGCCGGTAGTATAATTAAGTATTTAATAACATCAAAGGATACATTATAATGGTGCCTACAGTTATTTCAAATGTTGCCAAAATTCGCGTTGTGATTTTTCGCAGAATGTGCACAGTTTTCGAGAAAAAAGAACTAACGTTGTACAAATATGTACGCTGTCCACCAAAAATCTTTTACCGTCCCGCAGTGTTGGTACTTTTGGTGAAAAATTTCAACCGTTGCGAATATTATGTGGCCTTTTAAAGTTGCTTTTCCACCAGAGAAATGTGAAGTAGGTATTATTCCAATATAACTATTAGTATAATACCATATAATTTAACAGAATATGACTAAGATGTTTATAAATATTTTTCTAATAACTTTCCCTATTTTTGGTCTTTTTTTTATTGGTAGACATGACTTACCTTACTTGCATTGTTGTAGCCATTAGAAGCCATTGTTTAAGATATTTTTATAGGGAATTCATAAAATAACTGTTTTGTATCAGGAAAGAGACGAAAAACCCAAGTGTTTTAAAAAACGGAAGGCTTACATTGGACCTTAGATTTGATGATCCCTAAACCCTAACGTATCCGAAAATTACCAAGCAATTACATTTTGAAGTAAATTTATGTCTATTTTTTCTCTTCATAGTCAACGTTCTTAATTAATATTCTTAAATATAGCAGCGTTTATGAATTGTCTGCATTGCCAACGTTTTTCAATTCTAACAGTAAAACTTAATTTTAAAAGTTGACGTGTTGGTTATATTCATTTGGCATTAAAATAACTCAGAAAGAAGGAAATTGTATTTACAATAGAACTAATAAGGTCGCATTCAGAATTTTTCCAATTTCCCTAAAGTTCGTAGACGGAAATATTTCGAATGAGCATTGAATTTATTATTAAAATTCACTTTGATATTGGACTTCGTTTTGTTTTATGATTTAGAGTTCCGAACACGATTGCTTTGTTTGTGTAGGTACTTACAAACAAACGAGTGGTTCAAAATATGAGGAATTGCTTTTCGGCCTGTGTTTTTAACTACGTTGCAGTGGAATTTAATAAAAACTTACATTCCTTAGGGTATTATTTTAAATAAATTTTCTTTTTATGTTTGTTTTTATGAAAGTGCAATCTGTTGTACCGTTGAATAAAAATAAAATAAACATTTTAGGTGCAATATTATTGAAGCTTACCTTAAGTAAGTACAGCCCCCTTATTCAGCTAATACAAACTACGTCGGCGAGCCACTTCACGAAGGCCTCGCAAAGCTTATCTCTCATAGTTTAACCAGCCACGAAAGCATCGATAGTCGATAAGTTTAGCATATCGATAATATTTGTATTTTTTTATGTTAAAAATCTGCCCCCTTATCCAGCTAATACAAACATCGTCGGCGAGCCGCTTCACGGAGGCCTCGGAGAATATATCTCTCACCTGATTAGTAGTATTAGCGTAGTAAGCGACAGAGACAGAGCGTAGAGGCCGCGACGAAACTATTCTCGAGTTTCCCTTACAGAATCGAGCCCCAGTTTTATACTATGCAAATTCTAGTTTATTGCATTCACTCTTAATACTATCTTGTTATCAAACCGTGAAGATCTGTTTATGGCTTTCTGTCTTCTATGTAACATTATAATTTATACTATTAGCTGTAAGATCTTACTTTCATAAATAAATAAAAAAAATAATTTTAATTTAGTCCGACTACTGTAGTCGCTAGTACTACGGTACGGTTTGTGCATACGGTTGTAGCTTCGGTAACTTTAAATTTGACCTTCATAAGTGCCCTCCGAAGGCCTAAACTGAATAAATGGTTTTGAATTTTTTGAATTTTGAGTGCAAGGTAGTGACGTCAAACGCTATTCCATCGAATCGTGCAATAAATTTGCGGTTTCAAAGGAAAATACGCTCTAAAACCACAATACGTTTAGTATACTTTACAGTACCTACAAACTCTATTAAAAATCTATCAGATCTTGAAGAAATATCTGCTTCCCTTACCTTCGTTTTTCCTTCCTTTCCTGCCGTCTCGTTCTAAATTATTCTAGGAACAAATTCAATAACCATTTATTCAGTTTAGGCCCGCGGAGGGCACTTATGAAGGTCAAATATCGGTCGGAAGTCAGCCTTCAACTGAGAAGAACCGGCAATAAACTCAGCAAGGTTACATATTTATTTCTTTTTAATCATTTTGGTTATTATTTCAATTTTATATTTAACATTTACAAAGTACATAATATAGGTAACAATCAAAAACAAAAAATAAATAACAAGATAATAATTTAGAAAGTACGATTAATTATTTGCTATCTAAGAGGAAGGTAGATCGCATGTAGAAATAGCGTTGGTTCATCCAAGCGTGAGTACTAGGTACTATAAACCGGGCACTGGGGCTCGATTCTGTAAAGAAAATGACACTAACTCGAGGATGTTTCGTCCCGGCCTCTATGCTCTGTCTCTGTCGCTTACTACGCTAATACTACTAAGCACGTGAGAGGTAAGCTCTCCGAGCCTTCTGTGAAGCGACTCGCCGACGTAGTTTGTATTTGCTAAATAAGGGGGCTGATATCGTAGCGGAAGGAATAGCACTGACATGGCATATCGTACCAAGACAATGTTGCAGTCATTGAGGAGAGATGTCATTTTTCATATAATGCTTTTTGCAAGCTCTTATTTAACTTCCCTTTTGTTATTGGTATATCAAATCTTGCAACTTTGTAAGTAGTAGAGCTCATAGTGCAGAGTTCGGGGTAGGACTACCACCTTATCCATTTCCGCCGCGATGTTCATGACCCGTCTTTGGCGGGATTCTAAGAGGCTAGTCTCTAGACAGCCAAGATGAACCACCAAGCCAATCTAACTGTCAAAAGATGTCCTTAAATCAATAATTCGCCAGGAATAACATAACAATATAATTAAATTTATTCTAAAAAAAATACAATTGTTTACCAGTAATGCACTTGTATTACTGTGTTTCGGTCAGAAAGGTATAGGGCCGGTGAAATTAAAGTTATATGAGACTAATATGAGTGTTCCAAAAGGTCATAAGTAGCGGTGACCATCAGGTGGACTGTCAGCCTGTTAAAATTGAAAAAAGAAATATACTGGATTTTTCTGGTTTTCCTTTACTGATTTAGCCGATTTTTATGCACACTTTAGGTTTTAACAATATTGTTTTAATAACCTTAGTCACGCCATTGTTAATATGGCGAACGCGCCCTAATTGTTTGTGATTTATTATTTCCTTAACCACTTTCAAGTTGTGAAACCACCAACAATCAGAATACACACCGGGCCATTTTATTCATTTATGCCGGGTAGAATTTCGTCAAAAGGTTCATCAATCCATGGATTTTCGATCGGGATCGTATATAGTAACCCGGCATTAGTTGCTTTAAAGAACTTGTATCTAAGGTTTTTGAAGTGAAACTTCTTACAGGAGGGCTTTCAAATTATGATCCGAAACCTTTTTTGTGGCAAAAAATAAAATTATAAATATTTAGGCGAAATCTTTTGACGCACCATCACCTCTAAACTACAAAACATATCGGGATGGGACTGCTACCGTTCGACGGGGAATTTTTCGTTGATGGATATAGACTATATATGAAATTTATCAACGCGGGTGAAACCGCGGGGGATAGCTAGTGAATGATAAACACAACCTATGCTATTCAAAAGTGATTGATGATTAATAAAAACTTTTCCCTGTAATACTAAAGTTTTACTTCTATCGTGTGTTTGAGACACTCTGTTTTATAAATCACTTTATTTTGACAATGTCTGGCTTCTTCGGAAAACGTCTGGTTTTGTAAACTGTCTACAACATTAATGCGGCCTATAAACCAATCAATCTCTAACTAGATAGCTATACAGAGGTATGTTCAGTGTGTGAGGCTGTCTTGCCAAATAGTTTCGTAAAATATATTTTGCTCATTATAATGACGATCAAAGGCGATCCGATATGCATGACTAACAAACCCGTTGTATGAAACACTGGTATCTAATAATAAATTAATAATATAATTATTAATATCCCGGGACATTCTTTACACACGGCCATCTGATCCCAAACTAAGCAGAGCTTGTACTATGGAAACCAGATAACTACATAATATACTATATTTATTTTCCAAATACATACCTGTATATATAAAGGTCAATTTGTATATGTATTTTTCCTTATGAACTCCGAAACTGCTGGACCGATTTTGACACGACTGGCAGATAGTAATTATGAGTAATATTGGCTTTGTTATCTCGGGAAAATGTAACATCCCTCGGGAACGCGGGTAAACCCGGACAGCTAACTTTTATAATAGAATAAATTATCATCTTACTACGCCCGCCATATTAGATTGAGAATGACGTCACCAAAACCAAACGTGTCTGCAAAATTTCAGCTCAAACGGAAACTGGGAAGTGGGTCAAATTTTACTAGCAAGATTTGATTACTGGCAGAAAGACACCGGGACAGGTGAAACTATCTAAAAGCTTATAGTAAACTAGTTTGTACCTGTGACTTTGCTCGTAATAGCCATTCTTTAACATAATCCAAATAATTTCCATAAAGTATTATATACTATTTGACGGGCCAGTTTGTTTGGTGGTTAGAGAGCCCGGCTACCAAGCCGCAGGTCATGGGTTCGATTCCCACCCAGGACAAACATTTGTGTACATGAACATGTCTGTTTTTTCTGTGTCTGGGTATAAATATCTATATTAGTATGTATTTAAAAAGTAGTATATCCGTTACCTGGTAGCCTTAGTACAAGCGGTACATTCTGCTTAATTTGGGATCAGGTAACCATGTGTGAAGAATGTCCTGAGATATTTATTTATTATGCTTCACCAATATGGACGCCTAAATGGTTTGCACTTTAAACGTTATTTATAAAAACTAGCTGTCCCCCGCAGTTTCAACCACGATTATCGCTATCATATAGCCTATTACCATCTACGAAAAATTCTGCGTCGAATGGTAGCATTTATGTTTCTTTTTCTCCTGTTATGTGTTGTACAAATAAAGTATATTGTATTGTGTTGTGGAGCAGTCCCATCCCGATAAGTTCAGTAGTTTTGAGGTGATGGTGCCTCAAAGGAACCATATGTTACGTATTATTATAATATACCTATAGTCGCATAGTAAATGTTAACCATATATTTTGTCTTGTCACGTTTTATAAGTCAAACCTTACGAGACAACATATAGTTTTGGACATGCCTGGAGTAATGCTAGGCTTTCTCAGAAATATTATGAGACTTCGAAGAGAAATGTAGACAAGTAGGTATGTATTTTTAATAGTAACTAAACTCAAGTTACATATCATAACTAATATTGGTGTGTATATAATATGATCAAAACACGAACAATCAATTATCCATTATCAGAAAGTATCATCACTTAAATTAAGTCATAGTATTCAATTATTTTATAGATGTCGTACATTTATAGATGTCGTACATTTATTACTTCTATAAAATTTGGTAAAAAAAAAGCTAGGTAGGTACTTGGCAGATTATAAAAAACTGACCAAGTGCGAGTCGGACTCCGGGTTTCATTGAACCGTACAATTTTAAACAAAGCACTCTTTGATTTTTGAAGTTATAGTTATACTTCTTTAGGCGCGTTATGAAAAAACTATGAGAGTGAAATTTTAAGATGCGCGCGCATCAGTGTAACACAAAATTCTCACGGATGAAGTTAGCTGATAACGGTTTCTCCGGAACATCGCACAAATCGCAACTGTCAGTGTCGATGAGTGAGTAATGATGTTATAGTCAATAATAACCTAACAACGTCAAAAATTGTTATTCATCGCTACAGACAGGTGCAAAGAGTTTGGACACTACAATTTCACGACTGAATAGTAAAAAAATGCTTTTAGTGCAGTTATTCTATAACGTACGAACATACACTCGCAAACACACACACACACACACGAAATGGTTATTGATATTGTATTTAAATTATATGTACTTATAGTTTTTTTTTGTTAAATCATTTAGAATAAGCCAAGCGTTGGGTGGAAACTGTCTTCTGGCACACAGCTCGCGCTAGTTCTGAAGACAGGGCTGCATCTGATTATGTATTTTGATTCAGCAATAAAAAACATTTTTATTTTTTATTATTTATTAATTCTCACCTATAATTCCGGGTATAACTTACCTGCGTACATAAGTATTTGTTACTTTATATTTTATTTATTATAGCGGTCATAGGTACATACTCTGTGAAATTTCAAGTGTCTATTGATTCCAGTTTATTAACGGGACCTCCGTTAACCCTTTGAGTATCAAAACCCTTAAAACAATAAAAACATTATTCTAAAGGGGCGTAAGTGGTATTTCTCGGATGAATTCGACGAAATTTGCTTTTCGTACAGGGGTATAATAATATTTTTATGTTGCTATAAACTTAACCCTTAGGTAAAAATACAGCACCCTTCAACCGTCTATCATCCGTGTTGTTAATCATTTAGGGTGGACGTGATATGTACATTAAGCTTTTCTTTCTATTTTGTGTATAGGTCTGCATGTACATCCCTACTAATATTATAGATGTGAATGTAAGTTTATTTTGTTACGCTTTCACGCGAAAACTACTATCATGAAACTTTGTACACATATTCTTGGAGGTATTTGAAGTAACATAGAACACTTTTTATTCCAGAAAAATGTTACATCCCTAGGAACGCGGGTGAAACCGCGGGGGACAGCTAGTATGCAATATAGCTAATACGCCACATTTTTCCACATATTCTCTCGTCTTTAAAAAAAACATAGCAATAAGTATTTATGCATACCCATAAAAGAAGAGTTGATAATTATAGGGGTGAATTAAAAAACCGGCCTATCTGTCACGATTCTTTAGTTTCACAAAGTCATTTTTGAAAATAAGAGTTTCATTCTGTTACCTAAATGACACTAGCTCGACGAAGCTTTCGTGACCACTATACTCTGTCTCTATCACTCACTACGCTTTCACGTGAGAGGTAATCTCACCGATGAAGAATTAGCTGAATAAGGGAGCAGGAACGATAACCCTGGCAAAGTATAATAATGTAATGTGTACTTGAGTTTCTAATCACCTACTTATACAGCCCCAAACCGATTGTATCGCACCAATCAATAAATGATTGTGTGAATAGGCTCTTTGAGATCCTTTCAAACGGGCCGTGCTTGCGACATGAGAACACTTGAAGCCCAGTTTAAGCACTCGAATAGGTATCGTCGATTTCGTGCAAATGTGCCCAGAACAAAAGCTTTGTGGCGGTCCTTCGAATGAGTTAGTCTAATTTGAAATACCAAATGTGCCTACTAAGGCACAATAGTGTGCTCTGTTTGAGAGGCTTCCCGGGAATTGTAAAATTATATGTTATGGTTTTTTTAGGTTAATTTATTTACCTGTAGCGATATTACTGAGTCAGTTTTGTAACATTATTTTAACTGTTACATACCTATTACTGTGGATGTATGGAAATAGCTCTCTGCACTGTGTATCTTCAATTAGCTTGTTTAGGTTATTGTTATTTTTTTTTTTTTTATTATTATATTAAGTATTTTTTTAATGTTAATTATCAAATAATTAAAAAGTCAAATTAGAAAAGATTGGTGTAAAAAATATTTAAAAAGTGTAACCTTGTTGTTTCTTGCCAGTTCTTCTCAGTTGAAAGTTGCCTTCCAAACCAAGCGTAACATCAGTAACTTTGAACTTCATAAGTGCCCTCCGCGGGCCTAAACCGAATAAATGGTTTTGAATATGATTTTTTTATTTATTTTGATAAACATTACAAACTAATAGCTCTTTTAATTTTCAAATAAAATATAACCTTATTTCTTAAGGAATAAAGTCCATTGTTGGTTATTGCTATAAAAAACATATGGACCGTATCACGTAGCAATTTTTAATGATATTTTCGCTTTCAAAATGGGCATATGTAATGGCGATTTTAGTTAATAATACATTATATAAAATACAACTTAACAATCTTGGTGGTTAGAGAGAGTTGATGAGTTGCTATCGAAACTTACTTTAGTCACTAGCGAGTAAACTACTATCGATACAGTATTGCTCGATAGCAACTGTCAAATTTGTGACTCATGGTACCGAATTTCGATAGCAAAGGCTAAAAAACGTTAGTCGCTAGTGTTTACATTTCGATAGGTTTTTTACCTATCGACTCGTACTATCGATTTTAGTTCTTTAGGTGACCGCTAGTGGCGCTGTACACATTTGCCATAGAAATGTTTTACGCCGTCGCTAGTGAGTACGTACGTTAAAAACTCATGGTAAAGGCACAGGTCGTGGGTTCGATTGTTCATTGTCTGGCTGTATAAATATCTATATAAATATGACCTTAGAAAAAAAAGTTGTGTATCACTTATCTGGTTTCCATAGCACAAGCTCTGATTAGTTTGGATCAGATGGCCGTGGGTAAAGAATGACCCACGTGACCCAATGACCAAAATTTTAGGTCTTTTTTTTGGAAAACGTTAGCCTTGATCACAAACAAACATTTTTATGCACTCAAATGTTTATCCGAGGTGAGAATCGAACCCATGACCTGCAGCTTGGCAGTCAGGGCCTCAAACCACCAAGTCAACTGGCCCATCGATATGGGAGCTCCCTTAAATACTTTAAATATTTTATTTTGGTTTTAGTATCATATTTCAATAGCGGCAACAGAAATACATCATCTGTGAAAGTGTCAACCGTCTAACTATCACGGTTCATGAGATACAGTCAGGTGACAGACGGACAGACAGAGAAACGTACTGCGGAGTCTTATAATACCTTAACCTTTGGTCCTTAATGATTCGTGACATTTAAATGAAAATGTCATTTAAATTGTTAAACATTGGATCAAAGATGAACCTTGTTTCAAAAGAGGTAAATTAGACGTAAAAATTTTTTTTTACGTCAAATGGGGTTTCATATTCGACAGACTATAAGGTAGTGAGACATTCAGTGGTGAAGCTGCAACAATATTTACTTTCTATTCCAATCCAATGAACAGAATAGTGTAGTATTAATAGGTACCTGGGGCTCGATTCTGTAAGGAAAATGACACTAGCTCGAGGATGTTTCGTCGCGGCCTCTTTGGTCTGTCTCTTTCGTTAACTACGCAATCACGTGAGAGGTAAGCTCTCAGAGACCACCGTGAAGCGGCTCGTCGAGGAAGTTTGTATTAGCTGAATAAGGGGGTTGGAGCGCATCACTTCCTACTAATATAATTAAAGCGAAAGTTTCTACGTATGAATGTATGGATGTTTGTTCCTCTTTCACGCAAAACCTAACCAACGGATTTGGATGAAACTAGGCACATAGACAGAGCATATATTGGAATAACATATAGGCTACTAATTATCCCGGGAAAATGTTTCATCCCTCAGGAACGCGGGTGAAGCCTCGGGGGACAGCTATATGCACTATGTTTTTACCAACGTAATGTATGTTTGTCTTTGTTTAGTTAACTAAATTGGGTTTGTTTTTTTATATTAATTAGAAGTCGGTAATAATGTTTAAAAATTACTTATATTAAAATCCTACAAATATTATAAATTCGGATGTTTGTAAGTATTTATGGATTTTTGTTACTCTTTGACGAAAATACTACTAAATAATGGATGAAACTTGGGAAAAATATAGTTTATAGCATTGATTAGCACATAGGATACTTTGTATCCCTGGAAAATTAATAATTCAATTTAATTGAAATATGGCTTTTTGTGGCACCTTTTGTTTCTTGTGTGCATAAAAGTACCTATGTATATTCATTTTCATTCCAATATTGAGTTCGTTCAAATATATTAAGTAAACATTAATATTTTTGTTTTATGAACCTTTAATCAGGTACTACTTGCAATAAAAACTTATAGATTTCATTATTGTAATATGTCAAAACGGCCATCATAGCGTGCCGCAAATGTAGTGATCGTATAAATCTCACCTCCGCTTACGCTGGAATCGTAAACATGTTGTTGTCTCTCTCTCGCACGTTCGAGGGCATTTGCGCGGTCGGAGCGCGGGGCGGAGCAAGATTACAACAAACGAAACTAGTAACGGCCGGTTGAATTCAGTTTGCTTCTACGTTCCAGCGAGTGTGCACGTCGCGTATTTCTGTCGACAAAATGGCGGACCAAGAAGTGATAATACCGCGAGAAACGGAAACAGAAATCGATAAAAAACTGGATTTTGAATTCGACTACGGAGCCGTAAAGGACTTGTATATAACTAAGGTAAATGATTATCTCTCGAAGGAAACCATAATCGACGATTCACCGTGGCGTAGAACGGTCAATGATAAACTAATTAAAGATGTTAATGATGGCAAGGAGTGTCTAAGAATGCATCGTGTACGCACCAGTGACCAATATCACGCCATGAAGAAATTCTGTACCTTCCAAGCTGATAATGGTAATTATATTTTAACAAAAAAAACTGGCAAACAAGATCAGGTCATCGTCCCATGTGATGAATCATTCGATGTAATAATGAAAGCCCATAGGAATGGAGGGCACCTCGACAAAGAAAAGATATATGACATACTAAGCTCAACTCATTACCTTCCAAAATGGTGCCTAGGTATCATGGAACAAGCTTGCAATGTATGCAAACAATATAAATATAATTTTTATAAGACGGCACTGAAGTTCAATGAAAAAGTAAATGTGGAAGTATATAATATGCTAAAACCAGATGGATATTTTAAGTATGTTCTCATTTACGAGGATATATACACAAAATATGTTCAAGTGAAACCATTAAACAATAAAAACGAACATGAAATAGCTATGGAGTTACTGAAAATATTTATGAATTTCGGCCCACCAATGTATCTATTTACATCGAATTGGACAATAATTCAACCGGCATTGGATATTGTGAATATGATGTGCCGTCTCTCTTGCGCAGTGAAATTTAAGTCTAATAATAGTAATATTCAAATGATTTTAGGCAAGATTAAAAGATGGGTAATCGTAAACGAATCTGATCATTGGGCGCTTGGTTGTCAGATCGTTCAATGGGAGTATAATAATGCTCTGGGATACAATATGGTCTCACCATATGAGAGATTGTTTGGCCAGAAGCCACATACTAAATTAGTTAAGAAAAAATACACTGTAGAAATTGAAGAAATCCATAATATTCTTAATATTGTTTCAAATCAAAAATTATGCAATCAATGCAACTCTACTCTAACGGACATAGTAAAAATATGCACCAGATGTAACAAAGAAGTACACATCTTCTGTTGCCAATATAACAATCACGAAAAACTGCTCTGCTTTTCATGCAGGGACAAAGAAAATTTATTGGTGAAGTTAAGATCTACAGCTAATAAAGTAGAACAACTCATAAATCTTAAATAAGGAAATTTGAAGATTGAATAAAAAATGTATTATGTAATCTCAACATTGACTTTTATTTTTGAATACTAACGTTTTTCCTTCTTGTTTCCGCTGTGTACGCACTAAAGGTAATCATTTTCAAACACAGAAAGGATGATATTACTTTGCACGCCTCAGGTATGGAACCCAAGACCTTCGGAACGCTAGTCCAGGTTTATACCAGTTCTCCACTTGCCACTAAATCACTGCAGGTTCAGTCAAATTGTATGTGGAAACATAACTTTTGAGAATTTTAGTCATGCACCTGAATTCTGCTGGCAATTTGTAAGTAGAGTGGGCGTTGGATAACACGCCTTGATGGCTGCTTTAGTATTCTGCGTACATTATAGTACCAGTAGGCCAGTTGGCTTGGTGGTGAGCGACTGACTCCCAAGCCGAAGGTCGCGGGTTTGATTCCCACCCAGGACAAACATTTGTGTGCATGAACATGTTTGTTTGTTCCGTGTCTGGGCTTAAATATCTATATAAGTATGTATTTAGAAAAAAAAAGTTGTATATGTAGTATATCAGTTATCTGGTTTCCATAGTACAAGCTCTGCTTAGTTTGGGACCAGATGGCCGTGTGTAAAGAATGTCCAAGGATTTATTTATTTATTTACTGTACCAATTATTCTTATAGATACCTATTACTCGAGAATATTTAAACAGTCGAATTTGACACACCGAAAGGATATAATAATAAATATCCTGGGACATTCCATTCACACGGCCATCTGGTCCCAAACTAAGCAGAGCTTGTAATATGGAAACCAGATAACTGATATACTACATATGTGTATATATTTGGACTAGCGTTCCCCCGCGGTTTCACCCGCGTTCCCGAGGGATGTAACATTTTCCCGGGACAAAAAGTATTCTATGTGTTATTCCAGGGCATTTTCTATATATGTGCCAAGTTTTATCCAAATCCGTTTGATAAACGCTCGATTTTTTTTATTGGTTTATTTAATACTAGCTGTCCCCCGCGGTTTTACCCGCGTTCCCGTGGGATGTTACATGTTTTATACATAAAAACCTTTCTCTTCAATCACTCTATCTATTAAAAAAACCGCATCAAATTCCGTTGCGTAGTTTTAAGGATTTAAGCATACATATGGATATAGGGACAGAGAAAGCGTTTTATACTGTAGTGATGCTGTACAAAGCACTAAAACGTACATATAGCCATATAACGCAAACCTCAAGGAGTATATCTGTAAGTGGCGAGGTCATTCGTTCGCACGAAAAAAAAAATACAAAGGAAAATATTATATACTTATTATTTTTTTTTTTATTTCAATTAATTATTTTTTTATAATATTAGTAGGATTTGCATTTAGTATTCTTGTTCTAAATGATGATCCCGGGAAAACAAAGGATCCCTAGGGAATGGGGATAAAATCGCGATGATAGAATCGAATATGTCTTGGCAAAGTTATTGACAGATTGACAGACCAATAAACAACGTTAACCGAAAATGGAACAAATAAAATGTAAAGAACATTATTTTAGATCGTTCTTTGATAGTGTAGAAGTAATAATAGTTTAAAAAAAGCTAAAAAAACAGGCTTTAATACAAAATCCAACTAAAAAATAGAAAATAAATTTGAATTAACAATAGAAAAAAATAAATTTTATTGTAAAAAAAAAGCGTGGGGTGCATGGTGTCAACAGTTATAAATATTTTATTGACAGATATGAGTAGAAGGATTATCATTTTGATAATATCTTAAAAAGCACCCACGCAACGCTTTTACAATATTATTCATTATTTTCCATTCAAATTTATTTCTATCTTTTTTTAAAATAATATAAATTAAATAAATTCGGTTTAAACTTACAAATGCAAGGGTCTCATACTAAGCGGCAAACTATACCTTATTATAACACTATTAAGGTATGAAATTCTTACATTAGTTTTCTGCCTATTTCATCCCCTAAGGGGTTGTTTTTAATCTTTTTTATAATGCTTTTATTAGCTTCATATTTAAAATTTTATGTTTTTATTTTTTATTTTTCATTTTTAGTTAAACCGCTAATCCTGATAATCCTAGTAGGGATAACGGGTCTAACTGTTTAAAATATTGAATTGTCATCGGTCCATAATAAGTAGGTATGCCAAATTTCGAGTTAAATCGACATTTAGAAGGGGGTCAAAATCATGTTCAAAGATTCCGTTACATACATACATACATACGTATGAAGCTAATAAAAGCGTTATAAAAAAGATTAAAAACAACCCCTTAGGGGATTAAATAGCCAGAAAACTATATTTCATACCTTAATAGTGTTATAATAAGGTATAGTTTACCGCATAATATGAGACCATTGCATTTGTAAGTTTAAGCTGAATTCAAATCAAGAATTCATTATTTATTTTTGTAAAAACAATGTAACTTACATTCATTTAAAACAAAATGAAATTCTCTTAAACAACAAGTTTTGCTGAGTTTTTTCGAAAGCGCTCTTTCTATAACAGCGAATTTTAGACATCGTGTCGCGTTGTTATGCCAAAGTAAAATATTGATAAGCCAGTTGCTGATTTTACTTTTTGTCACTTTTTTTTCGTAATCGTGTTACAAGCTTAATATTCTACCGGCGACCTACGATGGCCGTTTTGACGTTTCAGATTGTCATAGGAAAAGAGACTGTATTGCTTTGGAATAAGGTTGATTTCCATCATCATACAATTAGCTGTTGGATTAATGCTGCACCTTATGTCAGAAGGAATAAAGGTTATTTTTTTTTGTTATTATTAAACGTCAAAATGGGCATCATAGCGTGCCGCAAGTTTAGTTGTCAAAATCATTTAAAATTTTCAGGTTTTCGTAGTCAACAAGGAACCTATGGTTTAGACATGTCCGTCTGTCCGTGCACAATGTTGTGAAATATTTTTTTTAGCTACTCGACTTTAACCGTTTATTCTATTTTGTAGGATGTCATTGGACAGGTTTAAAAAAAATTGTTTATTATTATTGTGGTTTTTCTTTTTATTTTTTTTTTTTATTTCCTTTTACGTTTTCTACGGACTTATCTTTGAAGATTGTACGATAAATTATTTTAAGATTAATTGTATTGTGTTTTTATAAATTAGCATCTTTTCGCGCTTGCTCCGGTGCTCATTGTATTGAACTGAGGCTTGTGGTTCCTCGAATTCTTGTGGTTTGGAATATTAAGCTTTAATATTGTCATTTTTGTTAGTCAAGTGTCAAGCGGGTTCCAGGGACTGAGATAGAGAATAGCTCTGTCTCTTTCGCTAACTACGCAATCACATGAGAGGTACACCTATGTGAGTCCTCGTTCCACCAGCTCGCCAACGAGGTTAACATTAACTTAATAACGGGACACGTTATTTATCTACGGCTGCAGGGACGTAAGAAACAGTTTTTTTTTATTGTTTTCTTGATATAAAGAACCGCTAATAATCAGATAATGTAAAGTCTTTTAATTTAAAAAGGCCCCCCATGCAACGCCCTGAGCCCGAGGTTCGAGCCCCACAGGGGACACGCTCAGTGTGCTAGTTGCTTAAAATTTGTATTTTCGGTTGAGAGACCTAAGCGCTCACCGAAATTGTCCGCGTAAAGGTGTCAGAGCCATCTGAGGCTAACAACTTCGTCCTTTAAAAAACAATAAAAATAAAATGTGAAAAACAGCATCCCATCCACCTTAAGATCGACGCAACCCTTATTTCCGCACTTGTTTCTCCGTACCCGGAGCAAGAGACAGTTTGAAATTGAAAAAGAAAACTCTTGCAGAATTCTCTGTGAAGAGAAATAGCTACGGAGAAATTGTAACAAGACTTGAACGTTATGAATATTTTGATACCCACCTACGATATTGATTGGTGATTACATCATGAAATGGGAAGCTGTAATATTTATTGTTTACTAGCTTTACGCCCGGTTTCACTCGAGTTATCAAAAACTCCTATTTGGCATTTGACGGGCCAGGTGGATTGGTGGTTTGAGACCCTGATTGCAATGACGCAGGTTGTGGGTTCGATTCCCTCTCAAGACAGACTATTGTGTGAATAAACATGTCTGTTTGTTCTGTGTCGTTGTAAATAACTATATAAGTAAATACATATTGTCTTTTAATGAGCCCGCGAACAAGTGCAATGCAACCTAAAACCCTACGGACCTTTATTCACGGTGACCACAGCACCCTCTACACACGCATCGGAACATCAACAGAGACATAACCTAAAGGAACATAGTCTGAAGCCCCCCTTATTCAGCTAATTCAAACTTCTACAAGCCACGGAGACCTTACCTCTCATGTGATTGCGTAGTGACCGAAAGAGAAAGGGCATTGAGGCCGTGACAACATCCTCGAGCTAGTGCTGTAGAGCGTAAAGATGGAACCAAGCTTAAGTTTAACATACTTGCGGTGGCAATAAAACTGAAACTGAGACAGTGTGGGTTTTAATGGAGCCAGGTCACGGGCAATTACAGTTCAAAACGACGAGCTCTGGTTCGAGAGGCCACTTTAACTGAACAACCAGCGAGCTACGAAACTAAAAGGCTATCGTTAATAAACATGTTGTGGAAATGTTGGACCATGGAGCCTCGAATTTAGGGTCGAAATTCGATAGTTAGGGTGCTACGGCAAGTAGTTTTTTAATTGACCTTCCGTTATATAATTTGAATAGTCTGACTAATGTAAGTAACCCGCATGGTTAGAAAATTTTATTCATTTGATATAGCTGACCCGACAGACGTTGTCCTGTCTTAACAATAAATATTGAATTCGAATCTTCCGATTGAATCGACTGTGAAATATGCAATAAGAAATTAATTATTTTATCAATATAATTCCGACACATGCCTCTATTTTACGCCGCGATATTTGCAGCGCACATTCTGTCAATCGCTCCAGCTGTCAAACGACTGACAATAATAAAAGTTTATATTGTCAAAGCGCTCTAGTAAAGTGGTTAAGTTTTCTTAAATTTTCAAATTTTCCGCCCAACTTAATTTTTTCTTACATAAGAACCTTCTCCCGACAATAACAATAACAACAAAAAGAGCTAGCGATATCGGTCCAGCCGTCCATGCGTGATGCTGTGACTAAGGGAAATAGGGATTCATTTATATATATATAGATAAGATTCCTTTAGAGCTCGGTGAAAAATATCTCTTGTAATTGTGTATCGTAAAATCTGAAATAAAATGTTTTTTACACGAAAATAATTTAGTTCTTAAATACAAAGTACATCATTAATGGGTAGTTTGACAACATTTTTTTTAAGTAACCAGATAATATTTAAGAGCTATAATAGTGTGGTATAATTTGCATAAACAAAAAGTCAAATATAAAAGGGTTTTTTATTAGAGGAAAATAATAAATATAAAGAGTTTTTTAAAATTAAATACCTACTAATATAATATGTCTTTTCGAATACACATATTATTTTCTATGATTGATTTTATCTACCCAAAATTAAAAAAAATATTTCATTAATAAAACTCTTTGTATTAAATTATTTTCCTATAATAAACAAAATTTTATTTTAGAATTTTTGTTCATCAAAAATTATATTAAAGCCATAAGTTATAAAACTGCTTCGCTAAAATAGCTACCAATATTTACCTTACCATGAATATGAGATGGGGTTTGATAGTGTCCAAGTCGTTTATTATCTGCTGTCAATGAAGGGGGTGGAAAGGGGGTAGTTAGGTGGGGATGACATTAAGGGATGGGACTTAGTAAATACGCTGAGCATTCGGTTTTTGAGTAAGGTTTGTTTAGGTTCTAAGTAACTGGTTTTAAATCTAGCTGGTAGTGGTTAGTGAGGTATTCTTCAGGAAGATGATGTCACAATGACGGGTTCTTCAGAGGAAGTGTGAATTCAGCTCTTAATGAAGAGCAATATATTGACGATCCCCTATAACAAATGGTCATAGGGGGACCACTCTGAATAAGAATTTTTTATTTGCTAAAGATGTGGTTGTACATTAAGGTGTACAATAGGTTCAGCTCATCTATCTTTTCATTAGCATGCAAATACAATTTATTAAAATACAAATATACAATGTTATGTCAAATTAAAAAGAAATTAAAAAACTACAACCATGTCACTGCATGCACAAATATGTGCCTCATTAGTTTTGGAGTAATGTGTAAAAGTAAATTGATGTATGTTTGTTACTGATCGTAAATATACGAATGGACGCTGGATTGATGCCACAGTTCATATTTCAAATTAATTTACAAGACAATGAGAAAACCAGCGAACTTCTCTAGTGTAACTAACTGTCAGTACCTTTTGAATTTAAAAGACAAAATATCATCCAAAAAGGTGATGAAAATAAGTTTGGTTCGTAATAATGTTCTTTTGTTTAAATTGGTAATAAAAAAAGATAATACTGAGTTATTAAAATCGGTAATTTTTTTCAGCTTTAGATTTTTTGAGAAAAATAAATACAAATCTTTTTTGTATAATAATATAATATTTGTGTAGACTACTTAATAAGAAAAAGATTTAAAAAAAAGCACTTTGTCGGTGGTTTTTGATTTAATAAATTACCATCTCATCACGCCGGCCATCTTGGTTTTAGAATGACGTCATATATCTGATCATAGATGTCACCAAAACCCAATATGTGGGCTAAATTTCAACTCAATCGGACGTTTTAAAATTCAGATGCAAAATCAAACCCAATCATACTTAAGTACATAACACTTAAAGTTAAATAAATCCTTGTTAAACTTTATTAAAAATAAAAAAAAAGTACTTATTCAAACTTGATAAAAATTTTTTGGGACCACCTCTGAAGTACGACTTACCCAACGAAAAAATCATAATTAGAATCAATTCATTATTAGCGGAGTAATCGCGACAAGTAGACACGTAACAAACATACAAAAAACACACAGTCGAATTGAGAATCTCCTCCTTTTTTTGAAGTCGGTCTCAAAATTGGTTCTTTATAATTATTAAACTATTATTTCCAAAAAAACTAATAAAACATCAGATTTCTGTAAAGACACTACATAGCCGTTGGTACCTTAATACGTCATACATTAAGAACTCTAAAAAATTATACTGATCTCTATAGATATCCGCTTTATTCCGTCCACTCAAATCGCTTCTCGATACGTTCATCGACCGATAAAACAAGAGACCCCATTGTTACATCCTCTATCTACAGAGGCGGAAAAAACACTAATAATTGTACCTTCCAATCAACCTAAAATCACCTTTATGTCAATAGCTGCAAGATCATTACAAATGCGTTAGTAAATTTGTCTCAAAATACAACATTGCAAAGTCCAAGCAGCACTTTCGGCTTTAAAATAGTCTTTGTTGTGTAGTACTAAGGTTCATTTAGGTGCAAATGTAATTATGCACGTTCTTCCAGACATGATGGTTAAGCACTCAATGTACCCTTTATCTTAGATTAAAAACGTAGTGATGGGGGTAGTATGGAAGCTATACTACAATATGATTTAAGATAGGTGTCGGCCCATAGTTGAATGACCCTTTGTTCCTTGGTGATTCATATTTTGCCATGAATATGGATAACATTTGGCACTGACAGAAAGTATAAGGCATTATTAACTCTGTGACATATAATTATAAGAGCTATTTTAAACTGTGATACGTACTTATATTAAAAGATTTAATATAATTTCGACTCCAACAGGTAAACGAAACTTATTACTATGACTCCGCTGTCCGTCTGTCTGTCTGTCCGTCTGTCCGTCTGTCACCAGGCTGTATCTCATGAACCGTAATTGTTAGACAGTTTTTGTATACCACATGGGCCGACAAACAAGCAGACGGTCCACCTGATGGTAAGTGGTCACCGCTGCCTATCGAAATTTGCACCGCGTTATCGACCCTGAGGTGAGATTGTAAGTCTCATGTGCCTGTAATTTCACCGGCCTTACCTTTCTAACTGAAACACAGTGCGAGTGCACTTCAGCTTCACGGCGGAATACCTAGTAATTATTATTTAGTAACAGTAGGTAAAGTTAGTGTTATAAGCCTTTTACAGCAACCTCAACGTAAAACTATAGATCAGAAACTTAACTATTTACTCGAGTAAGTAAATGGAAACCGGTTCAAGTCCCTAGTAAGTTTGGTTAAGTAAACTCCGACTATACGATTGATTTGGAACCGCTGGAACCAAGTTTAAGTGTTGATTTTAGTACTTAATCGCAGCTGATTGCGGATCTTAGTTGATTGGAGTTATTAAAACTGCTTGGCTTTTCGAATTATGATGTTAACTTTAGCCTGTACTCTCATTAGAAATCTATATATATAAAAATGTTATGTTGGTTTGTGTACGCTTCAAAGACTCAAAAAGTTATGCACCGATCGAGCTGCAATTTTAGCAAGATATATAATCCGCATCAAGGATTGTTTTTATTTATTTTTTTCATCAGTCACATATCCGTGACCGTCTTTGTATTGTTTCTCATTTCTCAAACATTCAATCACAAGTAGCTTCAGTAACTTTAAATTTGACCTTCATAAGTGCCTTCTGAGGGCCTAAACTGAATAAATGGTTTTGAATTTTTATTTTTTTGAAAATGTGCCACAGCGAAGCGTGGCAGGGTATAGTTAGTTCTATATACATTATTTTGGCCAAACTATCCAGCTATTCCTTTTTATCCTATTTTATACAAATGTTGATAAAAAATATGATATTTTTGTCCTCTCTTCATGAAAACGGGACGTTTTTTTAACGTATTTGCTGAGTATGTGGAAAAAGGATTTTGCATTTTCAGGATGTACGGGAAATAGCGAGGGAAGGCAACTAGAATAACGATCTTGTTTTGTTTCCCATATGGCGTGTAGGAGTACTAATATAGCAAACGAATGTTTGGAATGGAGGCAAATTCAAGTATTTCGAATTGTCCACCACTTTCCAAGTCAAAATAAAGCAAATAATTATAGAATACATAATAGTGGTGGATTTACCAGGAGTCTGAGAAGGCTTGAGCCTTGGGCGGCAAATTTTGGAGACCGTACTATGTTTTTTTTATTTTTTGTATTTCAAAAAGCACAAAATGGAACTGATAGTGTCGGGGTAAGAGATATAAAGCCATCTATTAATATTACAAATTCGAAAGTTTGTATCCATGGATGTTTGTTACTCTTTCAAGCAAAAACTACCTTGTTAGGTAGTTTTTGCTTGGATTTGGATGAAACTTGGCACATATATAGAAAATGCCCTGGAATAACACATAGAATACTTTTTGTGCCGGTAAAATGTTACAACCCTCGGGAACGCGGGTAAAACCTCGGGGGATAGCTAGTGATAATATATTTAGGATTCTCAACAGCTTACAATTAAGAGCAAATAAACGGACCAAGCAAGAGGCTTTTCGGCCCCTAAACAATAGAGAATGTGTAACTACAAGAACAATAAATTAACATCCCAAGGCCCGAAGGCTTTTGTTCCGAACGAAATTATGTTATCAATACAGCCCACTAACGTCCAATTTTGTCATAATTTAGAGATCATGTTGTAATGCTTACAACCTTTGTTGTTACAACCTCGTGTTTGTATAGTGTAATGAAATTCCGCGGGGGACAGCTAGTAATAAATACATAGTTACACCGGTCGTTGACAAACCTAACCATACCTTTCACAATTCTTAGCAGACAGTTTCTCAAAACCCGCTCAATGGTAAACAAATAACAAAATCCTTTCAAGCATATTGAAATTTCTCCAACACTTTGAAAACTCCGCGTTTTCAAAGTGTTTTTCCAAGCAGCATATGAAATATTTCCCGGAAGCATATAGAAAACTTCATTTCTTAAAACTCAGACTTTGAGCTGTTTTATTTTAATATCTTCGTCTAGCCTAGTTTTCAAATTTTACATTTAGTTAAGTTGATATAAGTACTTAGAATCTACTATCCCATTTAGATTAAATGATACTAGCTGTCCCCGCGGTTTTACTCGCGTTTATAGCCTATGCTATAAATGATATCGATAAAATTCCGCGTGGAATGGTAGCAGTCCCATGCCGATATGTTCAGTAGTTTTGAGGTAATGGTGAGTCAATGGAACCCTATTTTCCTTATATATATATATAATATAGATAATAGATCTATAGATTCACACACAATAGGAGCAGTTATTCGAGTCACTTTTTTATATTTTTATACCACATGTGCCGGCTAACAAAGACCCGGTCCACCTGGTGGTAATTGGTCACCGCAGCCTATAGACATTTGCTACACTAGAGGCTTCACCAATGCGTTGTCACCCCTGAGACGTGAAGTTGTCAAGTCTCATGTGCCTGTAATTTACCCGGCACCTTACCTTTCTAACCGAAACACAGTAATACAAGTGCACTACAGCTTCACGGCGGAAATGGGTAAGGTAGTACTTCCCCGGACGAACTCTGCACTAAACGCTCTAATACTCAAATAATCTTACGGATTACAGCGGTTAGTTTTTCAATGCGTAAAGAGGTTGTCAATGTAGACTTGAAAATATCTAAGGCAATTGGTGCGGGTTAGGGCGGGGCAACGGCAATTAGAGGAGTTATTTGAGCAAGAATGAGCCCTGAAAACAAATGTATTACTTCTCCCAAAGAAGAGATGAAGATTTTAGAGCGAAGGAAATGGACATTGTTTTTTTAAGATTCATAGCCAACAAATTGCGGGACCACTTCATTATTACTTTGTTTGGTGTTACTTTGTTCATAATTATCTTTGTTGCATAATATAATATCAAAAAGCTTTGAAAGTTTGTTACCTGTACAGGAGTAAAAACTATAAAACTATAGTATTCTCAAATAAAGGATTCGAAGAATATACCGATGTAAAGTTTTTCAAACGAATTCCGGCTCTTTAATACCGCTATAATTGAATAATCACAGTCCTAACTTTATCTGAATCTCCAATGTTTTTAGTTCTTGGTGCCATTTACGAGATAGTGTACCTTTAATTTGGGCGTAAGCAGAAGCCTACATCATCATCATCAGCCTATCTCCGTCCACTGCTGGACATAGGCCTCATCTATGGCACGCCACTGAGCTCGATCTTCAGCTCATTGTTTCCAACCGCTGCCAGTCAGCTTGCGTATATTATCGCTTCATCTAGACGGAGGGCGCCCTACCCTATGAAGCCTACATAGAATTGTAGAATCTATTACGATTATTATAGATGTGAGAGATTAAATGGATGGAAGTTTGTTATTTAATCACTCCAGAACTGATGAACAGATAGACAATCTGGATGAAATTTGGCACAATAGTATTGCATGGAATAGCGAATCTATCTATCTATCTATCTAATACCTTTGAACGAGCAATTCTTGTATACATATATATGTATATATATATATAATTTATGTATATATATAATTTATGTATATATATAATTTATGTATATATATAATTTATGTATATATATAATTAGGATCTCGGAAACGGCTCCAACGATTTTCACGAAATTTAGTATGCAGGGGTTTTCGGGGGCAATAAATCGATCTAGCTAGGATTCATAAAATGTCGTTATATCCGTGTTTTCAATGATCAACTTTATCGATAATTGACTTAAACACAGCCTGAAAAAAATTACTTCCTGACATTAACTGTTTTAACGACACAACAACATTAAAGCTACTCCAGTAGATGGCGTTGTTAAGCAACACTAAACCAATAATCAACTTTACATAATTTACCAAAAATAAAAAACCGAGCACAGCTCGGGCATCCGGGCACTAATGTTTATATCGGGAATATGCAACATCCCTCTGGAAGGCGACTGAAACCGTAGGCATACAGCTCTAGTATTATATGTCAAGAAGCTATTTCTGAGATAAAAAAATATATGTTGTAATATTATTTGTAGGTATTAATTGTAGTTCTAGAGCATAACTCAATAAGGGTATGAAGCTGTTTTATATAAAATCCTTGAATTGTTGTGGTTATGTGCCTTGGTTAAAGTCTATATTCAGCAGTGCTTAACGATGTTTTTTTTATTCTAACTTCTCACATACTTGTGTACCCATACTCTATCGTTATTTTCACAGGTGTGAGTCCGAGCTTGAAGCTACAAGTTAACTGTAAATTTCATTCTTTTTGCACCACACCACTAGTCTTGTTAAAAACAATCTGCTATGAGCTAGATTTATGCAGCTTTTAAAGCCAACGCCAAAAGTCCGGTGGAAAAGGCAGTGCATAAACTTTCATTTCCCGCAAAGTTTAAGGTTTATTTTAGCTTTAACCACGTGAAGGTTCTGGAAATGCGAAAAAGTGTTTTAATAACACTCTTCTACTATCTAGTAAATTTCTGGTAGTTGGTTAATGAGAATCATTTTGGGGGCGTACATTAATTACGTGAGGTGATTTTGGCGATATTTCGACCCCCCACTCGCCCTGGTGAGATGTCATGAGATTTTGCTCGACCCCCTCTCCCCGCCCCTAATCTCACGTGAGATTTGATATTATCATAAGCATACGATTTATATTTAGATGTGAAAAGATATTACTACTATATAAAACCCTCTTCTAGCAATTTTACACTGTTTCTTGCTAATAAAAAAATTACGTGATATTTGCCGAGACCCCCCTCTCCTCCACGTGAGATTCGGTGAGATTCGGCTTGACCCCCTCGCCCCCTAAAATGCCTCACGTAATTAATGGACGCCCCCTTTTCTTTTAGTTTAAATAACGTGATGATTGTGTTTGTGATCGCTTCCGTGGTCGATAAGGTTAAATAGAGACCCTGAGGTCTTAGGTTCGTATCCGAGGTTGGATTGTAATATTAATATTACTGCGTTAAAAATGATTACCTTTAGGTCGAGATTGGTAATGTGTCCGAGAGGCACTTAACTTCGTTACTTCCGAACCGGTAGTAGCTTCAGTAACTTTAAATTTGAAATTCATAAGTGCCGTCCGTGGGCCTACATTGGATAAATGGTTTTGAGTTTTAATTTTGTTTCACAAAAATTTAAGAAATAATAAGACTGTAGTACAGAAGGGTTTCTTCAACATTAACAATTAGTTTCATGACAATGCTTGGGTGTAGCACTTACTTCATCAATACACATCAAAAATGTATGTACAAAATCTTATTTTGAAAAGAGTAATTGCTGAGTTTATTGCCGGCACTTCTCAGTAGAAGCAACCTTCCAAACCGGCGTTAGAGTCTGACCATTCATGTCTGTGAAGACCTTTTGAATGAATATATTTAATTACGGAATTAATATATACTTTACAAGTTTCTGTCTCGTGACTTCGCCCGTATTCCTAAGAGATTAAGAGCTATATTTTATTTCATGGCATGCTCTATGATGTGCCTGTGTGTATGTTTCGCCCGAAGCCGTCAAGTAGCTTTTGCTTGAGAGATTAACAAAATCTAAAAGTAATGGAATACTGTATCGACAGACCAGTTGGCTTGGTGGTTAGCGCTCTGACTGCCAAACCTAAGGTCGCGGGTTCGATTTCCACCCAGGACAAACATTTGTGTGCATGAACGTATGTGTTTGTTCTGTGTCTGTGTGTAAATATCTATATAAGTATGTATTTAGAAAAAAAAAAGTAGTATATGTAGTATATCAGCTATCTGGTTTCCATACTACAAGCTCTGCTTAGTTTGGCACCAGATGGCCGTGTGTAAAGAATGTCCCAGGATATTTATTTATTATTTATTTGTGTGCAACTGCAAGACTTGTTGTATATACAAATATTATAAATGCGAAGGTTTTGAAGATGGGTCCATAGATATAAACGGATTTGGATGAATCCTGGTACATAGATAGTTTATAACCTAGACTAACATAATGAATACTTTTTATCCCGAGAAAATCTAACATACCTCAATAACGCGGGCAAAACCACGGGAGATAGCTAGCTCCTTTATAAAGTACCATGTGTTGGTTCCTATTATGTGAAGCATGAAATTGTAAAGCATCTCTACAAGTAGTCAAGTTAATGCCTTGTAGGTAATCTCTCCGTAGGAAATGACAGTCACAGGTGCGCCTTCCGTCGCCAACTGCTAATAGCTTTTAGACAGCAAGCCGTTAGCTAGTGAAGTACTTCAAGGGATATATCGATAGTCAAAAATATTTTGTATATATCTTAATTTATTTAATTTAAATAAAATTTATTTACATGGTTGCTATAAAAGAAAACCAATGAACTATTTACGCCTCGCATTTTTCACTCAAAACCGAAATATTTTTCGGTACATTTTCGGCCCAAAATCATACAACCTTTAGGCGTTTTACGATTTCGATAATGTCTTCTTTTACCACAATGTATTGTGCCTTTTCCAAGCGGTCGTCGGAAGTGCGTCCTCAAAAAGCTTTCTAAGTACTGAAATGATTTCGGATTTTATCAAGTAGCGCACATGCAAATGATGGAGGTAGTGCTCATGAAACTCTGAAATTGGGTCAAAATGAATTAGTAAAATATATAAAAATAAATAGAATTTTTTTTTCTTTGGAATTCATAGCACTAATATAACTAGATTTAAATAATCTATTGATCCTTAGAAATAACGTATTTTCAATGAATTATGGGTTTCGTAAAAAAAAAGTAAAGCTAGGAATGAGGGAATGATTCAGCAAGCAATTATATTAAATAATTTTTTTAAAGAAAATTTTCATGTACCAATGTTGAATGTAAGTTGACCTATTTCCTAATTTTAACAGCTTCTCACTGTGTCAAACATTAAAATCGCAAAAACTTACGCTACTTTCTCTTACCCTTTTGAGAAGGGGGGGGGGGGGGGGGTTCGATAAATAGTTATCTCTGTTATCCCTCTCGACTTTACCATTAAAATTTCACAAGTCAGCTACAAAATAATATACGATATTAATATGCGAGATATGAATATTGTTATCGATAATTAAGACAGCTTCCCCCAACCTCACGCAGTTACTGAAATGACATACAGTAATGGGCGACTTGCAACGCGCCATCTGCTACCAACATAGGAGAATTAGTCTGCACGTGGCTGTCTTTACTTTACCGTTTTTACGCTAACAAATTTTAGCGTAATCTTATGGACAAAGGATATTATGTAAACTACGCAAATAGATTACATACTCGGGTCTTTTTAATCCTTTTCACATGGGATGAGTGATAGTTGACGGTATTTTAAATAAATAAATATCTTGGAACATTCTTTACACACGGCCATCTGATCCCAAGCTAAGCAGCGCTTGTACTATGGAACCAGATAACTGATATAATACTTTATAAATACATACTTACGTAGATATTTACATCCAGAAACAGAACAAACCGACATGTTCATGCACACAAATGTTTGTCCTGGGTGGTGATCGAACCCACGACCCGCAGGGTGGTCGTTAGGGTCACTAACCACCAAGCCAACTGGCTCGTCAACTACCCTTTACCCATATCTTGAAATAGCACTTGATTACTCTGAGATACTACACTAAATGCTTTACAAGACCTTGTTTTGTAACGGTATCCCCTTATTATCTACACTAATATTATAAAGAGGAAAGATTTGTATTTTTGTATGTAACGAATAAACTTAAAAGTACTGGACCGATTTCAATTTCTTTCAGCGTTGTGAAGCTACACTATCCCCGGGTGACATAGGCTGTATTATATTTTCAAAGAAATAAGTGACCCTTACTAAAACTCCAATAATGTAACCCAAGGTGTAAAAAAATCCTTACATCGCGTGCGCTGCGAAAACTATTGATGAAAGAAAGATATATATACAAAATAATGTAATGTCTCATCCTTCGGAAACGTGAGTGAAATAAACATAAACCATTGAGAAATCTTATAAAACATGTCTCACCCAACAGAGTAGAAGCAGAGTAATACAAGTGCACTACTGCTTCATGGCTAAAATGGGTAAGGTGTACTTCCCAGGCGAACTATGCACTAACAGCTCTACTACTGAAACTTCCTTTGCTGCCTATAGCAAATGGAATTGCTAGATTAAAACAACTACATGTCAGAAACCAATTCTAAAGATAGGTATTTCTAATGAAATCACTGTTGAATAGAGGCGTTAAAAATATTTAAAGACGTAGGATTTAAAAGCCTCGGAGTAGGTATTTGTACGATAACAAACCTTCCGTGATCAGAAACTCATCCTTTGAACAATCTATTTCTGGTCGGTTGCCCTTTAGGTATTTCTAGGATAGCTCGTAGAAATCCTTTAATGATATTTAGACTAACTGTCTTTTACATTCTGCTTTGATGTTGGTTTTGCTAAGGATGTATAAGTGATTGTGTGTAAGTACCAGAAATTTCTTTTTTATTTGTAAACCTTACATTTCTTACACAAATCGTTTTGAAATTTCATTATCTTGTGGAATAAAATCTATTAGTAAGTTTGGTAATAATCATTTCGGAATAAACCCCCCCAAATTTGCCACAGTGTACCCCATATTTTGATAAAGACACCAAGAACTGAAATTCCAATATCAAAAAAATGTATGTGTTTTTTTACTTATAGTAAATTCGGGCACGCAATTCTGCCTGTGCCAATTATGAGACTCGTTGTATAAACCTTATTTGCCCCAGTGTACCTTACATTTTGATAAAGACCCCTTGAACTGGAATTAAAATGTTAAAATAATTACCCATTTCTGCTGTGAAGCAGTGCACTTGTAATACTGTGTTTCGGTTAGAAAGGTAAGGGGGCCGGTGAAATTACAGGCACATGAGACTTAACAACTTCACGGCTCAGGGCTAACAACGCAAGATTTGTTTGTAACGAAGTGTTGCAAATGTCCATAGGCGGCGGTAACCACTTACCATCAGGTGGACCGTCTGCTTCTTTGTGAGCCCAAGGGGTATAGAAAAAAAAGGATTCGGGGTATGCAAGTTCTACTTGCGCTCATTTTAAGACTCATTTAGTAAGTGCACCACTCCTCAGTACCTATACCGAATTCACACCAATGGGCCAGTGCACTTTTTTTTCAACTTTTGCGCCCTATTCCATTTAGAGGTAGATTTTGAGAACAATTTTCGAATGCAAATTGTATTATCTGCTCCGAAGAACACTTACACAAAGTTTCGTATTTTAGATCCTTTTCACAAAAAGTTTCATATAAAATGTATTTTCCTTTCCCCTGTGAAAAATGTCATGCTTCCAGACCCACCGGTTTGCGTTGGCTGTCAGTCAGTGTTAAGGTTTTATTAAGTAAAAGATAAGCACAGAAAAGCTCTTACATAGCCCCGTTCCTCTGAGTTGACGTATCTGAGAACCGTTTGCTTTGTGGTATGCAGGAAAAGAGTAAAAAAAAACTATTAAAAAAATCCAAAACTCGATTGCATATTAAGTAATGACTTCAATAGATTTGATAGTTTTTTTTCATGGACGCCATATTTAAAACTCGTTTAATTAAAATCAATCTAATGTCACTTCATATGCTAACAAATCAGTCAAACAGTTTTAGACTACAGAACGTGCTAAACAAATTGCACTCACGCCAAATCTGCTGAAAGGATCTGGATAGAATTTGGCACAGAGATAGATTAAGGCCTGGATGTTTATCGCGGGAATATGTAGAATCCCTCAGGAACGTGGTTGAAACCACGGACGACAGCAAGTAATTCAGAAGTCACGAAAAAAAGTTGGCATCGAGGAAAGATTTGTATGTAAGTATGTTTGTTACTCTTTCACACAAAAACTACTAAACGGATATAGATGAAACTTGGCACATTGATAGATCATATCCTCGAATAACTGATTTTGGTTCTAGTTCAACAGTATTCTGAAGACTTTATCGAGTAAATTTGACACGCCTTTGTTAAAGCGTGCTATAGACCTGATTGTGTGTGGAAATTGTAAATCGATAATAAGTTTATAATTTTTCTCACCTTACTATATTTTATTTGTTACTAACATAATTTTTAAGAAAATATTGTAATACTAACAAGTGGGCCTTAGTAGTCAAAATAAAGAATTATTATGATTATATAGGCTACTTTTTATCCCGGGAAAATGTGATATCCCTCGGGAACGCGGGTAAAAACGCGGGAGACAGCTATCCATAATATTATAAATTCGAATGTACGTTTGTTACATTATCACTGTTAAAAAGCTGAATGTATCTTGATGTAATTCGGTGAGGAGATAGATTGTACCTTGGGGAATGATATAACCCTTTTATCTCAAAGAAATATCATGAAGAGGGTAGAAAATTTGTATGTTCCATCTATAATTCATCAAATTAGGGATTTGCTGATTCATATTTAGGCGTTCAGTGTTTTAACAACCTATTTTTTTGTTTATTTATTAACTGATAGTGTTTGTTAGTTTAGCTCAAGTCTTACAAGCAGAACTAAAAAAAAATATTTTCTATATACCACATGTACCAACAAACAAGCGGACAGTCCACCTGATTGTAAGTGGTCACCATCGCCTATGGACATTCACAACACTAGGGGCATCGCCAATACAAGACCCTGAGACGTCAAGTTGTTAAGTCTCATGTGCCTGGAATTTCGCCGGCCCCCTTACTTTTCTAACCGAAACACAAAAATACAAGTGCACTACTGCTTCACGGCGGAAATAGGTAAGGTACTTCCCCGGACGCGCTCTGCACTAAGACCTCAATTACTCAAACAAATTATTACTTTAAATTTATTGCAAAATCATCCTTAAAGAGAGAAAAATAGAGGATCTATTCGAAAACCGAAAAAAATCTTTAAACAAGCTTACGAACGGTAACATCTGCTATAAAAGTAAAAACAGATTTACAATTGTCACAACTCTATAAAAGCTAAAGACGAAGGCATATTCACAAGCTAATTCGGCCCACTTTACGAAACAGAAGAAGAAACAATAAATAAGGCAAATAACCACTTTGCGACAATTCAAGTTACGAGTGGGCTCGAGAATTGTTAGAAAATATCTCGAGTGAGGGTTATAAAGATGATCCCTTCAAGTGCTCGAGAGGGGACTAAATATACGGACCGAGTGATAAATCCCTTACCATGATTTACGCAAGTCGTATCATAATAGTTTACAGGCTTCCAACGTTGTGTTACGGGTAGTTTTATAGCGGTAGTATATTTTTTAATTATTGTAGGAAAGTTTTTAATTAACAATATTTGATGTACTTACATACTTATACTATCTACAACTACATACTTATATTTTTTAATAGTATTAATACCTACTTATTATTGGTAAGTTACTGGGTTTTTTTCTATTAATCGCAAATCAATTAATTTTAGATTTTATGTGGAAAAACTATGGAGAAATTTCCTCTAAATTGAGATAGTTGACGGTCTTCCAACGTTGATTTTATAAGTCGTTTTCTTTTTTATTATTATAGTCGCAGAAAGTCTTTAATTAAATTACCCATAGGTACTGACTATTCACTTATTTCTATCAAACAACGTCAATAAAAATAAAATGTACCTATACTTATTTGAAAATAATCTCAAAATGAAGGAAATGAAAATCGTATAATTCGGCAACGTCTATCGAGCCGTCTATCACTTCATTAAACATAATGTCGACATAAAATAGACGCCTGACGAAAGCATAATTGTAGGGGGTAGCGTGGTAGGAGACGTCCTCCCTTCAGTCTTTCCCCGACCAGGCTATGGGACGCACGCTTCCCCAATCTAGGAAGCGCGAAAACGCGAACTAATTTCCGCGGCTTAATTGTTTTTCTTAAACACGATGTGAGGGTTTTTTTACGCGATGAAACAATTAACATTAACAATGATTATGTGACGTGATTTTTGGCGAAGTTATATTTGTGTTTCGGAACTGCAAAATGGATTTAAATATTTGGACACTGTTGCTTCTGGTTTCTTCTTTATCTTTTGGTTAGTATTTATTTATTTTAAAATTATTGACATAAATTTCATCAACAGAAAAAAATATTTTTTATTAGAATTGATGTTCAAAATTTTGAAAAGATTCTTCAGTGCAAAGATAAATAAATGGAACGCCGAGTGAACACGTTCGTAAGATCCTTAGCTCATGTATACCTCTGAGAACTGCCTGTCTAAAAACATACCATCTCGGCTGATTGAAATATGCCACTATAAATTTGAATCTTAACCGGCTGACTATAGAATATATTATAAAATTGCAAAATAAAAAAGTTGATACGACTTTCAATCTACTGACAGTGTAATATTTGATAGGCTTAAGCTTTTCTATAAAATTTTAAGTTGTAATTAATTTGAGAAGCTTTTGAGGATTATTATTTAAAAAGCTTTGAATAAATACGGGACATAAACTTTCTTCCACCAAAATTATGGTTACTGAGTGTTCTATCAATGTCAATAGAAACTTTATTCTATGCATACAAAGTGGTATAATACACGGACATTCCCGCCTCTTGGGAAATGACAGATCGCGTCTCTGTAAATGGGTACATACTACATGTTGTCTAAAGAAACAATTTAATGCAATTAATACTATACTAAATACTTTTCGACACTGAGTAACCGAGCTTTGGACCACATGTAGGCATCATTATCATGTACTCTGGTCTTAAACTGATCACATACAACAATAAATAATAATATTCTGTTCATAGAAATATTTAAACCCATCTTTAAGTTATGAAAATAAAAAAAAAACTGACGTATGCTGTTTGGCTAACCCTTTCATTAGATACAAAGACATGATATGAATTAATAAATGACCATCTTATCACGTCTACCATATTGGACGACAAAAACAAATGACTGTATAAAATGACAACATGACTTGGTCAAAATCCAGTTGCAAGATTTGTTCCAAAACTACTAACAGGTGAAGTTAAAGAGAAGCTTGTAAAGTTATTGAATAACTCATAAATAATCAGCCATTTTCGGTAATCGCCCATTCTGTCCCACAATGTAAAATTCCACTGAAGTTATTAAAAAAACTGCCATTTCATACGCCATTAAGAAAACAACGGAGTAAAGGAAACGTTATGTTACCCTATAAAAAGAGACGTAGGTAGGTATAAACTTTTATATTACTGAGTATTTTTGCGAGCGCTGAAAAACGCGCAATAACACTCATAGGTCTCCGTGGACCGATACTACCGAAACGGTATTTCGAAATGTCGCTGACGCGTTTGTAATATACCGGCCATGAGCGAATATTGACCTTTGCGATAGGGTTCCATCCCCTTAAGGTATTATTTTCAATATCAGTTGAGGAGATGAAAAAGTTTATTTCTCTTTTTATACGACAAGTGCCGACAAAGCAGACGGTCCACCAAAGTAAAGTCCGGTAAGTGGTCACCGCTGCTTATAGACATTTGCAACACTAGGGGCATCGCCAATGCGTTGTCGACCCGGAGACGTGATGATCTTAAGCCTCATGTGCCTGTAATTTACCAATACCCACTCACTCATAATCTTAAAAGTAGTAGTGGAGAGCAGTTCCGGATTAACCACGAAGCAAGAGTAGCAATTGCTACGGGCCCTGGGCAAAAGGAGGCCCGCGTGTCTAAGGCCGCCCACCACCGATTCTTTTTTTACCACTTTATACTTAAGAACCCATACAAAGAAAGAAAACATTTATTTTAGCAGATCAAAGGCCCTCCGACAATTAGCTACGGGCCCCGCGCTTGCTTAATCCGGCACTGGTGCAGAGTTCATAGAAGTAATACCACAAAACTTGCTTCCGTCGTGAATCGTTACTGCACGTGTACTAGTATTGACCCTAACGCTACAATCGTAGGTTCGATCTCCACCCACAACAGACATTTGAAGCAGAATCATGTCTGTTTGTTCTGTTTTTAGATGTAAATCCATCTGTCTATCGATCTAGGCTCTGGAGCTATAATCTCAAATTTAGATTCTAAAATTAACATACGCCCGAAGGCATATACTGGTCCTTAATTGGAGTTATAGCCAGTAAAGCCGTTGGAAATTAGGCTTTAAACTCTTAAAACACCCACCACGTGGAGGTACTCCCAGCTTATGTTATTAATTACTATTGTCTACGTGTCTTCATGTCTTTAGCAATATCAATTGGAGATGCACATAAGTATCGCTAAAACATTTTGGATCAATAAAGTTTTGCTGTTGTGATATTTCCCAACCGTTAATAGGATTTGGAACCCTAAAAGCTGGTCCATTAGAATCCTAATCAGATACCACTGACCTTACGTTTATATGTTAACTGAAAATCACATCGAACAACTTTTGCTTAGGTGGTATTTCCTCACCACTTATAGTTTAGCTGGTCTATTAGCGTTCCATTATACGCAAGCTGGCTGGCAGCGGTTGGAAACAAAGAACTGAAGATCGAGCTCAGTGGCGTGCCATAGGTGAGGCTTTAGTCCAGCAGTGGACGGAGATAGGCTGATGATGATGATGATGATTAGGGTTACCATATCTGGTAAAAGAGGTATGTAATGGAGACCTAGCCCAGATTTTGAAAGATTTTTCCTTTGTGTGCTCCTTTTAATAATTTTTTTATATCTATGTAGGTGGAAAGTATTAGTTCTATTTTGGTCATATTTAAGTCAGTTAGTCAGGCAGTCAGTGAAGGTCAAATAAGCAGAAGTTTGCCTTATTTTTCTTCGAAAATATTTAAGTTATAAACATGGAGCTATAGGGTAATACAGGTTCTCATATGTAGTTTATTTGTTAGAGATATTATTTTAATCGTTTCTTTTGCCAAGATACATGGCTTGAAAATCGGCAAATAGGGTTTAGATATCTTCGTTTTATATTATATTTTATGGAATGGATATCCGTTCTATATATTCTAAACAAACATATATATTATAAAACAAGACAGGCCAGTTGGCTTGGTGGTTAACGCTCTGACTGCCAAACCGAAGGGTGCGGGTTCGATTCCCACCCAGGACAAACATTTGTGTGCATGAACATGTCTGTTTGTTCTGTGTCTGGGTGTAAATATCTATATAAGTATGTATTTAGAAAAAAAAAAGTAGTATATGTAGTATATCAGTTATCTGGTTTCCATAGTACAAGCTCTGCTTAGTTTGGGACCAGATGGCCGTGTGTAAAGAATGTCCCAGGATATTTATTTATTATTTATTTATTATACATCTGTAAAGGTATTGTTGCTGTACTTTCAAACATATTTGAA